>CAJNDT010006202.1:792926-865426 GCA_905221615.1 Symbiodinium sp. CCMP2592 | reverse complement strand
TAAAGTATAGGGTCATCAAGGTAATGCAGGATTTATATCATCAACGGTAGGGGTGGCAGTGGAGCCTTGGGCGATTCCAAGAGTTTCTGCGACTTCGGAGATTTCCGCTTGGGCCGTGCAGAGCTTCCGGCCTTGGGCTTTGGGGTTTACCTGTGGATCCAAAAACCTACCGTTTTAAGGGTCAGACCCTCTAATTAAGGGGTCATAACCTACTATTTTGTAGGGTTTGGGGATACAGGTAGGGTTTAGAGCTTGAACCCTAAACCCTAAACCGAGGGTTCTATAGGGTTTCGGCGCTCACACTCGGACAAGTCTATAGAGTTTGGGGCGTTTAGGGCTTATGGTTTATGAGGGCTTAAGCTTGCATAGGGCTCATCGGGTTCAAAAGGCTCACAGGGCTTGTAGGATGCGGAGCTTTGGGGAGAGGATCTATGTCATGGAATACTGTACTGTGGTAGCATGGGGACAGTAGGCTACAGCTAAATGGGTTGCTGGGCTTCTGGGGGCGGAAATACGCTGAAAGGGCCGACGAAGGAAGAAGACTGTCCGCAGGCAGGTCATGGGAGCATACATGGGGAGCTGCAAAAGGAAACATGGCAATCCAGTCTGCCAGGATCTAAACGGGCAAATTCAACTAACAGTCAGAGTCACCAGAACTTTCCCACCATGACTAGAGAAGGTTGAATCGACCACAGGCTTAATAGAATCAGCTCGTTCGAGGGTCTCGCCAGTTCCTGCCGCAGGTGGTCACGGTCCTTTTGTTGGGGGCTGCCGGACAATGAGTATCTCCGTTTCATTTTGTTGCCTGAAACCCAAGCATTTCCAACCAAGCCCGGACCAAGTCAACACTCGGCACGTCCCACTTCCAAGTCACAACCTCCATTCAGACCCAACCCCTTAATTCTTTTTCAAGCTGAAAGTCGACCTGACCACCTGCCATTTTTTCGACTTGATTATTCGGGAATATTATTTTTCGACTTGGGTAGTTCGGGAGTATTCAACTTCAGTTGGGGGCCCCTGTTTGCCAGATGCCAGGCCCCAGACAGAGCCAGGCGACTGTGGCGATCCCGTGTCTGGCTGCGGAGCCTCAAACTTTCAACCCACAGGGGCCTTAATACTTCGCATAGGGTTTTGGGGTAGATTCTGTTATAATCATAGTAAGGAACCACCAAAAAAAGTGTAGGGAAGTACTATAATTAGGCCCCCTTTTTCAGCGTCGGAGGCTTCCGGGACCTTGGAGTTTCAGGCTTTCAGGGCTCAGCCGAGCGAGGCAAAAAAAGATGCAGGAGCTTCAGGCGCCCAGGGTGTTGAATTCTTTAATTAGGTCGTGCCTATAGAGTCTAGAGATCTCTCTCGGGTTCTAGAATCGGGCCGAGGCATGCAGGGGCTCAGGCTTGGCTTTACGTCTCATCACAGGTGTTTTGCGCTTGCAGAGGCTTCCACATAACACAAGCGGCTTCATCTCAAATCCATCGTCAAGAACGGAAAGCGACAGCGCCCTCTGTGCTCAGTATCTCTCAGCTGTACTCCTTGCGGTACCCGCAGAAATCCGTGGTTTCCTCTTGATTTCATACCCTAGATTTGCTTGGGTCTTCGTTTTGGTGGAGACTGAAGAAATTCCTAAGCAAGCAGTGGCTTCCGGCACTCTCGGAGTCCGGCATTGCGCAGAGGCTCAAGACGGTTCTTGGTCGCAGGGCTTCATGGGGGTGGCTCGCTTAAGCTGAGAGTGCAGTGGCTTACGTATTCGGACCATTGACAGCATTGGCTTTCTGAGGATGCTTCAGTCTAGGTTGTTCAGCTCGTTAGGGCAGGCACTTGCAACTGCTTGTGCATAAAAAGCACTGACCGAATGTGCCCAAGCATATCTCCCGCGGTGGATTTCCTGGACCAGGGCTGCTTCACATGATCACCAATGCAGACGTGAGCATCATCAGAACATTCATGCAACGAGGCCCAGGCGGATCCTGGGTGCCAGGTTTTTGCCTCGCTGATGCTGTGGAGTACAACTGGGAGCATGACCCCGAACTGAGAGATGCGGTCTTGCAGGCTTATAGGAGGCAGGGCTTGAAGTGGGAAACAGTAGTGTTGTCAGGAACGAGTAGGGTTTAAAAGGGCCTGGACGGGCTTAAGTCTTCCTGTTACAAAGGGGCCGAACTTCCAGAACACTTGAGGCAGAAACACCTCCGAAAATGTCGGTTCACGGCTCCATGTCCCTGGCTCCTCACGCCACTTTCCCTCGTCTCTCACGTGTGGAAGACCAACCAACATTTTATAGTAAGTACGGGCATCTTGTCATGCTGCGAAAGGTTGCTGCCTCGGCAAGCCGTATCCAAAACTGCAGTAGGCATTTTTCCCCAGCATTGCACGCGACAGAGGCGTGAAGGGTCACCAGTCATTGTAGGAAAGATTCAGCTGCAACACTAAGAGCTGCACCATGTTCGGCATGGAAGCACTCTGACCTTCCGGAAGGCAAGCTTGCAGGCAAACCGTATCTAAGCCTGCCTCGTCATAATGGCTCACCTAGACCTGGTGCATTCGCGGGGTCGCAAATGCGTTCTGAGCGAAGCATCAGTCTTGACCCCACTACCCGAGCAAGCCATGGCAGCTATAGGGGAAACATAGCGAAAATCTGATTCGAGTAGCTGATTCGTGCAATACTGTTGGCCATGGAACAACGGAACAGAAATTATAAAACCCCGCCGCCAGTACCTTCACCGGACGATGGCTCTGGTTTCTCGTACGGTTTGAAAACAGATTCTGCACCAACACATGTACGAAGACCGACACACGCAGAACACACTTTCACTTCAGTACACCGTGAGAACTGGTGCCGTGCCCGGGTGAGAGTTTTCCCTGGGCGAACATCCACAGGGGCTATTTTGGGCTCAAGGCGCAAACCTCCGCTCGGAAAGCTTCTAAGTCTAAGTCTCTATCCGAAACCGTGAACTTAAGCCCCGGCCCTGAACTCAAACCCTGAACATCACGAATATAGGGGCTTTAATAATAAGAATAAGGTTTTGAGGGCCCATTATACTATATCTATAATAAGGACCCCCCCCCCCCCAAAAAAAAAAAGTAGTACTAGAGGTACATTAATAAGGCGCCCATAATTGGCCGAAGCTGCCCCAAGCTCTTAAACCCCTGCTTCCAAGTCCCAATCCCGACAGCGCTTGGTGTCCGACCCATCCCTCTGGAAGACTTGGAGGAGCCCTTCGAGCCTCAGCAATCAAGGGATGAGGGGGTGGGGGCTGTGGCTTAGGGATTAGGGTTTAGGGTTTTTCATTTGAGTTTTTTTTAGGGTTTAGGGGTCTAGGGTTTAGGGAGGGGGCGGGGGTAGGGTTGTTCTGCTTCGGGGTTTTAGGGGTAGGGTGAAGGCGGGGTGCGAGGGCTTACCTGCAATCTCTATTGTCCTGCCTCTTTTCTTGACTAAATTTGTGCTAGGATCTTCTTGCGAGGAAACAAAGTCACCAAAATAACTACAATGGAGGTCATGCGTTTAGGGTTTAGGTTTAGGTATAGCACTAGCACTGGTTAGTTGATTGAGTGTACAACTGCTTTCAAAATTGATCTTGACTGCAAGCAAGGCTACTGCTAAAACTGTTGCGTGGTAGAGTTTGGAATTCTGCGAGTTTAAGGTCTAGGCTCGTCCTTGCCAAATAACCGAAGTCGTCGTGACCGGAATTCTTCGTAGGACGCACTGAGAGATGCAACCCCTTGATCATCCTCCCAGTCAGCAGTGCCATCACAGATCCTCAACCCAAATACTCTTGTGCCCGTTCTTCACTTCCAGATTCGGGCATGACCCGGTGTAGACTAAGCAAACAACGCTTACCAGCTTACAGCTCTTGCAAAGCCCGTCTGAGGCGCATGCCAGCATCCTGGCTGTGGCCAACAGTTGCAAATTTACCCTACTATAGACTAGCTTACGCAAGCAACGTGGTCTCGAAAGAGAAAACACCGAACCAAAAACGCAAAACCTGCAAAGGTGTACAAGTGTCATAACACAATGAACAAACCTTTACCTCGGAGCTACGAATACACGATCTCTTACTGTTTCAAGCATGCTTGCGTGTATGTGCAGTGGATTGCCCCGGAAGGAGCACAGTAAGAATGCGGCCGTTTGCGTGCCTTCGGGAGGTTTATGGCTAATAGTTTAATGATTAAGTGGCTTAGGGCTTATATAGGGTATGTTCAGGGGTTTGGGGGTGTCTGCTAGAGGTACAAGCCTCCTCAGGAAACCATGTGACAAAAAAGCAAAATCGTCTCCTGCTGTCCGCGAGCGCCACGCCTCGGTCGAATGAGAATTCAGGAAGCATGATGTATATAAGCACCTGATTTTGGGAATCTTTCGATGTAAGTCAATGTGTGTGTGGGGGCGGGGGGGGGGGGGTGACGGTTGGCCTCCTGACAACTATGGTCTCGCTAACGTAGACCCCTTCAAAAGGACTTGTCTCCCACAAGACAGGGTAGGCCCCAAAGTAGTTCCTTTTGGGGGTTCATATTTGGAATCCTTTAAGGTAGTCCTAAAAAGGAACTACTTTGGGGCCTATGGTTATGGTCTGTGAAGGATGCAGATGTTGGGTCCATCAAGCAAGGATCTACGCAGTGACTACTCGCTGCCCCTCTCGTGCCCAATCCTGCGGCTGGCGCAAACGCGTGGAGAGTTCCGGGCTTGTGAGTTCACGTGTATCTTATAGTCTTATAGTGGAGACGACAGGTATCAGAAGGGCGCGAAGGCTGTCTAACTTCGACCGGTCATGATAGTAACGTTTCGTATATGTATGTAGAGGCGAGGGCCGGTGGCCAGTGACAAATTTAGCACTGCTTCAGAAGTGGGCGAGAGTAATGCCATATGCTATGTTGTTGCACGCCTGTCTCATGCTAAATGCTTGCGATCTTTGGGGTTGTGGTTGACGCACCAGCAGAAACCCTCCCGCTAATATTCCGGCCACCCTGCGATGGAGCTCCCTGACAAGAGGCTGAAGATTGCATGCAACCATACCGCGCAATCTAGTATCGGGACACCCGAAACATGTCCGGATGCACTGCACAGAAATCACCACCATGTCACCCGCGGCTCGGCTGCCGGTGTTGGTCCGTGCCTCTGACGAGGTTCTGGAAAGGCTCAGCTCTGGCCTTGTCCACTAACGCTAAAGTATACCCCTTCACGACATCGAATGTTCGACTGCCAGACGTTTGAGGTGCCGGGGAGGCTCCGGGGAAGACAGGGCTCTACGTCTACAGGTCTATAGGTCTATAAGGTCTCTGGCATTCCGAGTCGGAGCCTACATGACCAGTCCTGCGAACGTGCTGCCACGTGTAGTTTGCATGACCCCGCACCGTCCTCTTGAGCTAAGTATTTGGTATCCGGCTGCTCTTGCATCAGCAAGCCGTATCAGCACGGAAGATGCAGAAGGACAGAGAAAGAGTCATTGTCAGGAAAGCCTACTAACATCTACTAACTTTGTCCAGACTTCCGCGTACAACTTCGAAGTTCCGGCCTTCCTCAGCTGGAGGTGCTTTCACGACTGCCACACCTGCGGGAAGGTGAGCATGGACGGGCAAATAACAACACAGTCCGGCCGAACTGCCAATTCCTGATGGCCACCAGAGTTCACAGCCCGTGCAAACAACGTGCAATCTCAACCCAAGTCAGCCCCAACCTCATCCCTTAAAAGGTTCGCAAAAATTCATCTTTTTCACCCGTAGAAGAACAGAAAGGGCGGAAGCTTAGCATCGTTTAAGCATGCAACAGAAGAAGCGCAGGGCCGTCTCAGCGTGAATTTGGGGGGCAGAGTTGTCTACATCTCCCGGGAAGGGGCCCAAGCTGGACTTGGCTTCCAGGACTGCGAGCCTTTCCACTATCCAAATGCTCTCAGCCTGAAACATCTCAGGCTCCACAAGTGGTGGAAGGATTCAGCACTTCGGACTCGTGGCTTTGGGCTTCGTGGGTTCGGATCCTGCACATAGCCTTGGAACGACTTAGGGGCTTGAACGATAGAGAGGTTTAGTACGTACCGTAATCACTCGCAGTCGTGCGTGTGGCGGAGGAAGCGGCTCTTTTCTGGCCAGGCTGAGCAGTACTTTGTCTTTGGACTGCTGCGGGATGTGGAACCTGGTGCTGCCCTGTTGCCTTGGCGTATTGACCTTAAGAACTTGTTTCTGGTCGTCTAATTGCTTAAGGGATGCATTTTTTTGCCCCCTAAAGCCTCTATTTGCAGTAAAGTAGTAAGTTTCTGGTCTTCTGATTGCTTACGGGATGCATTTTGTTTGACCTTTAAAACTCTGAACTTGTCATTCTAGGGGGTTTCTTCTTTAGTGAGAAACCTGGATTTCCCGACTTAAAACCTTTAATTCCAGAGGTGTCTTCTTAATCAACAGCGTGGATTAGAGCGGAACTATTTGCTTAATCCATGTATGCTCATGCTTCAATAGGGGCATATGAACCCGCATGGACTCTAAAGACATTGTTTCAAATGCCTCATGTCGCTTCTGTTTCGGGCTCCATGGAAGATGTCTCAGGTCAGGGGCTGCAAAGTAAGACCGTCGGTTTAGGATTTAGGGTTTAGGGTCAGGGTTTAGGGTTTGGGATTTAGGGTTTAATCCTTCAAGCCCCGGTACCGTCCCCTCTCGACAAAGATTTGCAGTAAACCAAGCTGCAACAGGTGCAAAGGCTGCCTAAGTGGCAGCCACGTGCACGCGGCTTTTGGCAGCATGCACGTCTGAAACATCTTCATCTTAGATGAGCTGGGAAACGTCGAAGACTCCGAGAATACCTCTAAAATACTTCTTCGTGGAGGCTTCAAACTTCTGGCCTCTTGACACGGGGAGCATTACCTTTCAGGCTGCGCTGGTCCAAAAACTTCAGCCTTCGTTTCATTCCTGAAGTGACCAGCGTTTAGCCGAACAGTCCGTCTGCAATCTGCAGTCCCGGCACATGAATTACCGTCTGAAGGAGAAGCAGAAAGTGTCCCCAACGCTAAGAACTTGAAAGCCAGCCGAAGTCTGGTTTCCTGGACACGTTTCCTACGCGGTTATGTGAGACGATGGACATCAGAGTCGAACAAGTTATGTCGTGGCATGGCAACCTAGAGGAAGCTGTCTGAAATCATGGCCGCCGCAGCCAAGTTGTGAAGAATATCAAAACGCTCACACTGCTGTTCACAGAAGCCTGGTACACCAAACGACACGGTAAAGTCTTGGAGGGGGCACGTCCATGGTACCACCGCATAGGCCGCCGCGGGCAGTTTGTATGCCGTGACAACGCGTGCAGACGGAGTGCAGCAGCTGAAAGCCTCTGTTTGAGAGCTTGCCAGGGCACGATGCCTCCTTGCCAACATTTCTTTCCGGCGCCCGTGCTGTCAAGTCTAACTACCAGGTAGCGGCATCAGCAGCTTGCCAAAATCGTGGGGCATGGGCCGCCAGTATGCAGAAACTGCAATGCGCTCTCGGCGCATTCCGGGAGTAGGTAGGCGCACATGATCCGGCAGCCCCCTAAACTTTAAAGTTGGGAGTAACTCGGCAGCCGTATAGCTTCAGCTGCACTTAAAAATTGGTTTCGCATAGCTGGAAGCTGGCAGGAGCTGTCCGGAAACACTTCCAGACATGTAAGGACAAGAATGACAAGAAGAGCCTAGAACAGTGGAAGTCTTCTAACCACCACTCCTACAAGTATGTGCATATGCCCCGGCATCAAGTGACAGCTAGGTGCTGTGATTTAATGAAAATCATCTTTGGCCTTCGACGTGAGAACAAAGTCTGAGTCTAGCCCTGGAAGCCCACTTGACTGCTTGGCAGGCTGCTATGCTTTCGTACCAAACGCAGACCGTAACCGTCTAAAGAATCTGGTCTTCCAGGTCCTTCTGTGTGTACGTACATGCATACATACCCACATACATACCCACCTACCTACATGCATACCTACCTAACTAACTACATACATGCCTACCTACACACATGCATACACATGCATACATACATACATACATACACTCATACATACATACATACATACATACATAGAAACGCATGCATGCATGCGCGCATGCTTGCATACACCCATCCGTACATACATACACGCGTGCATGTATGCGTGTATGTAGGTATAGTATATATGCATGTATGCATGTATGCATGCATGTATTTACGGTTGTGTGCATGCATGTAAGTATGTATGGAAACACACCACGTGCAAATGTGTATGCAGGTGTATCTGTATGTGAATACATCGCGAACTATACTTGAGAACATAATCACAAAACCAGTGAACACAAATCAGTAAACAAAAACAAACGGATGACTATACACTTAGAAATAGAAAGCTCAAAGACAAGGTGCAACTAACCATATGTGTACATGTATATATGTATATACATATGTACATACACATATATATATATATATGTATATATATACACATATTTGAACACGTGTGTATGCATATATATATATATATATATATATATATATATATATAGTGCCTAGACATTTGTGCATAGCCTTCAGCTCGGACTGCTTGCGTTGTCTGCAGCTTGTTCTTCAACACTGTTGACGCTCACTTTGCTCCTGTCTGCTACACAACTTCAATATCCAAGCCCGAGGGACGATGGTCTGATTTTTTATGCGTCCTTTTGCAGGAAACCTGGAGTACACTCACTCTCCGGTTGAGAGTTCAACGATTCTACGGCCTGTTGTCCAATTGTCTGACAGGCCTGGGGACTGACAATCCTGAAAGAAGGGGGTGATGACAATCTCGACATCTGCAGAAGCACCAAGCCTACGTTCGATCCAGCTAAGCTCATCCTATCCCTCGGGCACAGGAGACCCTTCGGGTGCAACGTGTCCACTGTACCGTACCAAGCAAGACCCCGTCTTTCTTACGAGGTTCACGCAGCAAGGCTCAGCAAGACAAGTCAACTCCTATGCAGTGACCAAGCGCCCAAACTGCGCGTCCATATCCGAGAAAGAAACTTTGTGCCGTCGGGGCCGTGGAGGATGAGACCTGAGCCGTACGTACTTGGCAAGGCTTTTGCCCACATTCAGTGGCAAACGCACGTGACTTAGACAAATAACCCCTCGCTCCCTGGTCCCTACCGAACATCAGTCGAGGGATACCTCAAAAGAAATCAGTGGAGACAGGAGAAGGCAGCTGCACAGCAAAGCTGCAAGTATGCAGCCAGCCGCCGAGGACCTAGGACATGTACACCTGTGTAGTCCCTGTGAGATTTGAAGGCTTTTATCCTGAGGTAGCAACCACCGAGCCAGGGTTTGGTGTCTCAAATGCAGGTCCTGATGATACTGCCCATCCTTCTCATTTCGACACCGCTTGGGCTCAGGGGGAGCTCTTGGTCTGTGGGCCTCGGGGACGTGAGTTGCTGGCTGCATACCCAACACTAGACCTCTAGCATTGATTAATTACTTGATGTTGATGCCAATAACACAACTGACTAGTGCCATTGTAATGAATACGTCGATCTCTCTTCCAATCCTGCCGAAGAGGATCGACATATATCGACATTATTCGGTTGGACATAACATGGAACAGGGATCTGATGACGATGATGGAGCATGTCTTGTTATGACCTTACTTGTCTTAGTTATGGTCGCTGCAACATCTCCACACGCGTTTGAGTGCAGACCGAAGCGCTCAAGGTCCCGTCGCTTTTGAACCAGCATGGAGTTCAACGACGCAGTGGCAGTGCCTTCATCCCGCAAATTACCTCGGTCAAGCAAAACAGCTAGATTTAGGTGCGAGAGATGCGCTCCGATACTCCGCGAAGCAGAACTATGCAGAACTTAGTAGTCAATATTCAATAGCCCCTCAGTGCGTGCAACGGTGAAGATGAAGGTGTGACGGCAGGTGGCACAGTCGCTTTCCAGACGCTACTCGAACCTCACGGACAGCCGCAGGCCCTGTAGGCCCCAAGAAGCATCGGGCTGCCGAGGGTTGACATGCAGGCCAAAATGCTAAGGAGTTCGATCACCTCTTCGATGGGCTTGGCCCCCTCGATTTGCCAAAGCCACATGCAGTGAGGAATGTACCTTGGACGCCGAGAAGCCCGGCCCGGACCACGCCAAACAGACGGCCCACTCCCTCCCTGAAGCAACCGACCCCGTGAGTCCTATTCAAAGATGCACTCCCCCAGCACTTCAGCTGGGCAAGTTCTGCTGCAGACTCGAAGTCAAATGCCCCATAAGCCCAAGCTGGAGGCAAGCCGGATTTCTTGCAAAGACTGGTGCGGTCGCGGTACACCTGCATTGAGCCTGTCATGAGCTCCTGCAGGTTGTAGGCCGCGTTGTGCACACCCTGTAGCTGGTGGCAAACAAATGAAGTCGCGTGACAGGTGGATTCTGAAACAAAGGTGTGTGGAGTTCCATGAAAGATGCAACAAAAAAAACGTTCACGATCACGCAGGTCGTCTTTAAACTGACGATCACGGCAGTCCTCTTCACAAGCAAGGTCGTTTCTTTAAACTTTAATCATTGAGTTGCAGAGACTCTCGACTCGAGCTTTGGTGTTGCATGCGGCCCTGCGCGAAATACAACAAAGTAGTCATTCGAGCTAGCTTGAAGCTGACGGGCGGATCCAGGCGGTTTCCCAGTCGTGACGAGATAAATGTCCGGCTCCGTAAAGATTCCGAGACTGTGGACCGAGCCGGCGATAAGGAGATCTATCCAAGAGAACACGGACCGGCAGATCCAAGACGCAACCAACAACGGAATCCGATGATCGAGCAGCGAAACCCGTAATCCTGCGCCCGAGCTTTCAGACCCTTTCGGCCCAACATCCGGGCCGAACAGGGAATAAACATGGCGCGGAGTAATACGAATTCGTCAAGGGATCGCAGAGCTCGGGCTGAAGGCTTCTGTAGGGGCCAATATATTTGTGATGACAGGGCCTAGACTTCGAACAGGCATAAGTTTGAGGTTCAACACTGCAAAGAACTGGTACATGCTCTAAAGACCTACATTCACGCAGCCAAGGATCGCCCACTGGTGCATGGCTTCCGCATGCCAAAATCACATAGACATGCCTTCAATCGCAAGTGTCATCTCTTAGGTACGGCCCTCATACAGTAAGAGTCTATAATAGGGCTACTATTCAATTCCTACTATATCTATATTATGAATATTATTCAACTATTACTGAGTGGGGGCCGTACCCAAGTCATCTCCGTCAAGTCCGTGCAGGCTTGTGAGTATCCACTGGTTCCCCCCTACTTGGACTCTGTAATAAAGCTCTGGCGGGGTTACTACACAACAGCCTGTTTGGACAAAGGTCCCATCGGTGGACATGCGCATACATGTCGATTACCCACAAAAATCGTAGATACGTACGTACGTACATACATACATTGATACATACAAAAACACACAAACATATATATATATATATATATATATATTATATGTATGTATATGTACAAACATACATGTATACAGTCAGAGGGACGGACGAACCCCCGAAATGACCTAAACAGGAACCATCGAGGTGCCGTAAGGTTGGGGTATTTGATAATCCTCCCTGAAGTAAGCCATTAAGGTAGGGATATCGCACCCACGAGGTTAGGTTTGCGTTGTGATATGTATGTATGCACGCATTCATGTCGGCATGCATGTATGTATGCATGTAGGAATGTATGCTTACATCTGCATGCATGCTTGTTCGCAGGAATTGTTTAATGTGACGTGATGTGTTGTGGTGTGCTGTATGACATAATGTATCCCTTGTATGTAGTAGGCGCAATGATTGCAATGCATGCAGTTTGAGTGCTGCGAGCAATGTCTATGTGCATGCAGTGCACAGCTGAGATGCAAACACGCAGACATGCCTACCTGCACTCGGGCACAGCCACACACACACACACACACACACGGACACACATGCAGGTACGAGTACATACTTCCGAGTCTTCCACAGCGAACCTGAGAAGCCATTTTTACACAATCAACACTTTAGCGCCACAAAGCCTTAAACTTCAAAGCGCCGACCTGGGCGGCTGCCAATGAGGCAGCGCATTCAGGACTTGCGTCAACTTCCTCGAAACATGGCGCCCAAACAGCGGCTTTATCAGCAAGGTTAGGACTCTAGGACTGATATGGGTTGGAGCCACCAACACATCGTAAGAATCACTGCTAGACGAGCTCAGAGGGTCCATTCCGAACAATCTATGTGCGGTACCTCGTGGGATGGCTATCCACCTGACCAGATTTTCAACTCGTGCGCACCTGGTCTAGCAGCAGTTTCTTGCAGGGAAACCGATGCAACTTGACTCGCGCTCTCTGGTTCTATTTCGAGCCTCCTGAATCCTGAGACCATGGACCGTCTGCGAGCCCAGTAACCCTTGTAGTAGCCCCCACCGTGTAGTTTTCTGGAGCCCAAAATGATAACATGGATACGGAATCTCAGACCAAAGAGCCCGGAAACCCTCAGCTAAAGCTCTTGCATTGCCCATAATGCCCCCACAACCTCTTATAAGCCTGCAAGTTTCTCGAAAGCAAGCACAATTGCCTACCCAAACGCTACGATTCTCTGCCGAAGATACTGCAGAGCTGGATGCAAGGAACAACAGCCTTTCTCTGCAAGTATACCGTATTCATGCCGTATTCATCAACAGAAGCTATACTTCGGGATCGGCAGGTCTTCCGAAAGAGCCTGCTCTGGGCCCCTTGAAACCCACAGGAACCTTACTCCAATGAAAAGCTCGGCGTCTTCACTTGCCACGTGGGCCCTAAGGCACCGATCCGCCAGAAGTTCCGGCTTGCCACGCCCAGGGCAAGCTCATACTGCTGGTGAATGGCCTCGGACGGAGAGTAGTCGTAAGTCTCGGAGGGTTGGGATGGGTTGGGGTTTAGATGGTTTAGGATGGTCAAGGTCTTTAGGGCTTTAAAGCTCAGATTCGAAAAAGTTCACCAGTAAAACCCCCCCCAGGTCACAAGCGCTTCAGCTTTAGGCTCGCGAGCTCTGCTGAGCCAAACAAGGAAAACCCAAGGCTTTAGGACGATTCTTACTCCCATTAACCTCTTCGGCTTACGGTGTCGAAACGTCCAAGTACTGCGACCGATACAATATGAAACGTCTACACATCCCTCTAGCAGCAGAAACAAGAAAACAACACCACTGACGCTGACTCCAGATAGCCCGCTTCCAAGGAGCTTTGCTATATCACTGGGCCTGAAGCCTTCGGAAGCCCACCACCGGTTGCGATTTAGAGCATCATAATCTTGATGCCCCCTCGACGGCTATAGGAACCTGCATAGGGTCAGTAAAACCATAAAACATCCTGAAACGGATATCAGCAGGTGCAAGCACCATTTCCCTTCCGGCTCGTCGCAAACGATCGAAACCCACCGCTCATGGGAAGCTACACCCATCTCCAAGAACAACTCCTTGATTTGGATTGCTTCCAGGTCGGTATAAGGTCCTGGCTTCGAACATCATGTCGTCCTCAGATGGGTTTGGTGTTCTTTTCGATTTAGGTTTGGGGCTTAGGGATTTTAGGGGAGCTGACGGGTTTTGGCATCTGGGAAACTGCGTTCTGCAACCACAGTGGGGGAGTGTTCGGCTTGGTGCGACTGTCAAACTGCTAGCAACGGTAAGTAGCACCTTCAGCCAAGAAGCAGCGCTGTCCACAGACTCATCATCCTCTTTCGGAGCCGCAAAATACGCTTTGGCCAGAGACGGTGCAATCGAGAACTCACAGAGCCTGGCTGGCATCAAGGTCGTTGGGTTTGGTTTCCATTTTAGCCAGAAGCTTCGACCCATGTCAATGTTTGGATGACGCGGGCACAAAGATCATGGAACCGCCCGGCGCAGGTTTACGCAAAGCATGCTTCGCTTCGAATTGGTTGAACATGAATCGAAATCCAAGGGGTGTTAGCCTTTTGACTTCCCGCATTGATAGAGCCTGAGACCTACATTGCTGCATGTACTCAAGGAGGCTATGTTGGAACTCCCATCCAAAGATCCGTTCTTTCTTTCCGCCACGGTGCAAGCGGCTCATGGTGCAGGCGTCTTTCTGCCTGGCCAGAGTTTGTGGAGACTCAGCAAAACTCAGCATCTCGAAATTAGCCTGAAGCTGGTAAGGTGTGCCTGGAGTTCAAGATTTGGTTTCGCTCCGGTTCGGCGTGTCAGATTCAGAATCACAGCGCGGACACTAATCCGAAACCCTATAAAGGGGAGCAGAACCCTAAAGGCCCTAAAGTCTAGTCTGGCAACACGATCGGTGGAGAAGCCTCGCCAGCTCTGACAGCTGCTTCGCTCGTTCAACAAGGTGTGCATCGGGAACAGAGGCAGAGCCTGCTCGAGACCGGAGATGAAGGGCTACGCTACGCTACTAGTTCTGCACACCTCTGTGCGGATTCGCCCAAAGGCTTCAAGACGCATAATGGCGGCATGTTTTCTGCTAGATCTGATCTTGCACCGACGTTGCGTTGTGCTACAGTCAGTTGTTGGTTGCGTTTGGCTCCAGGCAGACCGAGTCATTCAAGGGTCTCGGGAGATTCTACATCAGCCCAAGCCCGTCGTGCCAGGTTTTATTCCTCTTCATTCATGTTCACATGTGCTGTCTACTAGCCGTGCCCCAAAAGCTTGTATATCCACATACATGTACGCGAGTTATACACCCATACACTCAGCGACATTGTGCAGGTATGCTATATGCTCTGGCAATTTGCTTGAGGCGCTTCTCATTTACCTGCTATACCTGCTCAACCGTTTATGGTATGTCGTTGTGCTTTCTGTCCACCCCCGAAATGACTATGCACAGAGATGTGCTAGTCGACATAACCCGTGATCCGTGGAAGCAAGACATGCAGGCGAAAGAGTAGAAAGAGCTAATTAGCATGCACGGCTGTCGCGGGTGCGCCCATTGCTACTGAGAAATGGACAACAGGATATCTCGGGTGTGGGCGGGTTTTATGCTAGTCTTTAGCTTGAAGATGCGAAGGGTCCTGGGCCGATGCAAGATGAATCTGATGTGCGTATATCTCTGTATATATATGTATATGTACATATATGATGTGTATATATATATATATACATGTGTGTATGCATACAAACGTATATATGCATACACATATGATGCATACATGGGGCTGTCAGGATCCTGCAGTGCCACTCTCCGAGGGCTCCGTGCCATGAAGCCAGGCGGCCCCAGATCCAGCTCGGGTTAATCACAAGAACCTGCCGAAAGATATGTGAGATATGGGTAGTTCTCTAGATTAGGGCCCCTTTTAGGGGTCCTAAAAGGGTTTCTATATGGCTACTGTATGGGGGTAGTTCTCTAGATTAGGGCCCCTTTTAGGGGTCCTAAAAGGGTGTCTGTATGGCTACTATATGGGTAGTTCTCTAAATTGAAGCCCCTTTTAAGGGTCCTGTTTTCTATAAGGCTACTATAAGGGTAGTTCTGTAAATTAGCGGCGTCCATGTTAAAACAACCCTAAATGGGACTCGAATTTGGAGAATTATGCTGACAATGTGGATGATGATAGTGAAGGCGGTGGCGATGATGATTGTTTCCGCGCGGCCCAAGAAGGTAAAGTGTGGTTGGTTAATTCGGCGACGGTGTTGCCATTTGTGGGTTCGCCGGACGAAGCTGTCCATGCGCTCCTCCCGAGAATTGAGACAGGCACTTCAACGCCTAAGAAATATAGGATCTTGCTAGGATCACTGCTCGCTAGAACAGAGCCATCGGCCGAGTGCGTGCACAATTCTTCACGTACGGTGCTTATGAAGTCTACGTCATAGGGTTGGTACTCGTACCAGTAATCGGCATCATATCACAACTCCTGTGCCAAGAAGCCCCTTTCAAGCGTTCCTGGAGCTTCCACAGGATCGGAAGGCCAAGTCCAAAGGTGCTGTCCTGAGGGCTGAAGGCTTTTTGATCTTCTTTACTAAAATGGGGTTCTGTGATTTTTTTGTGTGGGGTTCCGAGCTTTCAGGTTATCGGAGCTTGCAATGACTTACCTAGAGCGCGCAGTTATGTTGCTGATTCGGGGGAGGAAGCGGAATCGCGTAGACCTGGTTTCAATCTTTACTTTTGTTGGAGGGCATGGGCCAACTGCAGGCAAGCGTCCAGCATATGGAACATGTCATGGAGTGGCAGGGCATCGATCCTTAGTTGCACATATTTGCACATCAACACAGGAGAAAGGTTGGAACTTGAAGTGGCCCAGCTGCCGGTGCCAAGTTCAAAAGCTCGTCCACGCACACTTGTGTCTCTTGGACATTTTTTGATAATTCAGACAGAACGTGGAATACAAGCCTCTGTCAGCTGCAGTTTGCGGTAACGCACCACAGAACGATATCCTGCCCTGGACCCCACACCCTAAACCTAAACCCTATACCCGATAGTTCACACAAGGAGAAGGACCCCGTGCTCTCGTAAGCTCTTGCCCGGGAGCACATGAAAAAGATCGTGGTAGAAGGCCTCTCCTTCATGGCCCTCGCCTTCAAACTCGTCCTCGCATGCCGCATTCTTGGGCTCAGGGCTTTGCTTGACGAAGTTTGCTTGTAGAATGGAATAAAATGCTTCTATACAGCATAAAACACGGATATCACGGGTCTGCATGGCATACCAAAGCCAATCACGCGACACCGTTGGGCTTGACACCACAGGGATTAAAGCCTACTTACACTTCCTTTCCTGCTCCCACAATTACATGCAAGTGACGTGCCCTTGTCGAAGCTGTACAGTAGCGATTGCACGAAGTGATTCATGATCCAAGCTATTGGAGCATGCTCCGCGCCTGGTATTCGGTGAGCAGATCTGGATTCACCTGGGATCTGGGGTCTGAAAACGTCTTAAGCATGGACTGCACCCCACATCTCTAGGAGGATGAAGAACGAACTGTAAAGGGAATTCCTTCGCAATCAAGCATACAATTTTTGATGACTGCCCTCTGCGAGATTTGTTTGTCGATGCCAGGCTCAAGGAAAAAAGGCTTCAAATCTCCACAGCTAAACAGCTAAACACAACTTTATTGATTGAATTGCAGGATCCTCGGACATGTCCACGCGCGGGAGCAATCAAACTTTCGTTATCCCCGAGCCGGAGACAGTTCCCCTGACGAAAGTGATGTGGCCTATCTTCCCTGCATGAGCTTTCATGACCTGACTCGAAAAGGAGGTATCACTTACAAAATCGGGACGAGTTTTGCATTCGGGACTGGTTCGGAGAAACCGAAAGCAGATGCGATGTAAGCAGAACCATGCAGCCATCAAGCCGCAAACTACATGAGATGTGCACACTTTCGAAAATCAGGTCTTTGAGATGCCACCCACCGCGACCCTGCAAACAGTATAGCAAGCTGCGTATCGCCGCATGGCCGACGGGCAAACAAACACCTAAACGACTGTAAAGCGACCGACCATGTGTCAAAGCTCAGTATTCTTAAACTGATGTGGACCTGCCCTGCACAGGTGTAAGCATGTCCTAGAACTTCTGGACACGTTATGAATCAAGTGCGCTTTTTCCCGGTAATCCGAAAAAAGCTTCGTCATTCGGGCTCCCAAACCCGAGAACACGCTAGACATATGTAGACAGGCAGCAGCGTCGCAGCACACACAGAATATTTCGCACTCCTGCCAGCATTGGGCTTTCCTCAACTTGCTTCTGTCTTTGAAGCCGAAGCCTAGATTCTGTTTATAGATGTGTCAGAAGTAGGGTCACTGCGCTGCAGAAAGTCACAGTGGATGGTTGCTCTGCTGTGCCCCAGGACCTGGAAGATGTGAATTAACGAATTGGAGCGATGGATATGAGCTCTTTTGCAATGCTTGAGCTTTTGTTGAGTAGGCTTTGACTCTCATATCATAAAATACCCAGATCTTTGGATCTCGAGCTGGGATCAAGACCGAATTCCCCAGCATGATGTTGCTATCAACCGACCGAGGTTTTAATGTTCTCATGCTGCACTTCAGAACCCGCTGGAAAAGAGACAGGCCTCTGAAACAGGAGCACCCTGCACTTTGCGAAGAGGTGGAGATGGAAGCGAAAGCTCCAAATCCGAAGGTCCGAAGTCATGCGCGCCTGGGCGGCCGCTATGGCTTTGACTGCCTGCTCCTCACAGCGGATGCAACCAGCGCTCCAAACGTAAAAGCACCGGACGCGCTGTTGTGGGCGAAAGGCACGCGCGGCCTACATCGTGGCGCAGTTAATGTCGCATTGGCTGACCGCGAGGTACCACGAGACTCGACCCCTTTTACACAATCCAGACTTGGGCTGCTGTGCTTGAAGCCGACGGCTTGAGCACTGGGCATCTGGGGCTTGGAAGTGGCCTCTCCGTATCTGGAGGATTCCTTACGAAATATATAAGCAATTAAATAGACATGTGACTCTATAGGCGTACACTGTATGTAGATATGTACATATTTATATACACATGTAAGTATGTATGTATGTATATATATATATATACATACACATACACATGTTATGTGTTCTATCTGATACCTATGAGTCAACCCGGTCTTCCTGTGTTTGTTTGTACCTCGACCTTCTCATTGTGTGATGCGGCGGCTTGTGCGAGGAGCCTCCGTGCACCATCGCTGGCCCATAGGATTCATCCTACCATTCTTGATAAAGCATGATGCCAGCTTCATGCTTTATCAACGGCTGACAAGGCAGATGCTGCAAAGCCACAGATGTGTGAGGTTTATCGCTGGGAAGAAGCCTTGCGGCTTTTCTGGGTTCGACAAGCGACGCTTGTTCTGTATCTAAACTGTACCAGCCTGGAGCGACCACGGCAGGATGCGGCAAAAGCCCAAATAAAGCAGCGGTTCCTTAGAGGCAGAAGCCACAGTGAGCTGCTGTTGTTCTCAAACGCGAAGACCATGACAGCATACCCTAGATCCAGAGCTAAAGCTTTCGTTTAATTAATTGAAGGAGTACGCACAAACAAAGGTGCGACATGGGTAGTCATCGTACCAATGGGTTGTTTTTCAAGCGGGTTCCAAAAGCTCCAAACAAGCCTGCACAATAGGAGAACACATGCGTCGGTCGGTGCACCTCTCTAGTGACTCTAGTATGTATAATTAATGTACTTTGGTCCCGAAAGTTGCTGTTTAGAAACCTCAATATAGGGAACGCACACGGACATGGGCCACAGCACGTCGCACAACAAATCCAGCAAGTCGAGCCGGATGCCATGACCCCCACGAAGTTGCCTCAATTGCCTTCTTTCTGCCTGCGATTTACATTTCAACTTGTCTGAAGCCGCAAATCCGTTCAAACTGAACCCGAACCCTCCGACCCAACCCGATGCCCCGACCCAAAGGCAGCACAGATTCTCTGCGAAGGTGACATGGAACCAGTCTGCAAGGCAGGCCGCAAAGGCTTATCATGATCATATCGACTTGACATAGGGTTCTGTAGACTTCAGGCATCAAAGAGGTTCTGAAGGCTTTAAACTCTTTAGACTTCAGGGCTTTGGGATGGAATGCCTGTAACTGTCCGTAACACCTACACTTACAAGCAGCACCGTCAATATGTGGATCGTGGCATCCCTACCACCAGACTAGCTCATGGTGCACTGCGTTCAGCCACAGGCACAGAAGTGGCTTCATGCAAATCACCACACATGTCAATGCCTGAAGAGCAAGTGTTCTCGATGTTACCGGTAAAGAAAACCTCCACCCGGACAAAAACTAAAGTGCAAATGCTCCAGGCTTATCTGTGCAATGATGAAGCAAAGTGACACGTAAATGGTGCGCATGAGGCCATTGATGTTGAGACCTCTGCGATTCCGAAGCACAGGGACTGGGGGCTGGTTCAGATCGTGAGTCCATTCCGGTTCCAACACCCGCGCACCCCCTGCCCCACCCCCCGACTAACTTAAATGGATCCATGGATGCATGGGGGACTACGTACAGGCAGTTCTCATGAATTGAACCTGCGTCGATGTGCATCGCTTGCTAGGGGCCTCATGCTCAGGTGGACTTCTTCGAAATGGGTGATCAGTGTGGGGTCCCGATTCCAGCCATTCTCGGGATTCGCATTTGAAGACAGCCAGTCTCATGTGCCCCTGTCACAATTAGATTGAACCACGCAGCACAAGGCTCTGTAATACTGGTCGCACTAGAGGTCATACTATGACCCCTCCATTGGGTCCTATACCCCTCCTTTCACAGGCCCTGTGTTCTCCCAAAACCAAGCAGCAGCTGCAGAACCGTGCCAAGGTTCCCTCCCATCGAAGTTTTGTGTTCAGGCCACGGCTTCATGACACTACGAACAACTCTAGGAATCCGGGCACTTGGAGGATCATGGGACTTAGTAACTAGGGTTATAAATCAGGTAGCTATGCTTATAACTCCAATTAGGGTACTTATAACCTTACTAGGTCCCATGATCCTCCAAGTAGCTTATCAAACTCTATTGAAAGAGCGATCTGGAGTCAGCCCTTCAGCGCGTGTGTGTCGGGCCGGGGCGGGCGGCACGCAGAGCTGATTTCCTGGCTTCCTCTGTTCACTCGGTCGAGTCTGCCAAGATACGGAGAGTTATTGGGCAAAAACTGTAAACAGACCCCTGAGTGTTCAGGTGGGAAGTCTCGTACTATGTATGAGATTTCCTATGGCATGGTCCCATCGCTTCTGCTGGGATAGGAAGTAGGAAGCCGTCTCGGACCCCATTCGAACTTCGAACATCCCATGCATGCAAGCAGAGCAATCCGAAGCTGCCGGGGTGCGACGTACCTGTGTGGAGACGGTGGTGAGAGACCTGATTGAGGCTGGACTATCACAGTCTCGGAGAGGCTTGAGTATGACTCACCCGAAACCCCTAAACCCTAAACCCCTATACCCGAAACCCTTAAACCCTGAACCCAGAAGGGGCACCAAGCTGGGGAAACATCATCTGCAGCTCTTTTGGGCTCTCTAGGTCTCGGCAAGGGAAGCATCGGGGCCCTTTTCGAGGAGACGTGGAATGAAAGTACCTGCAAACGAGAAACAGTTCCTACGACTTAAGACCCAGACTGCCAGAAAAATCTTACCCTGCATACTATCGCAAGGCCAAGCCGTCCCCAGGCATCGAACCCTGCCCTCCCCTATGAAGGTCGGCGCTTCTCGGTTCGGTGGTTTTGGTTTCCTGGAGTGGAAGCACGTTCGAACAGCGAGGTAAAGCCACTCCGCAGTGAGGGGGGAACAGAACTGACGGCACAAGACCTTGTTAGGACCTTGTCCATTCACGGCAGTTCGCTGAAATGGCTTCACAGGGTACCACAACGATGTCAACAATTGCCATGATGTCGCAGAGCTTCAACTCAAGAGCGTTGATGTTCGAATATCTATAGGGAGAGGTGCAGTTGACGCCGTCAGCTTTCAGAGTCTTTGCAGATGCCGACATGTTCGGACTCCAGTTGTGATCCCACGAGATCGGATATTAGCCGGTCTTACCGCCTTACCCTCAACTCTAAGCTGAACTCTCGCCGTTTTCGGATTCAAGGACACATGTTCTGCCGGGGCGCTGTGGGTATGTTGACCCGATGCTTGACATCCCGATGTTCCAGAGGTCGGGAAGGTTCCCAGAGGAGAAATGCTGCCCTCGGCTGTCCCCGATATTGCAACTCACTCAGCACAAGCTCTACCTCAACAAAGCCCTTCAAGTATGAACTATTACGTGGTCCCGTTCGGCCAGTGTGGGACATCTACATGTCTGAAACATACTGTACACCCCATGACCCAACAAAAACAGTCACCCGATATGCAAACACACAAACACACACATGATCGTGACAAAACAGCCCCGATCATGCCTTAAGCAACTTCAACTTACACAAACCAGGAAGCCCCTAAGCCCTAACCCAGCCTTAAAATTGCCGAACTACACCTCGACTTCCTTAAATGAGGAAGCTCCCCTAAACCCTAAGCCCCCAATTTTCCCTACATACGCACCCAGCTCCCGGAAGTCGGAAAGCCCCCCCTAAACAAGGCCCAAGATCCGGCGTAGACACGCAGGCGACTGTACAAGGGCTCGAACGGATGGCCGTTGCAAGCGCTGATCGACCAGAGGTAGAAGCGCTCGAAGACCTTGTCAACAGAGGTGCCACAGGAGGGCAGGAGGGTTCAGGCTAGAGTTCTGTAAATTTTGGCTTAAGTTTAGGGTTGGGGTTGAGTTTTGGGGGGTCTGGGTCATTTCAGGATGTCTGTGTGACATCGATGTCTCAGCAGCAGCTTCAGATGAAGGACGAAAGTGGCTTGGCATCTCCGCCCCAGGAAAGAGGCATCTTGAAATGACTGTTGGGGTTTATGACAGGCAATGGTCCTGTCTTTTCTCAGCTTGCAACAAGCGCTGAGACCTGTAGCATAGCAGCCTTAGAAGTACGCCGAGAGCACAAGGGAAGTAAGTATGGTCGTACAACTGACAGGGAATTCAAAGCTGAAGCGTGTGTGGGTGGTTCTCTGAATTAGGAGCTGTCTTATACTCGCAGATGTTTCCAATCCACCCCCTGCAAGGACCCTTACGCACCTCGGAGTGCCCTCAGCTTGCGGCCAAGGCACGGAAACGCCAGCCTGGTCGCAAGCGGCGGTGACACAAAAAACGCTTCCCCAACTTAGCCCCATAATGGGCTACTACTACTACATTGCGAGCTGGCGCCGTAACCTACTACACAGGTGCAGCGGTCCCTGCGAGCATTCCATAGATGCTTTCAATCTGCCATTTGGCTCCTCTTGAGGCTTCCGGGAATCGGGGGAAGAGTGGGCGCTGCCAAGTGATGTTTGTAAGCCCGTCTTCCCTGCGCTACAACAGGCATCCATCCCGCACAAAGCCCGGGATCCCAAGCCCGCCGTCCACGAGGCACACTATCCTTTTGTCTAGCACCCCACGCTGTCTGTGGGGTACAGGGCCATGCCAGAACTGGGCATCAAGATCAGAGCCCGACTGTAGGGACACAAGCATGGAGGTGGAGAACGAGTGAACGAGTGCCAGGCAGCACTAAACCAATGATCCTCGCATCTTGTCAATGCGCGCCTTGTTCCTGAGTGACAACGCCTCCCCATCCGACATGAAGATCTGCCGGCGGCGGGAAGGGGTTAGGTCTTTCATTGTCGGCAGTGTGGCTTCCACCAGGCGAAAGCATCAGCGGTAAACGTGGCAGTGCTGATACAATGTTTTCTCTTTTGCACAGAGAGAACGCGGCTTGCCAACAGTAGTCAACAGTCTATCTAGCGCCAGAATCGTCGCAGGTGCCAGACCTCGTGTCCACAGTCCTTCTGTTGCAATATTGTTGTGAGACTCTAGTATTGCTTCTAGCTTCGAGTCGAGTACTGTTTTCCGACCAGTGTCTGAGGTTGATGTTACCATGTTCTATAACATCAGAATGATCGTGTTCACTACCACACCACCATCGATTCCTATATATGTACATGCACGAGCCAGCAGGGTTCCTCGATTTGCAAGCATAGATACTGGGTAGGAGTAGAAATCTGCGCGATTTGTTCGGGCTGGCCGAGGCTGCTTTGATTCTCCAGGCTCTCACTACCCAGAACCTTTGTCTTTCAAACTTTATCAGCCAGCCGAATTGAACTTTAGGGGGATGGAAACCAAGCTCTGATGGAATATCAGAAGATGCAACTCCAACTCGGACACCCACCGAACCTCAAGACAACAACGGCTTGAGGCCTCCGCCAGATCCGCCGTGGTCTGATCCTTGCTGCAGCAGCAAGACGGGACCGAAAAAAGAGGCACAATGTTCCGTTGCAGCTTGGCCTTACCCCTTAGACTCTGCTCATGCCCTACATGGAGGCCTGGGAGGATTGATCCTGGGGCCACGGCCGCCAGTAGCGGAACGCAATGAGCCGCCGTGCAGCCACGGAGATCCCGATTCTGGCAGAATGTCGGGTAAGACATGCAGGGCTTGCGAGAACTATCATCACGATTATCAGTCACATATATATATATATATGTGTATGTATGTATGTGTACGTGTATGTATGTATTATGTATGTATGTATGTATGTATGTATGTGTTTATGTGTCATTATCTTAAACATACATACGTACGTACATACATACACATACACACATACATACGTACATACATACACACAAACATGTATAAGGACACTAAGGGAACATTTACCAGTGTTAGCAGGGGGTTCCGCCCACTCTGCGGTGGGCTGGACGCGTTTCCACGTTTGCTCGGCCAACTGGTCGATCTGCCAGTCTTTGTATGTAAATGTGCGTATCTGCATATGTACTTAATGAGATTACGGATACTAGTGTGTGCATATATATATATATATATATATATGTAGATATGTAATTATGTGTGTGTGGGGAGATGTGTACATATGCTCATGTACACACATTGATTTGTTTATTTGTGCTACAGAGATCGAAATAAAACACACTGAGAAACACACACGCACACACATGTGAATGGAAACAGGTGCCCGACAGCATGACTTACAAATGGCATGGGCATTCAGGCAAAGCTCTTCGAATCCACACCGTCTCTTGTGTCATGTGGACAGGCCCTAAACCGCAAACATAAACCCTAAGACCTCGACCCTAAAAACATCCCTAATCCCTATATGAAGCTCTAAGCCCTTAACCTGATACTGTAGTAGGTGTCGCGCCGTGCTCGCCGCACCGACACGGATCAGAAGGCGGACGATCTGCACGCGATGGAGGCACCGGCTGGGGTCTCACTGTGGCTTTATGAGGGGTTTAGGGTTTACAGTAGGTCAGTAGGGTTTTGAGACAGACTCGGCGGGTAGCTGCACAAGACCTGAAAAAGACAGAGATCCCACACTGAGGCATCACTGCGACCGTTGAGGCATGCTAGTGGGGCGAAGCCGGCATCAAGATGGCGCCTTTGAAAGAAAACAACCTCCTTTTGTCTCCTGCCTCGACTTCACGTTGCTGAGCAGCCAAATGCAGGGTTGTTGTCCTAGATTGGCAGGTGCACAGGAACTTGCTTGGGGTCCTGCTCAAACAACTTAACACGGAACTTCAGTCTCACACTACAGCCCGGTGGACGACATGCCGGTTGAACTTCAGCTCAGAGCGTGATGCTTCAGTGTCACTCAGAGGCATATGCGAATGAACCAGTCAAACCCCATGCAGGGAATGAAGAACAACATCGGGGAAGCACTATCTTGCCCAGCGACCCGCGTCCATCCGAAAGGTTGGGGTCCGCCTGTTCCTTCAGAAGCTTTCGGCAATCCTGCCGGTCGCAAGGCAAGCGCAAGCTGTCGGCTTCTCCACATTGACTTGAACTTGCAAATCAAAAGACGTCTATACACCCTAAACCCTGAACTGGTCTGAAGACCATAGACTTCTAAACCCTGCGACTTAAGAACCTCGGGAAAGCCGAATTCCCCGGCCTCCAAACGGTTCTCCCTCACTGCGCTCCAGAGCGGCAGCGACACTCCGATGGCAAGCTCCTTCAAGTTCGGCTTGTGTTCTATGTGTCTCTGTGTGTGCGTGCGTGTGCATGCAGGGTTTTTGCGGTTCACAGGCCTTCCAGCAGTTTGCATGACCTAATTACGTCAAGCAACGAACCCAGTGTTCAGCCAACCGGCACAATCCTCACAAGTTGCACAAGACTCGGAGGAGACAGAGTGTGATGAAGTCGCATCATGAACACAAAGGTCAGCATAAAGCGGCGACGTGCCAAGCTGCGGCCTGTCTGCCACCTCTGCGCCCGAACACCAGATCCTAACACAGTGCAATCCCCCAATTCTACCAGGACCCGAAAGTGCGCCTTGTAATGCTTTTAGGTAAGCCCAGACATATGAATCGTTAGATCGACAACATCGTACCCCTACAAAAACCTCATGAAAACTCCAAACTCGGCACCCCTCCCTCCTCCACGAAGATTTGCATCAAGTGTGACACGAGGTCGTAGTCGGTGGTGGGGGGCTTCACGAAGATAGGCTGGTTCATGCCCAAGTGATGACACCGAGCAATCTCCTGAGGAGGGTCGAGGGACTCCAGTGTTTCTGGCATTTTGGGGCTGGCTCGTCTTCAAACTGTCCGCTGGGGTTGGAGCTGAAACCGGATGGATGGCAACCTTTAGAGGGACTGTCAGGCTAAGCACCATGCAAACCCTTGTTCGTCACCGTCGCATCATGTGTTATGAGACTTCCGGCAGCTTGACCATGTTCCAAAGAGATGCACAGCATGCAGGAAGAATCCGAGACGTGACCTGACGTGCCACGTCGAGACCCGCGAAGGCCCATAGCCAAAGAGAGAAGCCCTTCACATTGGCTTCGGCCACGAAGACTACTGACTGTCGCTGCTTAGCACAACATTGAACCGGTCGACAGAAACGGAACCATGTTCCCCAGACTTGTATTGTCTGCGGCTCCAAGGGGCCGATGGAACTGGAAGGAAGGTCTTCTTCTCCAGCTCCTGAAGGGGTACGGTTTAGGGTCTAGGGTTTGGGTCTCAAGTCTCAAGTGAGTCCGTTTTAGACGAAACTTCTTTGTGGGTCTGAGCCTTCGGACGGTCTCCGTGGAGATACCTGCACTCAGCCAAACCCAATGCATGTCCTCAAGTGTGTTGTCCGGAAGGAGCCTATTCGATAAGGTTGTTAAGCCATTGCAGGCCACATGTCTTGACTTCCCGTCTCTCTGATTGCAGCAACTCAACTGTAGATCCCCTCGAGCCCTGCCATCGGGGCCTGAGTGAAGTATTCCAACTCCGTTGACAGTGCATCTAAGCCTGCGTCGGGTGTCAACTTCGACGGAGTAGAAAACGCGTGCAGACCACCCCGGAGAAAGTAAATCATGGCAAAGCGGAAAGACAGAAGGACAACAAACGCCAAGCTTGCTTGAACTGATTCTTAAACCCTAACCCAAACCCTAAGCCCACGAAGGCAGAGCCACATGGAACGGTTTAGGGCGCATGGCACCCTTCAGACCCGCTTGTCCTATGTGAGGGTTGGTTTAACTCCGGGTTCCAATCAAGTTCAAAGCTGTATGTAGCAGATAGCAGGCATTTGGAACTACACATTGGGAGTTTGCCAACCAGCAATATGTAGAGGCTGCAGAAACATGAAACTACTATAACAGATGTTTACAGGTGAGCCGGTAGACGGCGTCCTACATTCGAGGGACCTTGACAACGAAGTTGCATAGCCACTCAACCGTTTAATGTCGCTCAGCTTGGGGGGGGGGGGTTCTGGATCAATCTAGGTTTGCGCTTCGCATGTCGCTTGAATTGTTTCGTGCTTTCTCCGTGCTGGGCTTTTGTCCAGGTACCTTGCTGCGTTGCACGGCGCAAGCGTGCCCCACCGCGAAGCAAGTCCAGCTTTACCTGGGGAACATAGAAACATGCTGTCTCTAGCCAGCCGTTCCATGCGAGCTGATCCATTGATACAGTGCTGTCAAGCCCTTATGACTCATGACTGAGTGGGTATCATCCTTGTTGCATGGGTGCATGGCGCATTCGGCGGGCTGTCTTTCTGAATAGGAAATCTTGACGGTGCTCAAGAAGCCATCTAACGAATGTGTCAAGATTGAAGTCAGCGCCAGAGAACGCAAGGTCACTGGCGGACTTGCTAAAGAAACTTCTAAGCAAACGGCTCGAACTCCATTAACAAGAGCCTTCCGTCGGCTTATGGAGGCCTGGCTGTTCCAGCTCAGAGGGTTTTAGGGTTTCGGGTTTAGGGAACTCTCAACACAACTGTTTCCAGCGCTATCCCTAGTCTCTCATGTTCTAAACGCTTCATTCGGGGCTGCAGAGGGGTGCTGAGTGTTCAGGCATCGGCCCTGTTTTGACGGGTCTGCAAAGATAGCACTATAGTAATACTACACTATAGTATTGGTGCATGATCTTATTATATATATATATATGTATATATATATATATACTATATTTAGTACAGCAGTACAATATTAATTATTGGTATTAAGTTTTACAGTATTAGTATCCTGGGCACGGAGCCTGGGGATCGCTTGCGAAGATGACTTCCTGCGCCGATGCTTCCTGCGGGCATGGGAAGTTATCAGAGCCATGCCGGTGTTAACACAGGGGCCTTAATAGTTAGAACAGAGTTTCGGGGCCCAGTATACCATGTTCATAATAAGGAACCCGCAAGTTGTCGGTGCCATGCAGATGTTACCGACAGGGGCGCTGCGCATGAATGGAAGGTTTGGCGAGGATGAACTTCAAAAACTGGTCTGGCCTTCAAGGCAGCGAGGCCCAGCATGCTTTCGACAGTCTTATATCAAACAAGCCATGGAACAAGCAGGCATGCTTTCATGCAGCCGTGATGGCATGTGCCGTGGAAGTAGCGGTCGCATTCAAACACCTCCGCCTACGAGTACCACAACAAAAAAGAAACACTTGGGACTCCCTGCTTCGCAATTCCGGGGGCCTCCATCAACGCAACCTTCACCTGAGTTGAGAGTCCAACAGTGGGTTCTCTCTTCTCTTCGAGGCCTAGGCTTTCCAGCTGAGGTCTACAATTCTTTTGTGCGACTTCTTTCTAAAGTTTGTCTCTGGATGCAGAAGCTCATCAAGGGCACGGCTTCAAAAGACTTGGAGTGATTTCAGCAATGCAAGGAGCAGGAGAACGGGCTTCCGAGGTACGAGCTTCGCCTACACACCTGTTTGCGGCTCCAGCCTTGCACGAACACTGCAGACATGGGCCCTGAAATATTAGACTGTACTACATGACACTGCATCGTGATTAGTATACTATAAAAAAGAGCCCCCCCTTAAGGGGGGGAGGGGTGGGGGGGTGGGCGAGGGGGGGGGGGAAATAGGTGGCATACCTATTTCGATGTTTTTCATATGTTGGGGGGCTTGGGGGACTGTAGCGCAGAAGGTTGTGTGCTGAGTGGCTCAAGTTTCGGGTTGAGCGTGCGAAGGCGACAGCCTACTACTAAGGTATGTACTTCTAGCCCACCAGCTATGGCCTCGCCTAGAAGCCTTCCCCAAGCCTTGTAAGCCAGGAATAAATAGGTGGGAAAAGGTGGGGGGACCGTAGCGTGCAAGAGCCTTGCGCCTCGTAGGCGACCCCCAACCCCCCCTTCGACTCCACCTATTTCTCCTTGACGCTGGACTCCTTGCTATACTAGCCTACTACTCAGGCAAGTTCTTGGAGCTAGCCTATTTCTAAAAGAGGTGCAGCTCGCCCAGCAGCTATGGCCTTGCCTAGAAGCCTTGTTAGCTAAGAATAAATAGGTGGGAACAGGTGGGGGGACCGTAGCGTGCAAGAGCCTTGCGCCTCGTAGCGGACCCCCAACCCCCCTTCGACTCCACCTATTTATCCTTGATGCTGGACTGCCCATGCAGATAGAGGGCTGTCATGCTGCTGTTCTAATCATTTCCCACCTATTTCCAAACCACCCCCCACTGTAGCAAAATAGGTGGCGGAAATAGGTGGCACCGGGGGTTACCCCCCCCCATTCTCACTATATTAAGGGGGGGGCTCTTATAAAAACCTACCAGGCGGTGTGGAACAAGTTGATGTGCATGAACCTGGGCTTCGGGCCATGGTGATGAACTTCTCAAAGAAGATGTGCCCCTGAGCCGCAGGTGTGACATCGATCCTGGCAAGGGCAGAAGTTCGACCCTTGCGATGTCGATCCTGAGAAATGCTGGGATATCCTGGGCTCTCGTTCGGGAACTTCTTCGGACTTGGCAAATTGCCGAAGTTGCGGTATCTTCGGTTCGTAAGGATACAGCTGCAATGTTTCGAGGACTTCTAGGCCCAAGCTTCGGAGGCCCAAGCTGTAGAGCTTACGTGTTTAGAGTGTTGGGATTCACGGTTGATTGCAGGTTTGGAGTTCGGGCCAGGGGCTTAGGACAACTACGGCTCGACCTATTCCTAGGTGTTCTGTTCTCGGTCTGCTTAGGGAAAAGTCCACGAGCTTCCGTGCTGCAGAACCGTGAGCCCGTCCTGTAGCCATAAGGTGCCCGCAGCATTTGGGCCTCGACTGGCTCGAATTAGAGACTTGTCAAACAGGAGCCTTAATGACTAGAGTAGGGTTTCGGGGTAAGTACAGTATAGCTCTAACAGTTAGAGCTATAACAAGAAAGGCCAACATAATTTTGGTGATTATATTTAGGCTTCTATGTTCAACTTAACGCTCCGTCACCCCAACTAGATCGGTTCACTCTCTGAGGGCAAGCAAGAGGACTGCTGAAGCCGCAGCATCCATCCCTGTATTGTGTCTGTAACGTGCGTAACCTTTCGATTGGGGGTGTGGGTTGACTAATTAATTACTACGCATTCCGGGGGTATGGAGCTGTGTGCAAACAAACATGCATCAGTCAGAACACGGTAGCCATCTCACCGAGAACCTGAAACCCTTCCAGCTCTCGAAGGTTTTAAGCAGCACATGCTTATCAGCAGCAGTCGCAACAAGAACTTGATAATAGCATCGTTAGTCTAGCGGCGGTGGTTCAATGCTAGACACCAGAATCGCGGCACAAATTATGCCCTTTTTACACCGGGACTATGCATATGCCAGGAACCATTTGTCCTAAAACCTAAACCTTAAACTCCCTACTTTCGGGTATCAAGGGGAACTAAAGCTTAACCTTGTTGGGTATATAGGGATTACACAGGGACTATAGTCCCCCCCAAAAAGGTTAAAGGTTACCTACTCCACTACTAGGACTCTTGTTTGTTACACTGAGTCGAAGTTGCTGTCGGCCAGCCCTTCCACAGCGATGCCACTGTAGGGAAAACACTCCTGTTGTCTTCTTGGGTTTTCGCCGCTTAGGGCGGTTAGTGGGAGTTCAGGCTTTAGGGGTGTGGATTAGAGCTTGGACGTTTTAGGATTTCGCGAGTGCTTAGAATTTAGGGGTTTGGTTGGCTGGCTTTAATGAGTTTAGGGTAGAGGCGTTTGGGACCTCAGGGCTCCTGTGTTGGAGGAGTCTAAGAGAAAGAAACACAATGAACAAAGGGCGACGACGAACACAACGACAGGAAAACCAGCACAGCAAAGGAGACAGCAACAAGACCGTACCACCACCACCACCACCACCACCACCACCACCAGCACCAGCACCAGCACCAGCAGCACCAGCAGCACCAGCAGCACCAGCAGCACCAGCAGCACCACCAGCACCAGCACCAGCACCACCAGCACCAGCACCACCAGCACCAGCACCACCAGCACCAGCACCACCAGCACCAGCACCACCAGCACCAGCACCACCAGCACCACCAGCACCACCAGCACCGGCAGCAACACCGGCAGCAACACCGGCAGCAGCAGCAGCAGCGGCAGCAGCAGCAAGCAGCAACCATACATGAATCCAAACATACATCCATACACGCATTGATGAAACAGGCATGCGGAAAATACTTGTATGCAATACATTACAACTCGTTGCATTTACACAACATACCGAATACATTACGGTGCATCACAGTACATTGCAATACATTTCGGCACAACATGGCATTGCAGTGTGTTGCATCACACTACAATGCATGTTATGAACTGCCATGGCATTCCATAACATGCCGACACACACATGCCCACACACATGCGCGAGCAAACAATACATGCATGCATACGTATATGCATACACCGTTGCAGGCATTCGGCATGCATGCATGCGTACATGCGCACATACATACACCGTACACATAGACAGACATACAGGGAGACGCTGTTACACATCATACATACGATATACTGCAATCCATTCCAATGCAATGCAATGAATCGCAATACAGTACAACCCAAGATAAAAAGAGCAATTACTAAATATATACATACGCACGTACAGACATAACAGACATACGTGCTCAACAGTGCTACATGAATACATACCCTAAACCCTACAGTACGAGGCGAACTAATCATCTGATGCCACCCAGGAGCTGACAGGTCGCCGAGCAAGCACCAGGCTTGCCGGTGCGAAACTCCTCGCCGTCTGAGGTTTAGGGCTTAGGGCCTGTGGGGTTTAGGGTCTATTTGGGGCCTTTGGGGTTCGGATTTCTTTTGCCTCTTCGCAAGGGCGAGCCCACATGGCAGGGCTAGACAAGTCTGAGAACTTCAGGGTGAAAGGCAATCTTCAAGCTTTGAAAGACTACCACCAAGGAGGTATCAACCTGGTCCCCGTTGAGGGATTCTCGTACCGACATAGCTGGCTCCTATGAGCCTTTGTCAAGGCTCCAGGGTTCTGGCTTTAGGGTTGTAGAGCCCTCGGGGGTTACGATTAATTATATCCAGGGATTACTGTCGTATGCTATGTAGGATGTGCCGGGTGTGGAAACTTCGATCATCAGGATCGCAAGGCGCCCGGGTTTTGATCCGTAACAAGAAGCACATTTCCTGAACTCCAGAAGTCAAGCGCATGAAACTTGGGCAACTGAACCCTTGCGCGGTGCTCACCGTCCTCAGGCAAGTCTTCCAGGGCTTTGACCGCCGAACCACTTACCGCAAGAAGCTGGTCATACCTGTGGCGACGTGAGAAAGCTTGTCGGCTTGTCGGGATAAGTTTTGTGGGACTCACATTTTCCTCAGACTGACACTAGAACCTTCCATGCCTTTCGCCCATTACATCATGCGCAGCTTTCCTCCAGCCCTACGAGAATCAAGCTTCTGTGTGCAAGCAAGAAGAAAAGTGCTCATCTACATGCCATGGCACGATTTACCTTCTGCCACCATGATGTTGAGCATGCAACATGCTAAAGAGGCCAGCGTAAGTCTGATGCTACCCACCGGACGGCTCAGGTTGAATTCTGCTATCTAGGGCCATCTAGGGCCCCAATTAGGGTTCAAGAGTCCAAGATTTGTGGCCTCGGGGGGGGAGGTGGAGCTAGGGGCTTAGATGTCTCGGGCTCTAGCTGCTCTTTGGTCTGCACACACGTGAAGTATGCAGATCTCGTCTCGGCACATGCTGCATAAGTATCCGACACTGTACCTGAGCCCGTATGTTTCGCTGACACATCTTGACACCTTCAGGATTCCAGACCATGCAGAACCTGGATCTTCAATGTGCTTTCTCGTCAGCACTGCATGAATGCAAGCCGACCTAAACTCCTACAGATGTGCCGAGGCACCTCTTGACTATGGACGTGGAACTGTGCTTCACTTCCTGCCGGAGGTGCGACCGATGTTCCGCAAAAGAAGACAGCACGTGTTCGAAGCCACAGGCATGCCGCGTGGCAAGTACTCACTCACAAGAATAGACTCTGATATCATCTGCGCGTGTATGTCTGTAGACTGTAGACTACGCCATCTAACACAAACCCGACTTATATCCATCATCCCGACGCTGACACCCTCAGGACAGGTAGAGAATATGCCGTGGGCACGACGGCTGCTTGTACAGAAGGTGTCAAAACTTCACACCAAGCTCCTCTGCAACTTGCACAACATTCCCAATCTGCGTCAGCACCTTTCAAGGATGCAGGTAAAGACAAAGGAACAGGCCGAGGAATTGGAGGCTTCACATGGGGACATCTCCCGTGAAGATCGTCTGCAAATCACGACAAAACGGCAGTAGCACCACTACCAACAACAGCGAGAGACTACGACGACTACAGCAACAGCTGCAGCAGAACCACCACCGCCGCCATCACCACCACCACCACCACGACCAACCACCACCACCACCACCACCATGGCCACGATCACCGCCACCAGCGCCACCAGCGCCACCAGCGCCACCAGCGCCACCAGCGCCACCAGCGCCACCAGCGCCACCAGCGCCACCAGCACCACCAGCACCACCAGCACCACCACCACCACCACCACCACCACCACAACCACCACAACCACCACAACCACCACAACCACCACAACCACTGACCATCACCACCACCACGAGCAACAACAACGACAAAGACTCGACAAAAAAAACAGCAAGAGCAACACCAGCAGCAGCAACAACAACACCAGCAGCAGCAGCAGCAGCAGCAGCAGCAGCAGCAACAGAAGCAGCAACAGCGGCAACAGCAACAGCAGCAGCAGCAGCTGCAGCAACAACGACATCGATTACCAGTGGTCATCATGAACACCACATCATCGCTTACGGTTTTGTGCTCAACGAGCAACTGCCACTGGTAGTAGCCGAGCGGCACAGCTGGATTTCAGACTGTCTAACGGTATCGTGTACTTCTCCTGCGCGGGGGAGAGCACCGCTGATCTGTCTCGTAGGTTTCGGAACGAAATCTAAACAGCCCTAAACCGCTTGCCGAAGCTCCGTCTGACTGGTCGCAAACCATGTGTGATAGACGAGCCAGAACGGGGAAGCTGCAGCAATTGCGCGCTATTCCCTCCATGGAAAGAACTGTCTGTGATCCTTAGAAGAAAAACAGGCAGCCGCCGGCCGTCTACTATGGAATTGAGACAAGGAAGGTAGATCCAGAAAGAAGTCTTCTACATTCTACACCGTAACGAGCGACAAACTTTGAGTTATTATTGCCATTACTGTTATTGTCGTTAGTGTTGCTACTTGCGACGTTCTTATGTATCATTCTCAATGTCATTCCTATTGTACTTTGATTCATACGACTAATGAAACGAAATTTGGATGTTGAGCTCCGACATCCACGGCGCTCCTCTGGGATCCCAGGCCCATCGTCCACGGAGCACATGTGGATCCTGATGGTTGCGTTGTGTTGGAGACTTTTTGCGGGGGTCTCCAAAAGTATGTGTGAGTTGGTTATCTCTATAGGACCATAAGGGAAATTCTGAAGTTTCTCAAAATACCACCTAGCTTTGAGGCTTTTGTTGGCCTGGGCTGTCGAGTTTGAATCTGATGCTAAACAAGCCTCATGCCGTGCATGTGCAACTGTACTTAGACCTACACCTCTCAACATACTTCCTCTTGTCGTAGGTGGGGCTTTTCGGCGTCGATTACAAGTGGCCACAACTGCTACAGTCGGAACTGGCTCCAATCCGTCATGTGCAATATGGACAGACAAAAGCCTACGGTAGACCGGAGCTCCATCATAGTCTTGGCAGCTGCTGGATCCTGGTGCTTAGAGCGACTAATTGAGGGAACATTCTTGAAAACATCTGGCACCCTGGGTTAGTGGAGGAGGTTCTGTAGTTCAGGAATCAGGAGAAGTCCTCTTGCCGGCATCGGCCTATCCACAGTGTTCTTCTAATTCCCACCAGGAGGCACAGCGTCCGCATTGAAAAGAAGGTGTGGCAGCGCCTCGTTGACCTCGGCTGTGCTTTTGAATGCCACCGTCGAAGCATCATTTGCAAGGGGAGTTCTTCGAACTAAGAATGAATCACAAAGCAATGTCCATTCGGTACCCCTGCCAGACCCTGCACACTTCCTGTATCAACTGCACATGAAACCCTATTCTAGGGGTTCTACTCATTAGAACAGGGCCTTGGGGTCCATTATACTGTAATTACCCCAAAATAGTATGGGTAGTTATTTAGGCCCCTATGGGGGCTCCTTACTATAATTGTAGTATCAGATTCCCCAAACCCCTCTTCTAATCATTAAGGCCCGCTATAGTAGCCGACCTTCGCAGCAGTCGCCTCGTCCTCCGAGGACCAAGGCCTGAGACTCCCAGGCTCTCGGCTTTGAATCTCTGGAATAAGGTTTTGGGGCCCTTTCTACCATAGATATATAATAGTAAGGAACCGCCAGAATAGCGTTGGTAATTACATCCTAAGGCTCTATGGTAGTTCGTTTTTGGGGGGGTTCATGTGTAGAACCCTATGAGGTAGACTCAGAAAGGAACTACTATGGAGCCTCTGGGTTGAGCACTTCCGGGCTTCAACTCTCAAGGCTTGTAAAGAGCTGCTGTTGCTTTGACTAGTGGCTTGAAATTTGGTGGTCAAGACTGCAGTTAGGGAACACTATTAACCGCGGTCCATGCGCCAGACACGCTTGCATGTGCTACCAGCTGCTCTTGCAGGTCGGCCTACTACCACTTCTACTTCTACTTCTACTTCTACTACTACTACTACTACTACTACTACTACTACTACTACTACTACTACTACTACTTCGAGCTGCTACTACTACGACTACGACGACGACTACTACATCTCGTAGACTGCTGGTGCAAATAGTTTCTGCTAATATGAATACAAGCGAATACGAGTACATCTGCTTTCATAGCGAGTCACATTCCGAAATGCTTAGCAACACCACCGCTCTTACACCGTGGTTGGAAACCGGCTTCTACGGTGTCGCACCTTGCCCGCCCGGACTACCACAATGTATGGGCACTCGGACCAAACGGCAGGACTTAAAGAGGGTAGAATGCACTCGAGGTCTTGAAGCCAAACACATGTGTCTCCATGATCGGCACGCCGAAACCGGACGAGACGCCTCCTCGATCATCAACAGCGAGCGAGTGTGATATCGAGACCCTAAGACCATGAATGGTCGTGGCCATTTTGCTACCAAGCGTCGGCTGCTTTCTAGCCACAGGCGGCTGAGGCTTGCAGAGGTAATCACAGAACACCAGCAGGCGCCCTGCACTTTCTACACACAGAGACGTGCACAGATATTGTGTAGCTGTACAGCATTTTACAGCAAAACATCTTAGACATTTTGAAGCAAGACATCTTAGAGATTAAGCTGCAATATACGTACAGCTGTACATACAGGAAGAGGACAGCTCAAGAACCATTCCCCGGGCTTCGCTCGATGCAATGAAGACATTGGAATTCCACGAGCTTCAACAGTTACAGGCTCGGGGTGGTTTTGGGGAGTTGGTACCTGGTAGTCATGCCAGTCCCCTCAACCTTCACTAAGCCCCAAACCCTAAGTTCATCATTCACTGGAAGAGATCTGCCGGAACAACAGACACAAGTGGAGAGTTAGACCCACGCCTCCGGCGCGCAACATCAACGCCTGAGCCAGCTGCATACACATACAGATCCGCCAAAACTTACGGAGCTTATACTCGGGCCCTGAAATTCAAAAGGGTCGCCCTTTCGAGGCTAAAGGTTTGCAGCAAGGTATGTGCTTAGACCATGAGAGTATATTTCCAGAGTTTACCAGCACAAGATCTCCTATAACTTGGTCGTGACGGTGTTTCAGTTGCAGGATGCAACTGTCCGGGCTCTCTTGGAGGGGTCACTTAAAACCTCCGGAACCGCGTGAGAGCAGGCAGCGGGGATGCTGCGACGCCTCTCAACGGCAGCACGGATTCCTCATGATCTTCCGAAGCTTCCGGCATTCAAGCTGTCAAGTCCAAGAAGCCTGAGACCTTGAACCTGCTACACTTCGAATCCAAGTCGCGGCTTTTCGCAGCAATGCGGCCAGCATGTCACTGCATGCACCAGTTGGGTCCGGATGCAGCTGATAGCACCACGCCTGCCGTCAGCTTGTTCTTACTGTACATCGGTGCCATGCTGATACTCTGCTTCCGAGTATGTGCTTAACCGCTTAACCAGCATTATTCCTTGGAGACGGCAAGTTGGAACACTTTGGAAGACGTGCGGATGTAGAAGTACCGCATGGTTTCAAACTTAAGGCCTGCTTTGAGTCCTAATTGAAAGAGCTACGCAAAGCGATTGATCTGCCAGCAGACCTGATATCTCGTACTTCGGGCTCCTTGGCTTCTGATTCAGTGCCCCGCCTGGGAGATCACCACCAGATTGTCCCCGGTCTTCGGGGTCTCGTGCAAGTGTCCTGAGGTCTTCGAAATCCTCTTCCCCATGGAAGCGAGCTTTGACATGCAGTCCTCCCAAATATCTGTTCTGTGAAGCCGATGCATGCCTGTTCTTAGGCGCGCATGTGCGTCCTTCCGTTTGGGTTGCGTGTCATCCCGAATGCTTGACCATTCTGTACACTCTAACCTTTCCCTGAACCCCAACCGACCCTCTAAACCTGAAGCCCTCGACCCCAAACCCTAAACCTAAACCATAAGCCCTAAACCCTATATGCCCTAAACCCGAAAGCCCTAAACCCAAAGCCCTAAACCCGAAAGCCCTAAACCCGAAAGCCCCGAAACTCCGCAAGGCCAGGATGCCCACTTCTTGACAGCGAGGCCATGGGTGATCCAGTTTTATGAGGGAGCTGGCGGCCACGAACTTCACCTCCGGCCTGGGTAACTTCCATCATATAGGGGTCTTGATAATAAGAATAGGGTTTTGGGGTATAGTATATTCCCTATATTAAAACAAGGGAACACCCAAAATTGTTGGTATTGGTGTTATTCAAGCGCCCATGTTAACTTTCTGGGTTGGTTAGCCCTGTAGGACTTCGATTTGACTCAGAGGGTTTGTTTGGATTCTGGGTTTTGATTACTCTTGCCTCTGTGCATATACGGGAAGCCCTTCGTTTGGAGGTCCCGTGACCAGGGACAAAATTGGGAAGGCCAGGCATGTGGCCTCAACACAGCTTCTTGGGGATACAGCTCCTGTAACTGGCTATCCAGGAAACACGCCTACAGTAGAAGCCAGAAAGTTCGAATATGATTATCCTAAACCCTTTAAGGTAAATTATAGGGGATCCTACCATTAATCCATATTCCAACTTTCTGGAGTTCCCTTTAGGTAGGTTTCCTAGGTCCCATAAAGACCACGTGGGCTTAGAGTCTGACAGCCTGGACTCTGAGCCGCCAGGTGCCTTCTTCGCAGGCTCCAGGGGTGAATGGACTTTAGTCAAAGGGGAAAAGGACGGACCCTTAATGGGGACCCCTACCCTATAATGGGCTATATCATGGGTATATAATAGCTATATTAAGGGTATATACCTAGGGGTCCTTATTAAAGGTCCCTCCTTTTACCCTTGGATTTAGGCAGTAGGGCTGAGCGTTAAGGCTATGGGCTAGGCGGCTTTATGATGATAGATGCCCTCCGAGCTTGGAGGGAGCCAGCCTGCAGCCAAGGCACGGTAGGTGCACGCTATCCCGATAGGGCATGGCGTCGTCAAAGGCTGGAGGCGAGGTCGTTTCGGGGCTCGAGAGTCCCCCTAAGGCTAAGGTCTGATCGGACCACTTTATGCAGAATACACGTGGTCAATCAACCAAACCTAAGTGCAAATGAAGCCTGCTGTTCCAAAACTCAGCATTCGTACTGAACGGCATAATCCAAAACAACCTGTAAGATCTGAAGCTCATGATGAGCAGTCCCATGGTCAACTATCGCCCGACGGCCGGCTTGCAAAGCTGCGCGATGCAAGTTCTCAGCAGAAGTAGCAAGCAGGAATTGGGACGGACATCATCAGTGAATTGCAGATGAGCTGCTTGGGCTTTGGAGCGTCTCCTCGTTTCACTACAGACACCCATACTCTGCATATATCTATAAGCCCCACAAACCTATATCTCCGGAAGCCCCACACCCGAACTCTCATCCCACCGACCCAAAGCTAAAACTCTAGCAACCCTATATAAGACCCTAACACACAACTCACAGATCTAAACCTTATCCACGGTCGCGAAAGCTGTGCAAGCACCTGTGCTCAGCAGTTTCGGCAGTGGGGGCGCCAGTGGTCTCCTGCGTCACCCGATAAAGTGTGGACCCGACACCTAATTTTGAGGCCTTAGGGGCACTAAGGACTTCACTGGGGGTGCGGGGACATATTATAGGACCTCAAGCACGGAACTCTACTTGGAGGATTGCAGGGCGTATAGAAGTGAGGTTGAAAGCACCCGACCTGGGGCTTTAAGTAATAATAAGTATAGTTCAACTTCCTTAGTTAACTTTGTTGAAGAGCTAGCTACTTCAGCAAGCCAATTCGATGCTTAGCTTGTGAGGCTTGAGAGGTACACTGTTAAACAGGCATAAGAGGTCTGCGCCACTCCAACCTCAAAGCACACATGCACTGATGAACAACGGCTCCTCGATCGGGAAGGGAACAGAGGACTCTCCCACAACCATGCCTGATCCAGGTGAGCCTGCAAAAGGGCAGCAGCTGCTGATTCAAGGGCTCCGATATGTGGGGACTTGTGCCCGAAGACAGCACTTTATGTGCACAGGACGTGAGTGTCCTGCAGCAGTGTAGCACTTAAACAACAAGACATCGGGAAGGAACGCAGTGAATCATGTGAGCAGGGCGCACCTTGCGGTATCGGAACTCATCATCTATCCTTGTCGGCAAGGAATTGTGAGGGAGTTGATGCAGGCTACTACCGTCGCCCTCGGGTGCACTTTGCCATCGACCGGTGGTCTGAAGCGGCTTGGGGGCTGCCAATCCCACGGGAAGCTGCTGCTCCGCCGACAAAGCACCGCTTGAAGCCTGGTGAGTCGCCTTTTCGACTCTCATGCTCGGCACGAGTCTGTCTCACACCGGTTCTCGACTATCACTAGCAGTAGCAGCCTGGACAATCCCGGTCTTTCTCTTCCGCGTACATCAGGACTAACACTCGTGCAACCGGAAGCCACGGACTGTCGAAGCTCAGCACATCACTACATGCACCGTCAAGACATGAAATAGCCTCACAGCATGCTCCCCGACAGCTCTCTGTGTACTGTTATCTATTCACGAGGCTCTCCAAACCCCTCCCAAGCGTCATCGGAGAGCACATGAGTTCGCCACGTTCTGATAAAGTGTCACGCAGCCGACCTTCTTTGTAGACTACCAATCTTCTTTGCCATGTCAAGTGGCTCTACCAAGGTCTGCACATCATCTCGGTTCGGTCGGTCCCGTTGAATGCAGGTCATGGGAAAACAACAGGATTATTCCGCGCGCTTTGCGCTTCGCAGAATGGAAAAATCATATGCTCTGAAGCTAGACATAAACACAAGAGATTGCTTGCCAGTAGCTCTCCCAGGCCTAAAGCCATCGGCCAGAGCCACGGCAAAAGATAGGTTATTCTGACCAGCTAGAACAAACCCAGCAGACCACCCAACCTCAGATTGTTTGCCTGCCGCCCTTCATGCGGCTGCGAGCGGGGCCATGGGCCACAGCCACGGCAAAAGACAGCTTACTCCGACCAACCAGAACAAGTCCAGGAGACCACCCAACCTCAGAAAGTCAAGAAACGAGTAACCCCCTGGCCCCATGACGATGAGGTTTGTTGCATAGCCAATCGGGCTGGCAAAAGATGTGGATGCGGCAATCATGACCACCATGACCAATGGGTGCGGGGAGTCCAAACCTGGGTTCTTGTTAAGGAATTTAATTTCAGGTACCATGATAAGCAAACGATATGATGTATTATAGATCCCAAACATGGTACCTATAAGAATCTAGCGTAAATAAGTAATTAATACGCTTCCTTACTATATGGTAGTTTCATTATAAACTCTTAAACACAGAACCCAGAAACCCATCTTCTCCGCCAAGTCGATCGCCAAAGGGACCCCCAAAGCTGCCGCGGCGTTGTTTGTCACCATCTCCTTGAGTCTTAGGGTTTAGGGTTTAGGGGGTTTAGGGTTTTTGGGGTTTAGGGTTTAGGGTTTAGGGGTCTAGGGTTTAGGGTTTTTGGGGTTTAGGGTTTAGGGGGTTTAGGGTTTAGGGTTTTTGGGGTTCAGGGTTTCGGCGCTCACACTCGGGCAATCCAGGTTTAGGGTTTCGGCGCTCACACTCGGTCAAGGGTTTAGGCATCTCCTGAGTGTTTGCAAGAAGGAAAGAAAACTGATCCCTTTCACAAGCTCCCCTTTCTCGATCTGCAGAACCCCAACTCTCGAAAACGATCCCAAGATTGACCAAGTCTCGGTGGTAACCATGACGATGAGGTAAAGCAGCGAGGGCGCCAACCAGTTAGGAAGGCCCGTGGCTATGATGCCTCGCGAAATACCGGCGGCAAGGCCGGATTCCGCCATAGCCCGTGCCACGCCCAAAGCAGCTCCGATCAAGATCAGCAGCTGCCAATCGACGATGGTGCGGATGTCACCGGCTTTGATCCAGCCTCCGAGGATGAAGATGCAGGAGAGGGTGACAGAAAGCTGCACCATACTGATAATGTCCAGGGAAGTCAGCACCAGTGCCGGGACAAAGACCACAAGTGGGATCAAGTCATACCAAGACATGGGCTTAGGCAAGGAGCCCAGCCTTGTGACAAGCAGGAAATGTGAGTTGGGATACGAGTTTCCCGTAGCACCCAGAACAAGGATCACATCGCCTGCGACGAAAGTAGCGTTGGCAGCAGAAGTCTGTCTGCGGAAAGGGCTCTCTGTGATCATGTCAGGGGGCTTCTCACTGGTGGCGAAGCTGGTTCCCCAGTATCGTGATCGAACAGCGATCAAGCCAGCATTGTAGGCATCGCTGACGATTTGAGCTGCGTTGTAGATCGGCTGGCCGAGCAAAGGTGAACTGGCACTGAGAACCAGCTCCACGAACTCAGACTGTCCAGATGCAGCTTGGCTTGCATGCATGCTGCGAACACGTATTCCAGGTTCTTGTTTAGACATCACCTCCACCACCCTGTCTCGAGGCAAGGACAGGAGGAGCAGGTCGCCTCCCTGTGCTGTCTCAGTATTCCGCACAGGCTGCACCTCCATGATGTCTGGATCTCCCTCACATGTGGCTTCAATGTCCAAATTAAGGAAGCGAACTTGGAAGCTCTGCTCAAGTTCATCAGTGGTGGATCCTTCGCTTGGGTGCAGAATCAACTCGCGAGGTTGCGCGGAGCCCACAGTCAAATGCAGCGGGGAGGGTGCTTTGTCGTTGGGCATCCGACGTCGGATCTTCAACAAGCTGCTCGGTGGCAAGCCCATGGAAATGAGAACATCAACAGCCGGCCGACCCACCCATGGCGAGTCCTCGGCGATATCCAGGGCAGTGACTAAGTTGTCGCCATGCTCTCGCACTTCTCGAAACAGGCCTCCTTTGTTGTCGGGGAGAACAAGCGGGCCAAGAAGGATGATCAAAGTGAAGCTCAAGATTCCCATAGGCAGAGCCACGATTCCTGGCTCGAAGAAGCCGAAAGGCTTATAGCCTTGCTTCTCAAGCAGCCCGTTGACCAACAAGTTCGTACTGGTTCCGATAGTTGTCAGCATGCCCCCCATGATTGCCGAGTAACTCAGGGGAATCAGAAAGGTAGACGGTGCCCGCTGATGTGTTCGTGCCCAGTCACGGACAATCGGCATGAAAAGGACAACCAAGGGCGTGTTGTTGCAGAACCCAGACAACGAGAAGACTAGGAAGCAAATGCGCAGCAACACCACTCTGTCTGAAATCTGTGCCCCTAAGATTCGACGTGCAGCATAGTCCACCACCCTGGATTTATCGACTGCCTGCATCACAATGAAGAGAGCACCGATAGAAATGAGCCCTGTGTTTGAGAAGCCATCGAGGGCATCTGCTGTCGAGACAATTCCCATGTTCCAGAGGACCACCAAGGCCCCGAGCATGATCTGCTCAGGAGAACCGACTTCCAGGAACAGCAGGACCAAGGTCACCAGTATCATTGCCAGGACGGTCCAAGCTTGCCATGTCATCACTTCGTGCACTTCGTGCTCGTGCATCTTGGCAGCTGGAGACTCGAGCGATGGAACCAGGCCAAGTCCGCTCTGGCTCTGCTTGCCCTGCAATCCCGACGCTTCTGTCGTGCTGCTTGAAACCTTGATGTAGCTGTTCTTGGCGTAGTTGTTCTTAGCACGCTGCGCTCCGGTTTTGTAGTACGTCAAGGTCGGCCTGTCCTTCTCTGTGTCTGTATCTTAGGTATGGCGAGTCTGAGACCATCCCGTTCCACGTTTCAAAAAGGCTGCAACAGGCGATTTGCAAATTCGGTCCGGCACCATTGCCTTACAGTAACTCGTGTTGCGTGCTTTAGTCAAACACGCATGCACGCACGCACACACACACACATTCTCTCTCACACTCTCTTTGATTCTCTCTCCGTCAGTCATGCTAACATCCGCCAATGCGCAACAGGTGTGAGGGCGAAGTGTGATCCCCCAAACTCTGGCTCACCTCCTCACGGGGTTTCCCGGCAGTGTGTCTATGCATGTGTATGTGTATACACACACCCCTGTCATTCTGACCCTGCGGTCTTTCGGCACGTCTTTTCAATCTGCCATATTCTGTCTTATGCAATGATAACTGACAACCATCAGGCGACAATGAAAGTGATTTGTCCCAGATACAGATTTGCATTCATAGTCTAGTCTAGCTTCTGCCCCTAGCCTAGTCTCTAAACTGGCCCACAGGCCCTGAGGCCAAAATTTGGAGTCTGGCCCACCGCTGTCGCACCGAGGGCGACACCCCATCTCTCTCCCACCTCAGGCTCATCGTGGGGCTTTGAGTGGTGCGGTCATTGACAAGCCACTTTTAAAGGCAGAAGCATCCTAGTCAAAAGCGTGCTCCGAAGTGAAAGCCAACCGTCAGCTCATTATTGTAGGGGTTCAAAAAGAAGCACTATACGAGCACAGCCCCTCGTACACATGTTCTGTAGCTATTCACGGAGAAGCTAGCTCTTAATATGGGTGGTTGACACGAATATGGTTCCTTTTTGGTCCCTAATTGAGTACGGCACCTAATATTTAGGGTACCCAAAAAGGTACCATAACTTTGACAAGCACCCATATCTGGCTGAGGGTTCCCCAAAGGCGCTGGCCCCTTGAAGGGTTTAAGGTTTCTCGAAAAATGCGCGCGCGCATTAAAGCCTGATTTCGACAGCCTACGCCCTAAACCCTGGGCTGTTTGTCCTAAGCCCCACCCCTCAAAGCCACAGCCTATTTTAGAGGTCAGAATGAGCACTACCTATATTCCCTAGGTCCCTTGTAACCATACACTCCAAGTATTGAGGCCCCTATGCCAGACCCTCCTAGCAGTCTTGTTCGACTCAGAGCAAAGAAAACTTTCAATTCAAGGGGCCCTATACTAATCAATACGGTCCTAAACCAAAGCCCGACAAACCCGAAGCCCCAAACCCCATAAGCCCTATAAGCCCCCAAACCTTAAGCCGAAAAAAACAAAAAACCCTAAGCCCTATAAACCCTAAACCTTAAGCCTAAACAAAAACCCTAAGCTCTAAACCCTAAGCCGAAGGCTCCTACGTTGAACTCCGACCCAGCCTTGGCCGGGGCAAACGACGGCGGCCAAGGCTGTTGAGCCGAATCCAGGAGTGCTTTTTGCATTGCAGGGCTTAAAGGGGCAGGGCTCTGGGCTTGGGTGGTTCATGCTTAATAAGCTCAAATTTTAGGATGGTTTCTGGTTTAAGTCTAATTTGAGTGTAGTTCAAAGTTTCAGCTTGGGGTGCAGCTTCGCTTCAGCAATTGGGGACATGCGCAAGGCAAGAGGCTTAGAGAGTGTGGTGGGGGAGGTCTCGCACCATGTGGGACCCAACTCCTTCGCATGTTCTTCCTCTGAGGCCCGGCCCCGGCACTTGCCCACAGCCTAGCCCTAACTTGCTGCAACCGCCTCTTTCTCTTCGTTGCGCGGGGGTCGCCCTTCCGGAGACCTCGTGCAGAACCCTGCAGCGAAAAAGGGTCTAGACTAAACTGCCACGATCAAACACGAAAAGCCGCCTTTTACCTTCTGGTCACATCCTCTTACTCAGCTCTTGGCAGATCCTAACCATCATTAAGGACCTTATACGACCTCATGCAGCCTAACCATAAAGCTCTCTTTCTGCGAACTTGTTAGAAGGAGCCTTTCTTCGACCTGATTTGCCAGGCAGCAATCTTTGCCGCTAGGCATAATTAGCGACCCTCCAGGGCCAGCTGCCAGGAGTTGAGGGTGCTGTTGCACCATGGCCGTACTATAGGGGCCTTGATAATTATAATAAGGTTTTGGGGCCCATTGTGCCATAGTTAGAGAAAGGAACCCCCAAAAGTAGTATTGGTAAGTATTTACGCCCATGCATTATTGTCGCTTCACCAACCGACAAGTGCATGGGCACTTCACCCGTCAGCCAGTACTTGCAGGAAGAGAGAAGTTTGCAGGTTTGCGGCTAGGCGGTTTTCAGGCGGTTGAAGGTTTACCCATAGGCCCCAAAGTAGTTCCTTTTTGGGATTACCTTATAGGATTCTATATACGAACCCCAAAAAGGAACTACTTTGGGGCCTTAGGGTACGGACCCAAACCCCGAACCCTAACTCTGAAGCCCAGTACAAGATCCCAATATACCAGGGCACGAGCCCTCTACCTTCTGTGATGTTCTCGGATCGATATTACGCAACTACCCGACAGCTTGGCTCAAATGAAGATCCTGGCTCGTGCGGCCAGATAGGAGTGAGACGCATGACGCATGACAATATTCAGGGCAGTTTAGTGTTTAAGGCTTAAAGGGGGCATGAGGCATGAAAGCGAAGCGAACAACATAAGGTCATAAGTAGAGCAGAGGTGGCGTGGCAGTAGTTGTGGACGTTGTCCTCAACATCGTGGTGGTAGTAGTCGTCGCGTGTCGTCGTCGTTGCGGTAGCCGTAGTCATCGTTGTTTTTGTTGTAGCATAAATAGAAGTAAGTCGTAGCAGTAGTAGTCGTCGTTGAAGCAGTAAGTAGTATGGGATGTAGTAGACGCGTAGGCAGTGGGCAGTAGTAGCAGTAGTAAAAGTAATCGTAGGTGGCAGTAGTCGTCGTCCCAGAAGTAGTCGTTGCAGTAGCCGGAAGAGGAGTAGTAGTAGTAGTAGTAGCAGTAGTAGCAGTAGTAGCAGTAGTAGCAGTAGTAGTAGTAGTAGTAGTAGTAGTAGTAGTAGTGGTAGTAGTGGTAGTAGTGGTAGTAGTGGTAGTAGTGGTAGTAGTAGTAGTAGTAGTAGTGGTAGTAGTAGTAGTAGTAGTAGTAGTAGTAGTAGTAGTGGCAGTAGTAGTAATCGTAGTAGTCGTAGTAGTAGTAGGAGTGGTGGCAGTAGTAGTATTAGTAGTAGCAGTAGTAGTAGTAGTAGTAGTAGTAGTAGCAGTAGCAGTAGCAGTAGCAGTAGGAGTAGGAGTAGTAGGAGTAGTAGTACTAGTAGTAGTAGTAGTAGTAGTAGTAGTAGTAGTAGTAGTAGTAGTAGTAGTAGTAGTAGTAGTAGTAGTAGTAGTAGTAGTAGTAGTAGTAGTAGTAGTAATAGCCGCCACAAGTGATCAAGCGGCCGCGCTGAATGAGAGGTTTCGAACAGGCTTGGGGCGCAACTGCTGTGCTAGAGGTTCCAACCGGGCCCTTTTCTGAACAGTAAAGGTTTGTGCCTCCTTCTACGCCCTGGTCCTCTCCCTTTTCTCACAGGAGCTGCTTTGAGCCGCCAGGTCCCAATTCCTGGGCCCAGACTCTGTTTAAAACACTGCAACACTGGGTAGGCGGTAGGGTTTCCACCTCCGCGCGGTGGAGGGAGTCATTAGGCTTCTGTCTCTTGACGAAAGTAGCGGATGGCGCAATTGCCAGTGCACTCACAAAACTTTGCATCTCTTCGCAAGAATTCGTTCAAGACAGCATGTAGAAGGACAGTCCGTAGTGACGGGCCCGTACCATACCGAGGGCAGGTTCTGACACCTACCCTGGTTGATCGTCTGGGGGTACGCCCCCCACCCACTCGAAGAGAGCTTCAGTCACAGACTGCTGACTCCCCTGCATATGGCACAGCCTCCCGCAGGGCAGGCCGGTTGGAAAGATCCATTCGAGTTATTTCGTGGAACGCGGGACACCTAGGCCAACAGCAATGGGGCGAACTCAAAACGTGGCTAGCAGCTGAAGCCTCTCATCACTGTGACGTCCTCATATTACAGGAAACGCACTGGACTGAGACCAGTGAATTCAGCGTTTCTGGGTGGTACTGTATCTCCTCAGCCTCGGAGTCTACCAAACCAAACACCCGGCCTAAACAAGCAGCGAAGCGTAACACTCGGCAAGAACCGCGAGCTCCATCCACGACTCGCGCTGATGGAGTCATGATCCTATTCTCGCCCAAGTTCACCCCCAAGAGCTTACGCTGGAAGGAGTGGAGCCCGGGTAGGGTCTTAGAAGCTCGTGCAGACATTGCAGGTACTCGGCTGGTTGTTGTCGCGGTGTACCAACACGCTTGGTCTTCTGCCAAGACCATCCAGTCCAATAAGGATGACCGTGCTAAGGTACTATCCGTCATGTCCAAGGTGATCAAGCAGGTGCCTAAGAGGGACTCCCTTATTGTAGCAGGTGATTTTAACACTTCCCTGCGTCCGAGCCCTCCATTGGTGGGAACGCACGTGAAGCCGCCCACTGAGGACCGTCCTGACGAATCCAACTTGTTTAACCTGCTGCTCAGGTTGCGTTTGGTTGCCCTTAACACCTGGCAATGTGACCATATAGCCACCTTCTCACAAGGAGGAGTGGAGTCGCAAATTGACTTCATTTTAACCAAAGAATCTACGGCGGGAGGCAAAGCAAAAAGGTCAGCCCCCTGGGTGGACTGCCCGTTGGGAAGCTGGAAGAAAGGAGGGCATTACCCGCTTAAAGCTGACGTACCCCTCCAACATCACTGGCTGCTCCCATCCCATAAGCTCAGCACGCGCCGTTACGATTCACTAGCTCTACAGGCCTCGGTCAGAGAGGAGGACGAGACGGCAAAGGCACTGCACAGCTGGATAGCTTCCAGAATAGACACCTGCCAGGACCCCAAGGCATGGAATGCGTTGCTTTTGGAAGGTGCAGAACGCTTTTTTCCAAAAATTCCCAAACGAAGACCGATCCCGCTGGAGTTGGAAACCCGTCGCATGTGGCGGGCCCGTACCCATGACAGGGTTGCGAACACAGCTCCCTCAGCACAGCTGATCGAGTCACCTAAAGCAATGGCACAGCCTCCTAATCAGAACACGCCACGTCCGCCGGACACCGAAGCTGAGCTGCGCAAGTGGCACATCGCCAGGCTGTGAAACAAGCAAAGAAAGATCGGATTGCCAGCTTCATATCGGAGGTGGACGCGAGTCTGGCTGAAGGTGACCAACATATCTCCTTTCAGACCCTCAAAAAGCTGCAGCCTTGGCAGCCTGCGCGCAGAGCTCAGCTAAAGGACAACACAGGACATTTGCTGGGTCCAGCGCAGGAGCTAGCAGCCCTCAGGGACTATGCAAATCAGGTATTTGCGGCCCACCCTCCGTTACGGACAATGCATGGAGCTTTCCCTGTTTTGGAGCCGCCCAAACTAGCAGCTCACATACATTCCATCAAGCCTAATAAAGCTGTTCCTGACGGAGCGGCACCTGCGGCTGTGTGGAGACTGTGTAGCGACATCGTTGCACCGATCCTCTCAAAACACGTAGCATCCAAGCAGGCCGAGGACAGCCTTGAATCCGACCTCGTAGACGCTGATCTCTGCTTAATTCCCAAGCCGGGCAAGCCCTCTGACAAACCAGCGAACTTGAGACCCTTGGGCATCCTTAGACCTGACGCTAAGGGACTGGCGGGAGCGGCCAGAGAAGCGCTTCAGCCACTGACCCTCTCGTTCCTCAAGCACATGCCACAGTTCGCTTATCTACCAGGTCGGGGGCTGTCAGACGCGCTAGAACGCGTGGTGCATCACTTGCGTGAGGCTCGATCCCTGTTAGAACAGGCCCACCCCACGAGACATGCCTTGCAACAAGGCACAAAGGCCCCAGGCTTAGTTGGCGGCCTCACCTTTGCTCTTGACCTAAGCCAAGCGTTTGACACAGTCTCTCGCCAAGAGATCATCGACCTTCTTCAGAGAGAAGGGGCCGATCAGGACACAGTCCACCTCGTTCAGGCTCTGCATGACGGGTCTCGTTATGTCCTTCACGCACAGGGAGATTCCACCTCTGTTGAAACCACAGCAGGCATAAAACAAGGATGTAAGCTCGCCCCCACACTCTTCTCGTTCCTTACAGGTGACCTTTTCCGCTCTCTGGTTGACCTATTCGGTGCTGAGCAGGTCTTGAAATTTCTGACAGGATACGCCGATGATCTCACGCTCCATCGGACTATCCGCTCCGACAAGGACCTCAGGGCCATTCATGCGCTCATCGCAGCGTTACTTGAGGAGGTCCGCAAACACCGCCTCCGAGTCAACATTAGCAAGTGCGTCATCTTGGTGAAGTTAGCGGGTAGAGAATCCCAAAACGTGATGAACAAACACGGCTGCTGGATCACAAACTCCAAGGGCGAGCAGGTTCGAGGATGGCGCATCGGGCCCAATAAATCGTTCCCCGCCTTCCAGTGGGTTTCCTGTAGCAAGTACCTGGGGGTTATGATCTCCTACAACCACTTCGAGCTGCAGACCTTGCATTACCGCATAGGGGAGGCAAAGCAAAAGCTGCATCAAGTCCGCCAATTTGTCTACAATCGTAGGTATGCGAGCACCATGTCGCGACTCAAGGTTTGGCAAAGCACAGTCCTGAGCACACTGACGACAGGCCTATCAGACGTCGGACTAAGTGAGGAGTCGGCAAAGCAGCTACGTAGTTGGCATGCTTACAAGGTGCGATCAGTGCTGAACTTGCCAGCACATACCAGCCGCATCACCACTAAGGATCTTTTCCAGCTTTATAGCATTCAGGATCCGGTTCAAGCGATGCAGATCAAGCTAAGGAAGAGACTCCGCAAACTTGAGCGACGCCAGCCAGAAGCCCAGACATCACAACCGAGCACTCGGTTTTGCAAGTCATCCGAGACAAGCTGTACTTCCTATCACAACTCCCTGAAGCAGCTGAACACCCTGTAGCCCTACATGCGTGCACACTCTGCGATGCCTCCTTCGAGACAGCAAATGGACTACATTTACACAAGTCGCGCGTGCATCCAGCCAGCATTGACCGATTTGTACCCTCAAGCTTCGATCGACAACTCCACGCGGTGGATGGGATGCCGCAATGCGCCGCTTGCATGAGCAAATTTCATCAATGGAAAGGTCTTCGTGACCACTTGTTGTCGGGAGCATGCCCGGAACCCCAGAAGCTTCGATCTCTGAACGCGACGGACAAACTCTCAAGTCATCCTGAGGTAAGGATCCTTTCTCAGCTGCGACAGGACATTGCTCAGCTCCCACAACATCGAATAGCGGTGCTCTCAAAGACAGCGGAGGCCCGGGTCCTGATCCATCGGTGCCTCACGTGTGACTTCTGGACTTTCGATCACACCAAAGTTAAGTCACACTTCCGTCAGGCGCATCCTAAGGACTGGTCAAGGCTACACAAGCGTGCAGTCTCTACATGCCAGGGCTTCTCGCCCCACCTTGCCAAGGGACACCCTTGCTCCTTCTGCGGTTACAAGGTTTACGATCGCAGACTGCACCCGGAGCAATGCCCCGTGCTTTATCAGGTTAGCACGCAGTGGCTGCGAGGGCAACCGGAGGTGGAGGAAGCCGTTATGGCTCCCCCCTCCAAGCCCCAAGTCACTAGCCCACTTCTTTAGGTCACGGTCGAATGGCACAGCCTCAAATCAGTCGAGCACAGCTCGTCAACCCCCGACAGACAAGCAGGAGTCCATTTCGCAGTCCCTTGGACATGCGGTAATGCGACCAGAAGGAGTGCACCAGCGCGCTCTGACTAACACGTCAAACTCGTGTTACGCTAATGCTCTGTTCCAGGCTCTGCATCAGATCTCGAGTTTTGGGTATGATCTAGGTGCTTTCCAGTCCGTCCTGTCCCATCTAGGAGACGAGAGAGCCCCCAGATTACTGAACCTGTTCGGCCTGTTTGAATTTCGCCATGCCATTTCAGGCTGGCGACTGGATGGCAGACAGCACGACGTTTCAGAGCTGCTTCTACATATGCAGTCTAAGCCTTTAGGCTCCCTTCAACAAACACAGTGGCATGGTCGTACAGATGGTGAGGTTGAGGATTCAGACGTGGGAGTCAGCCCTCTCCTCCTTCCCCTCCCGTCCGGCCCCTTGTCATTATCGACTTGCTTACGGTTGTGGGAATCCCAGACCTTTACCCGTGCACTTGTCTGGTCACCTGAACTCCTAGCGATTGTGATTTGCCGCTGGCAGGATGGAGTCAAGAACACTCAGCCATGCCTTTGGACAGGCCGCGCCACGGTGCCCGTATGGACCTCAAGCGACGATCGAACCCAGCGTCTTTATCAGGTCATAGCAGGCGTTGCCCACTTTGGGGACTCCCTTGCTTCTGGGCACTACCGCGCTTTTTGGCCGGAGGACCCTGCGGATGCAAACTCTCAGGTTTGGATCTCTGACGACTACAGGCTCCCGGAAAAGGCCTCAGCGGCCTTGAATCTGTCCATCTCCAGGAATGTCTACATGCTTGTCTTGCAACGAATTCGCTAGCATCATCGTTAGGTGATGCATTCCGGCCCAGCTTCGTCCTCGAGGGCAACGCAGGGCGCCCGTGCGTGAGAAGCCTATAGTCAATTGGAAGTTGACATAGGCCGCCTCACGTCAAGGCCAAGTGCGTCATGAGCGCACGCGGACATGCACACACCGTAATTCCTTTTCCTCTCAATCAGCTCGCCCTCTTTTATGTATAGCTTCCAATCCGACTACTAGGCCGGCATGACCGCTTCCCCTGTCGCAGTCAAGAGTCCGGAGCACAAACGCTCCCGAAACGGTACGGACTTTGATGACGCTTCGGGAATGGATTTTTCAGAAGAACCTCCTCTCGAGTCTCTCTCGCCCGCGGCCAAGGCCGCTGCCCTGCCGAGGCCACAGGACCAGCCGCGCCGCAAATCTATCCCGAGACAGAAAGGACCTGGGGCGGTCCAAGGGCTCGGGCAAGGCACCCAGCCTCGAGCACAATCAGGTGCCATCCAGGCGCTGAGCCCGGAAGAGCTTACCAAAGCATTCCTTGTGCACGACGACCAAATGAGTCTACTACAACACCAGCTGTCATTGGTGTACAAACTTCCCCAAGACCACCAACTTTCGAAGGCATTAGTTGCGTCCGTGAAATCCTGGCAGGGAGGATTGAAGAAGCTGCGCCAAGGAGAACCTCACCCCGAGGGATCGTGCTCAAATGCAGTCTCCCTAGTTCTTCTCCACGAACTTACCAAGGGCAACCCCCCGGAACACGTGGACAAGACGGAGTACGGCAAGCTACTGAAGGTGGTTGACTCCATGATCAACATCACCACAGACAAGACCAAGCTGGCACAGGACATAGTGCACTGCTCAGCTAAGCCAAACAAGCTCAAAACGCACGTTATCCTTGATTTCAGGGTGGCCATCTACTCAGACCTTCTGCCATACCTCTCCCTTCTCGCCTCCCTCTTTGACTCCCACGACGGCTTTGAGCGCCTGGGAAGAAAGGCGCCGGGAGGACTGGCTCGCAAGGCTCGAGGCCGACCCTGAGTTTGGCCTAGTTGAAGCACACAGTGCACTAACTCCCTCAGCACAGCTGATGACCTGGTCAGTCTTGCACATTTGACACTTTCGTACAGGGTGCCTAGCATCGCCACGCTGATTCTTTCAACAAAGTTCCAGCTGCGCATCAAAACGCAGGGGAACCTTCGAGTGCAGTTCAAACCGATCTACTCAACTTCCTGAGCGCGCCAGCCTGGCTCGAGCCTCTAGCATCATGGATCTCACACTTTTTGCGGACCTCCCGGGTCCTGATCAAGTCCCACACTTTCTGAATCTGGTACATCAGCTGGACGAGATTCTCAAGCGTAAGGCCTCGCAACTATACACAGACCCTGGCTCGGCGTCTTCTACCAGCTCTCAGTCTGCTGAACGATGCACTCTGCCCTCGGGCAAGGCTCGTCCTCCTACACCGCCAGCTCCCAAACATCGACGAACTGACGAGGCTCCGGAACAGGACACTAGGAAAGCATCTTCAGAGAACTAGGCACTGCCGGTGGAGCCAGCTACCAGAGAGCAAAACTAATTGCCATGCGTTTTCCTGCAACTGCACTCAGCTGCTTTGTAACCAGGTCACAGGGCTCAAGCTACCAGTGGCAGGTAGCACACAGTGCAGCACGGATTCGTCACAGACGATATCTCCCACTCACGCTGGGATGTATCGTGCTCCCTATCCTGATGGAGTGCATGAGGCTCTTGGTCGGAGCCATATGCCTGGACTTCGACGACCAGTCGACCCCCAAGTGACGGCCGCCATCTCGCCAGAGCTTTCAGGCGAGAGCATCGCTACGGGATACGCCAGCGCGGTCTTCAATTCCAGTGCTGCAAACTTTGTGCTCAAGAAAGTCACGCGGCCGCAGGAAGAGTACATGGCCAGACGAGAGTTTAGCAGATTATCGCGCCTCCCGCCGATCAATACCATCATCGAGGCTTTCTGGCAGCAAGGCCCAACACTGTTACTGCCACGACTGTTCCCTGCCCATATCCCCTCCATGACAACTGACCATGTCGTCAACCTCGTGGCTGACATCCGGGCTGCCCTCAATGCAGTGCATTCCAGCCAATTGGTCCACGCGGACATCCACACCTGGGGCGCCAAAGTTGCCAAGAAAACCCTGCAACTTTAAAATAAGCAGCGCCTTTGCCAAAGTGGCGGAATATTGTGCCACCGGACCCGAAAAGCAGCAACTTAAAGGAAGTAGCTAAAAACACCAGTTTTGTGTTGTTTTAAGGCGGCTCAAATGGCTCAAGTTGTCCATTAATGAGCGGCGACCTTGCGGATAGTGCGAATCAAAAAACCCTAAAGTCCTTAAAAACCTGCCCTAATGGTAGATAAGCCAAATAAGACAGGAGCGAGCGGCTTGAACCCAAACGTAATATAGGTTAGAAGCTGCCCCCACCCTGTAATAGTGGTATAATAGGAATATAATAGGGCCCTAATATATTATTAATATAATCCTTATGGTCACTATTACAGGGTGGGGGCAGCTTCTAAAATATAGGCCTTATTTCGGGCTGGATTTCAGGCTTGTGTCGGGATTCGGAATTCAGGACTTTGAAGATCGAATTGAGTTTTCCGGCCTTTGAAGATCATTGCTATAGGGTACATTGAGAACTGGGGCTCTAGGGTTTCGGAGCTGGGGGTTTCAGACATAGATTTTGGCTTGGTAGAGAGTATTGCAACGGGCTTCCTCGGGGTCGGAACATCGCGGGCTTCAAGGTTCCTGATCGAGCATTATATATATATACAATAAAGCCAGTATTACAATTATCAATTATAAGTCACACTAGACTAGATGAAAACAACCATGTACCATCATCCACGTGACCTGCAATCTTCAAGCCGAATCTAAATTCGTAGTTTAAGAAAGATAGCGTGAGCAGGACTTCGGAACCTCCCATTTAAGGTATAGCAAACAGGCAGCAATCCTTGTGTATCGCAGTTTCGTTCTTCCCAGTGCACTCAACATGATGGCCTCAAGATACAAGCTTGGGGCGCTATACTAGACAAGGATCATCCCTGACCCCTGAACCCTCACTAATAAACCCTAAACCCTTAAGCCCCTAAATCCTAAACCCTAGGCCTAAACCCTGAACCCTGTAATCCCTAATCCGGGATTCTATCCGAGCTCTGAGGCTCGTTGAAGTTGAGGGTATCGATATCTGGATCTGTATCAATATATCTATAGATATTTAAATCTGTATCTATACCTATATCTATATTTCTATATATTTGTCTCTCTCTTTCTATCTATCTGAGAGATCTCGGAATAAGTACATAAATATGCAGTTTGTTTGATTCCACAACAAGACTTGTAACAAGACTTACTTACACATCAGCGAGTCGTACCATGAGTTAATCTCGAAAACCCTGTCGAACTCCACTGCGTCTTTGGGAGCCCCGGGGTGTTCGAGCCCCACGCCTGAAATCTGTGTTAGGAAATATAGGGTTTGCATGCAGGTAATCAAACTATAAGCTCTGCTGTACGTTCTTGTAGACCTGTATCTGCAGGCCTAAGACCCTGCGAAGATCGGTACGTGTACAGGTTTAGAAGCTGCCCCCACCCTGTAATAGTGACTGTAAGGATTATATAGGATTATATTAGGGCCCTATTATATTCCTATTATACCACTATTACAGGGTGGGGGCAGCTTCTAAGTACAGTTGTAGAAGCTTTGCAGGACAATCGTCTTACAGTCGGAGGATCATGCTCTGCCATCGATCGTTAAAGGCTCGAACCACACCCCTAAAGCCTACAGTTTAATTTAAGCGGGGGCTTCGGAAAGCTTCGATTTGCAAGGCTCAGCAAGCCGCCTTTCCACGTGCTCGAAGCTGCAGCCGCTTTTGCGGCATCTTAAGATGTCTCCATCAGTTCTAGTGGCAAATCTCCACATGTATGATTTATACACGGGTCTACATAAAGGTTCCAAGTTTCGGGTCGGTATTAAGGGATCGAAGACTCGTATATAGACATAATGCCGCTAAACTGAAATTGCTTGCATACACAGCATGCCTGAGACGGCAGCCAGCACAAACTTAAAATCATATGGTTCTTTGCTTTGGGGCTTCGGTTTGATTTAGTATAGTAATGCGCTCATCGGCAGCACCATGCCGCCAATTCCTGAGCTATGGCAAGCTTGATCCATGAGGACTGCACAGCAAGTCTTTGTAACCGCTTCGGCCTGTCTAACTGCATCCCTATATGCACTGTCGACCGGAGCTCGAGTGAGTAATACAACGAACATTAAGCATGGAATGAATAACTATAGGCATTCCAATTGGCAGGATGTGGCTATGTGGGTGGCTTTGCGCAGTGGCTCACGCCGAGGCAAGCATGATGATCATATGTTCGGTTGGCAGGGCGTGATCTTCTGCTCGTGAGTGTCACCTCTTCGTTGGGCGGTTTCGTACAATTATCCACGTTAACACCTGCGTGCGACAGGCACTCCGATGTGGGACGATTTCTGCGCCGCGATCGACCAGGCCGGCTTAATATTGCAGAAGTGTCCTAGCTTTTCTGTCAATCTTTCAGACCGAGTGCACTGGTGTGCGTGCACATGCATCTCGACTAGCTGTATTTCGGTGCAGCTTTTGCGGCTTCGAGTGTGTATGCTCTACAGTGTCGCTCGGGATGGCTTCACTTGCCGAAAGCTTGGAACAGGTTCGCATGGTTCGCAAGCGGTTTCGCATCGGAGCCCCATGGATCCATACTCCGAAGACCGATGAAGGTGACGAATGCCTTCAGTGTGTTCGTGGTTTGAAAGCGAACTACAGCATCATTCTCACGATGGTGCATCATTTCAAGCAGGGCAAGGTTCTCATAGACCCTTTGCAGGCAGAGGCACCTCGATCGGCAATCAAAAGCCCGCTGAAACAGCTAGCGCAAGCTTTCCATGTTTAAGCTGTTATGTTGGCTGAACTAACGGGGGCCACTCTAGGTACGAAAGCTTTTCCACGATGTCGGCTATGTGCCAGACCCGGTCCTTAAGCGGGATTATCTTGATGCCTGGTCCCTTAGAAGCTTGTACGGCTTTGCGTGGCGACGCTACATGGACTGCCACCGCCGTGAGCAGACTCCCAGAGATCCTATGCTGTTGTAGCACGGGGTTAGATATTTATTGCTGATTATAACTGCGACGTCAAAGTTGGGGTTTCTATACAGGTGTTATCTTAGCTTAGGCCGTTTCTAGGTTGTGAAGCTCTATGGGGAGCTACTGTAACAGCCCTCCTACCCCCACATACGCAAGCACCCACACAAAACTCAAGCATATACTTAGGATTGGGAAGTACGACAAATTTTCCGAGAAATGGCTCGCCTGAAGGGCCATCCCTTTCCAGAGGAGGACGAACTCGACGCTGATGATGAGGATGAGTGTGATGAAGAACAGGAGGAGGAAGATGCAGAGGAAGATGCCGAAGAAGAGGACGAGGAACAGGAGGAGGATATTGACGGGGAGGAATATGGGCATGAAGGGGAGAACAAGGGTGACGAGGAGATGGATGATAATGATGAAGTCGAGGTGCTTTCGGCGCATCCCGGCTTTTCGGGCCCCACTCCAGCTGAGCTGCACCATGCAATCCGCAGCAGTCCCACAGCGGCATCTTCAGGGTTGGATGACAAACGGCGGGAACTCTATGAGAAGATGTATATGATCAAAGAATTGGAGAACGAATTGGGTATTCAGCACTTTGGGTGGCACTCATTATTTTTGAATTCCCATCATTCGAAAATATAGCCCTAGAGCCCCGAATAGCACTACATACCGGAATCACCACGCCCAGGCGAGGCTCCGACCCGGTGAAATCCAAGAGGGTCTCCGAGCCAGTTGTCGCAGCAGCTGGGGGTTCCCCTGAGGGTTTCAGCTATAGTTTTTTGCACGAGTATTATAAGGTTTAAGATTTTGAATTTCGAGACACCGGTTTGCTAATCTCCTAGTCCTTATAAATATCATGGGCCCGTCGTACACCGTAAGGAGCTACACCGATCCCGATAGAGGACAGCCCGCCCCAGAAGCCACGTCGCTCCAGCACCTTCAAGCATCCCGACCATCAGGACGCAGAGCTCTTGATCGTAGCTCAAATGACTCGCGGCCCAATGTCGATGTTAAAGTTTGAATACTTTAGAGGATGGGGAATTACGATAGCAAGTGTTTAGCAGTATAGGTTAAGGCAGAAGCGAGTGGAACAGGAATCGACAGGGTCCTAGAAAGTACAATAAAGGATGTAAGGCATATATACATATGTGGTTGTAGAGATGTACGTAGACACCTTTTCAATGAGTAGATAATGGCCGGGTAGATAGACAGCTACAGATAGACAGGCAGCCGGACCGCCAGGTGTTTCACACATATGGGTCAGTCAAACTCGATCTATGTGTTTATACCTACCCGCCTATATCATCCTATATCTATCTACTCATCTATCTACCTATGTACCTCCATTAAGTCCCAGATAGCTTTTCCTACTTGATTGCCTCTTCTTACACTTACTTCCGCACTTATCTACCTATACCTATACCTATAATACCTACCTATACCTACCTACCTACCATAGTAGCTATACCTATATTATACCTACCTACCTAGCTACCAATAAATCTGTCCACCCATAGGCTATGTAGCTATATCCATCCATGTGCCCGTGTATGCCTCGATCCATCTGTTAGTCTATCCAGTTCCCAGGCACGTATCCGCCTATCTACCGTTCTACCCATCTAACTGCACACTTATGAAGCTAAATGTGCATGTGTGTAGATAGACATTTATATATATATATATATATATATACACACCCACATACGATAGGTTACTAATCCAAGTACAGGAACGGTTCAACATACAAAGGAACGGGTCAACATACAAACTTGTGTATGCTTATATATATATACACATACATACATATGTAGACATGCACACGCATTCATACACACAATTACGTGTATATATATACCTACATAGTCAAATGTAGTCAAATGGCAGGTCATGCAGTATGTGAATGCACTAGCTGGGTGTTTGTGTTTATACGTGCATGCACACTTGAACATCTATTAGCCTAAGATAATGATATATTCTTAACTCAGACTTCGGCAGCATGAGCAGGACACCCAAACGTATGATGCCGCTGAGATTCTGTGCGGGCTGCCGTCTTCCAAATCCAAGGGCATCCTGGAGACTCCTCCGGCCGGGAAGAATGCTTCTGAGATCGATGATACCCCTCCACCCAAAGCAAAGAATGTGCCAGAGATCACCCCGCCCAAGGCCAAAGGTTTCAACACCCCTAAATCCTAATCCCTGAAACCCTAAAATTGCCTTACTGATTCTGTGTATTCCGTGGATGCATGGATATAATATGCAGGTGGATCCATCGGCAGTGACGCCGGACATGCAGGCGAAGCTCAGGGACTCCCTGAAAGGCCCCAAGAAGAAGTTGCGTCTTGAGAATGATGAGCCGGCAGATGCTGTGCCGACGGGGAAGAAAACGAAGAAGAACAAGAAGGCGAATGATGAGTCGGCAAATGCTGAGTCGGCGGGAAAGAAAACGAAGAAAAAGGCAAATGATGAGCCGGCACATGCTGAGCCGGCGGGGAAGAAAACGAAGAAGAAGAAGGCGAATGATGAGTCGGCAGATGCTGAGCCGGGAAAGAAAACGAAGAAGAAGGCGAATGATGAGTCGGCAAATGAGCCGGCGGGAAAGAAAACGAAGAAGAAGGCGAATGATGAGCCGGCAGATGTTGAGCCGGGAAAGAAAACGAAGAAGAAAGCTGCTGCGGCAGCCGACGGTCCAGATGAGGCTCCTATGCCGGTGAAGCGTGGCAGGGCCACGTCCAACCTGACGGTTAATGATGATGTCGCTACCAGTGTCAAGAAAGCCAAAGGTTCGAAGAACCCACGTGCTGAGACGACAAATGCCGAGGAAAGCGGCCACAAGCGCACGCCTCGAACATGTGTTCCCACCCACCCCCCCTCTCCTCCTGCCCACGGAGGCTGTAGCAAGTGTCGCCGTAGGCGCAACGGTTGCAGAAAGTGTAACCCTGCTCACTTTGCGGACCGGTAGGCCAGGCCACCCCTGCAGGTGGGCATGCATACGTGAAAGATTCGGATTGAGAGCTGTATGACAAATTCAGCTATCGTACACATTAATACCGTTTGTTGCGAGGGTCCCAATCCGACCACACTCATAGGCATATGCTTTGCGCACTCGGTGCATTTTGGGAAGCATGCATGGGAAACCCTGTGCATGCCGGGGACACAGCCTTTCATGACCGAGCCCCTTGTGCACACATGCATATACACAAATGTGCATGCTCCAGATTTACACACTAGTTTGATTTACGGTACGCAACATGCACATGCATGCATGCTTTGCAACACGAACATATCTGTTCGCAGAGATATATATATATATGCTAACCCCTAGCTATACGCCAAACCCTAAGCCCTAAACCCTAAACCGCCTACGCACTAGCAACACAAGGTCATGGAAAAGGCAATTAACAGAGTGCGAAGCATAGTGCAGGAGCTGCGGGTCGACCCTTGAGTGCAGCAAGAAATCAGAAAGAAAATCGATCTTGCCCTTTGCGAGTCTAGATCGGATCGATGGGTGTACTGCAATATCCACGATTGATTGTGTCTGTGTGTGTACCGGCCACCTGGCCAGGTGGCATCATGAGCAAGGCCTGGAAACTCCGCAAAGGTTTCGTGAAGATTCGTGCGCCCTTCCGGTTGTCGGCTGTGTCAGGGCTGAGGGGAGCAGCCAATGCATACACACAGGAAGTTCAGCACTACATGTGCTCCGCAGCTTTTGATCCTAGAGGCAGTGCACCTTGAAGTTAGAGCAGTCATTGAATATGGCAATGGCATGGGGCCGACTTCAGTATATACTGCACCATCTCATGAGAGTTGGTGCGCCTGGTGTGCCTAGACTGCCTTAACTATTAACTTACAGTAGCTGCCTGAAGCTGTAGCACAAGTTAAAATGCACGGATTCTTCAGGTTCTGCTGCTGGCTGTCCTACTGTTGGGCCAAACTCAGAACGTAGACCTGACTCAGGACTGACTTCCGGGAAAGTGAGGGCTTGCAATCGTTTCCAGGGATACATGCTGAGTTTTCCGGGCTTAGGAGTTCGACGCCCTTGAAGTCTGCGCCGGGGCTGGAAGATTGACCCGAATTCTTCGTTATGCTGGAAAGTCGGTTGCCAGCTTGGACATAAAATACTGGGACGAACGTCCCAGCTGGGTACCTCCCTGCACCTCTAACCCCTACGACATGTTGACCCCCAGCGGCATGGCGATTCTCAGTTGCACCTATTTACACACTGCTGCTGGGTTTATGTGCATGCCTCGAACCCAAACGCCATCCCAACGCCTGCTTCCCAGGCTGCTCCTTGTCTGCATACTGAAGATGAAGGCCCGATCCGTTGCCCACTTCGGCCTCCAATGCAGCAGCTGGACTGTCATGTCGAGGGGCTGTACGAAGCGGAGTTATTTAGTCCCACATGGTGATGAAAGTATCCCTTCGGTTGCAGATGGAAACAAGATGGTCGCCCGGTGCTACAGCAGCAATATAGCCAGTGTTCGAAAGACCCTGTGAGCCCCTAACTTAGACCCAATAATTAAACTCTGACCCTCGAGATGTGCACGCAACATATACACGTCGTGCTACATATACATGCGTGTGGTAGAGCCTGCTAGTGATCTCTGAGGTTTTGCCTCCTTGCACACCTGATGTCGGCACTGAGAATTACGTGGACGCTAGAACAACCGTCCCAGTCGATCATGTCGCGACACAAACGCTTTCGCCAACTGTGCCAATGTCTGGTTGCCACTTGGATTGCGGGATCGTATCGTTGCTTCTAGTGGTGCACACGGCTTTCAGTTAAGGTACGCAAGGTTGGGTTTTGGATGCGCAAGTGGGGGGGGCCTACCCCCAAACGTACCGTCATCTACTCCAACGACGCTTCGGTGGTGGGATTTGATGCTGGGCCCCTGACAAAGAGGCAACGTGCGAATTGCAGGCAGCTGGTCAGGCGGACAATCGGCAAGAACGGCCGCAAATGCTTTACGGGCAACAAGCGATTGAAAGGTTCGGAGTTTCTTAGCTTCATTCGATTGAAACATACTTTCACTTCTCTGTCTCTCTCTCTCTCTATCCCTCACTCTCTCGATCTTTTTTTTTTTTCTCGCTCTCTCTCTCTCTCTCTCTGTCACGCCCCTCTCTCTCTCTCTCTCTCTCTCTCTCTCTCTCTCTGAGTGTTTATTTGGGTCACCTAAATTTTAGGTGACCGACTCTGAGTGTTTATTTGGGTCACCTAAATTTTAGGTGACCGATGCTTACCCGTTTGTCTGGAGAGTTTCGCTCTGTCGAGCATCCAAGGCAGTACCCGCTCGGCTTTGCCCTCCAGTTCCTAACGCTCTTTGAGGCCCTGTCCCATAACGATGAGCGCAGGAAGGTTGATTTCTACGATACTTGGATTGCACATGTGTGTATACATGTATATATATATATATATATATATTTATCCATCCATTCCTGCCCAGGTACCCGATCCTTTTCGAATCGATATGGATGCGCTATCTGCCGGCTTGGATATGACGGATATCTGGATTGATGCCGACATGGGCCCTGTCTTGCATTATTTGCGATCCAATAGGAACCTGTCATTGCCCCCGTCCTGGCGACAAAAGCTACGTGAACAATGTGGCCTTTGAGCCGCAGCCTGCTAGCCTATCGTAGGCAGTTGTGCACAATTCACGATCGACCTGTGGGGGTGCAGCAACTGCACACGTGCAGCTCGTATACTTGCTCCTCTAAGCGATGTGGATCTATCGATCTAATTTAACGATAGTATATATCTATATCTATATCTATATCATTTAAATCTACATACCACCGACATCCCCTATCGCTGTATCCAGACCCTTTGTGTCAGCCTGAACAAGCACCAGCAGCAGTAGGGGAGCGAATGTTGATAGCAAGTGTACTTGCAAGTGTGCTTTGGCCACCTATGCCTGTGCCATCCTGTGCCGTGATGGGATCATGGGTTTCGTAAAATAGTGTGCCAGCTTGACTTGCGCACTCGCGCTTTTTGTGCCACTTTGTGCGGTTTCGCGCCGGCATTATAGCTATTATTGCGTTTTAAGCCAAAACAGCGGTGGCGTAAAATCCCGTAAAGTGGCGTAAAATCGAAGCAAAGTGGCGTAAAATCCCGTAGGCCGTTTTGCGCTGCTTTTGTGTTGCGCCGATGCTTGTATGATCGATCGCACACGCATCTTTATCTTTGTGTAGTGCCATTAACAATGCCCAAGCCCCGCCCAGCGCTTTCCAATTTGTGGAGCTGTGCTTCGTTGAACGCTGGCCTAGACTTTGTTGTGGGAACAGCTATGGCGCCCAAAGTCAAGACAGAGCCTTCAAGCCTTGATTCCGAGCTAGCAGAACTTCGGCTGCATGTATGATATCCCACGCATATATATATATATATGCACATCCATACCATGCTGCGATACCTGCATTGCATGCGCTATGTGAGGACGCGGAACAAAGGCTCGCTCATCTGCGATCTATGAAAGCCAAAGCCCAGACTGACGTGCCAAGCCCTTCAGTGCCAACCCCGGCCCCAATGGTTGAACCTGTCAGCACAGGCGCAGCCGAGCCCACTCCCATGGTTGAACCTGTCAGCACAGGCGCAGCCGAGCCCACTCCCATGGTTGAACCTGTCAGCACAGGCCCAACCGAGCCCACTCCCAATGTAGAACGGCCAGCAACCGAAGCCACCGAAACCGGTGAACCAGTATTGCAAAGCCCGGCCAAGCCAACAGCATGTACAGCCGAAGCTCATGAACTCCCCGGCCAAGATAGTTGCTTGACCGACACAGTGCCTGATGAAGATCCGTATATGACACCATTGGGGCCTTGGGATCCCGTGGAGCCCTCGAAGATTGTAACAGATCCGGCCCCGGCTGCTCGGCCGATTGCCACCCCTCTACGATCTTTCGAGGCGCTTCGATCTTCCCAGGATGCCCAGGTTGTACGGTCACCGCCCGAATCCCCAACCCCAGAGCCCCAGCATCCGGATGCTCAGCACGATGAGTACATGAGTGACTTCGAAATAGAATCTTGATAGCATTAGACCACAACAACTATTATAAAAAAACCGACCCCAACCCATGTGCACAAACCAGCAGCCAAGGATGATGATGGCTTGAAGGCCGCCTTCGAAGCCCTCCAGGCCGTGAAGTCCGAGCCCCCGCAGACGCAGCAGATCGCAACTCCTCGGGCCGAGGCGCAATCTGTCAGAAGCCTCATGCCCCGCTTCAATAATGATCGTCTTTGTACGTGCGCACTGCTATATCAATCTCGCTATAATTATAAAACCCTTTGAGGCTGCAAAGCCAGTGCCTACTTCCACGGAAGAGACCACTGCCCTGGATCCGGAGCCCTGCCGCGAATTCTTAAAGCTCAATCCCTCGTGCGTAAAGCCCAATCCCAAACTCCTACAAAATCAAATAACATAGTGCGGCCGAGGACGGGGAAGCCCCGCCAGAGAAGGAGAAGCCGCCGCAATCGGCGAACGCACGGGAACCTCGGCTTATACTATTGTAATCCTAAACCGCAAACCCCCAAACCCTAAACCCTAACCCGATGTAGTTGTCTATTCTAAGGATTGTGACGATGACGACGATAGCGAGCCGGAGGAGGCTGCCAAGCCCCCGGTTGAACAGGACTCGATGTTTCTTCAAATCCTATAGTAGGGTTGCTTGGGGCTCGGGGTATCAGGTCATTTGGCCTAGGATTACTTAGTTTCATTCTCGGTGGTAAACTTATCACAGGATCCGTTCTACATATATATATATATATAGATGATCTCGTTGTACATCTCTTGCTTTGAGCCCATCTTGGAAAGAGCCTACTGAAACAACAGTTTGGTGTGACTGTAGCCTATATAGCTAAAATCCCTACCAAATATATTTAGGTTCCAACCCAACTATTAATGTCACCCCATATTCCCGGACTTAAATGAGGAAGGATCCCGAAAGCTCACTCCCCACCACGCCCCGAGAATCCGAAAGTCAGGTAAGCAGGCTCTGGTTACACCATGTTTGGGGTTGACCCCTCCCAGCCGCAATAGCAGCGCCAGTAGTTGCATGTATAGTGTAGATCGAGGTAGTGTAGCAGGATTGGGAGGAGCAGAGGAGTAGCAGTAGCTTTACCTTAGTCATTTGGTATGCTAACAGATGAATTAAACGAGACTTTCTGCGACTGCACGATCTACTGCTGGCATATATAACGCATAGCGGGTTTAGGGGTTTAGGGGTTTAGGGGTTAGGGGTTTAGGGGTTTAGGGGTTTAGGGGGTTATAAGGGGGTTAGGGTTCATGGTTTAGGGGTTTTGGGGTTTAGGGGTTTAGGGTTTAGGGGTTTAGGGGTTAGGGGTTTAGGGGTTTAGGGGTTTAGGGGTTTAGGGGTTTAGGGTCTAGGGTTTAGGGGTTTAGGGGTTTATCTATGTGCACATAGTCTGTGCGTGTGCCGGTCTATATGTATTTCTACACCTTCATACAGCCAGCCCTTAGAGAAAGCATGAGGGATGGGCAGCTTTAGAGAAAAACATATTGTATTTGTGCTGTATACCTTAAGAACCTTTACATGGACATATGGGACGGAAACTTGTTATATTAACATATGTAGGTACACGAGCGGCATGTAGAAATGCACGGGTCTGCATGACGTCTACATCTCTGAACACAAAACTTATTGTGGCTTTATAGCATGGCTTTAAAGCATGATTCTGTTTTCCTTCCTATACGAGCAGTCATGCAGCCAAGCCATTAGCGTCTTCATGATCGCCCCACAATCACCGCCATTGATCGTTGTCACCGACCATCTACACCGATCTCCATCATCATCACCATATCATCACCCGTCATCATCTATATTATCATCTTTCATGTCAAGGCCCGAGTCCACACCCAGCAGGAGCCGATCATTGTCACGTCGGCGGCGCTCGCCAGGTTCGACGCGGTCCTTCGCCGGCTTTGCTGCCCGAAGAATAAGGGCAAGAAGGCTCCTAAAGTTCTGGTGCCAGATGATGTAAAGAAGCAGTGGAGCAAGGGCGGAACAGCTAGAACCGAGCTACTTCAAATCATGGTGGAGCTCCAGGGCGACAAGGACCCCTTACACAAGTAAGTCTGCCAATATAATTTGTGATTTGTGCAGTGGCCAGTATCATTTATCTGCCGTCAGAATCCTGTGCCAATCATTATAGGAGGCTTTCGTGCAGAAGGCTGAGCTGATCATCGAGACCCGTCGGGATGTGAAACTCAAAGTGGAAGCTGGGTGGTACTCAGAACGTGCTATGGCCAAACAGCTGGAGTGGACACCGTGCCTTGGAATCTCTCAAATTAATGTACACTAGAACATATCCACCCTCCAATTGTCGGCCGGGACTCAGGGCGCGAATTCGCGCTGCGAAGGCCTATTGCACGGCCACTACTGAGAGGCGCAAGGCCCTTACAAGGTCGATCGGGACTTATATAAATTACGCGGGGCACATGTGGGAACCGTGATACTACCCGACTGCATGCATCTCCCAATTGCGCAGGGTCGACAAATACGAAAAGGACGTCAAGGAGTATTGGGTGGACACGAAGACAACGGGTGAGATCACGAGAACTATGTCAGAGACCACCATCAGGCGCTTCGAAGTCAGGGACGTTGAAATGCCGTTGCCGGCGCCGCTGGTAGGCAAGAGCCCACAGCCGTTTCTGCCAGACGACGAGGAAGCGTACTACGAGGATCAGGAGGAAGGCAGCGAGGAAGAGGAGGGCAAGGAGGAGGGAACCGACAGTAAATCCAAGCAGAGCAAAGCTTTGCGGAAACGAAAGGAGAAGGATGCTAGGAATGCTGCGACCGAAGCTGAGGAGGACGAGCTAGTGGTCATCACACACCGTATTCTTATATAGATTCGAAATCCAAGTCTTAACTCCGAATCCATTGGGACCAACCATGAACAGAGGGCTTAGATTTTGGATTCTTTCAAACTTAAGTCAACAGCCCCAGAATCCTAAACCCCCGTAGCCCGAAACTTTAAGATCTCACCCCAAACCTTAGCCCGAGATCTGACCCCATGTTGAAGGACATGTCCACTGTGGCCAACACCCTCAAGGAGATCCTTAAAAACCAGAACCGGGCGATGGTCTTGGTCGACCAGGTGAAGGATACCGTGCAGAAGGACAATGGCGAGTGCTCCGACATATATGTATATATATATATATATGCCTGGAGCGAACCCCGTTCCCTCAATAAACACCCACCGAACCAACCAAGGACGACCAAGCTCGAGCAGCACGCAAACAAACTTATGACACTTCACGATGAAATCGCTGATATAAAGGCGAACTTTACGGTCAAGAAGGATCAGGAGCTACCAGGCAGCACCAAGCAAATGCAAGCAAAGGTTCTTGATTGTGCTTTAAATCTCATATCCTAGGGCAGCCACTAGCTTGAAGCGCAAGTTCAGCGAAGTGGAAGTCGAGCGCCCTGTCGGAACTTATGCATGCGCCTGTGCCCAGCCTCCATGATGCATCATGTGCTGGCCGCAATCGTCCGCCAGCGAATAGATCGAGGAACCTCGGATGCCACCCAACCAAGGTGCAGCAAGATGGTCATGGAGGAGAACAAAGTCAGACGGTCCTGGTCGTATTATTTCTGTATGCGCATACATAACAGAGTGTGGGTGTTGAGTCGTGATTCGCACATATGCACTACCGAGGCTTTATCTTCGCAAGGCTGCTGGCAAAGCAAAGGCAAAGGCGAATCCCAAGCGCACAAGGCGTGTCGCACCGGGAAATGAGCATGATGATGATGATGATCTTGAGGGGGAGGAATCTGAAGAAGGCGAGAAGCCAGTGCCGAAGCCGAAGGCTAAGGCAAAAGCCAAGCCGGTTTGCAAAGCAAAGGCCAAGGCTAAGGGCAAAAACAATCGTAAGTGAGCTATTGATCTAGGGATATGAGATTTGCAGTTCTCTCTGAACCCCTAAGCTCCAAACGTCAACTTATGCAGATCATGATGCTCACTTGCTGGAAGGCATGAAGTTCTGCTTCAGTTCGCACTGTGTTAAACTCGATGCAGTGCAAGGTTTGGCCGTGAAGTGTCGGTCTGGGTTCCGTGTGCGCAATCGAACCCCCCATACTACCTTAAACCCTAAACCCTATTTAAGCACAGAACGTAGCTCAATTTGTGATTCCAGGAAGGGGTCGGCTGCGCACTGCGAGTTCAATTCGGGGCTCTCTCGGACGCAGGGCCTAGAGTCGCGCCGCTGCAGATCGAGATGCAAAGCTGTGGCCTGTGCTATATAGTGACCATAATAAGCCCTAATCCTGAGGGACCCAAGGCTCCGAATTACCTTACCCCGTAAAAATATGATCATACACAACCTGAGCCCCTATCGAGGTCTTGCGATCAGTAGCGGAACATCGTTCACAAGCTGAACCATTAAGCTTAATCTGCTCGCATGTATACCGAAGCTAAGCCGGAAGTCCCCATGCAATCGCGATGCATTAAGACGGCCGATCTCTAGGCTGAAAGTATATAGAGTCCCCAAACTCCAAACTCCCGAAGATTAGCCGGGAGTCATACCAAAAAGCTACGCTTCAGAAGTCTGGCTACGATCTTGCAATAACCGAAGCTCTTCCTTTGACACACCGCCCAGAACCCCAAAGGCCTCCCAAGGATGGTCCTAACACAAATCTGCATTAAACTAGAAAGTCCCCTTAGCCCAAAGGCTTCAACTTCATAAATGCAATCATTGTAGGTTTTCTGCCTCGACTGCATGAACATGCCTGCAGATCATGAATGGCCTTTGCCTTATGTATATACATTGAACGATCCATGTGTGGTTACCGTGCTTTTCAATCTGATTCACCAAATTGACGTTGCTCTCCCTCTCTCTCTCTCTCTCTCTCTCTTCCCACCTATCCCTCTCCGTCCCCCATTCTCTTTCTCGATCGTTCTTCTCTATCTCTGTCTCTCTTTCTCTCTCCTCTCTGATCTTTTCTCTCGCTCTCTCTCTCTCTCTCTCTCTCTCTCTGTCTATCTCTGAGTGTTTATTTGGGTCACCTAAATTTTAGGTGACCGACTCTGAGTGTTTATTTGGGTCACCTAAATTTTAGGTGACCGATGCTTACCCGTTTCGCTACCCATCTGCGTCCTTAACCTGTGTCCCGTTTCTCCCTCTCTCTCTCTCTCTCTCTCTCTCTCTCTCTCTCTCTCTCTCTCTCCCTCTCTCCCTCTCCCTAGCTCACTCTCTCGTCTCTCTATTATACATCTCCTGATCATAAATATGTTGTGTACATAAAACCTCTATAGCCACGAAGCTTCGAATTTCCAGAAGGCTTAAGCTGTCATAACCCGCCCAAAGATCAACCAACGCCACAGCGGCGCAGCGGCAGGTACTGAGAATCGAGATCGAGTCCACGCTGGACCAGCTGCAAATGCCTTGGCACGGGCAAGTGCTGCTGGCGTGGCGGAGCACGAATAATAGATCGATCGGGCTTAGTCTTAGGGTTTGGGTTTAGGGTTTGGATCGAGTTTTGGGTTTAGGCTTAGGGCGCGGGTTAGGGTTTGGGGTTTCGGCTTTGGGTTTTGATTGGTACACTTCTCGATTTGGGTTTAGGGTTCACGGTTTATGGGTCTTTGGGATTCGATATTGGTTGGTCTGGCGTAGGCAGCTATACTTGACAATTGTTTGCAATGCGCCCCCCAGGTTTCTGACCGGATGGTTTGTGACATCGCTGCAGGCTTTTGGCAGGAGCATACGAATGCTAATCCTGATGCTGATCTGGAGAGCTCGGACTTATTGCGCCGGTTGCATCGGAAGCGCAAAACAAAGCATGAAAACACTACTTCGAAAATCCTGAAAGATATGGGCCTTTCGTGCCCGATGCCTATGGACGAAATCGAAGTGGGTGGAGATCGTTATCCGTGTTTTCGGGTTGAATCATACCTTCGAGTATTCAGTCTGCATAACAAGCTATCTCTATTGCTCGGCCACGTGGATGACTTCAGCCTGGTGGAAGAGTACTGGAAGAGATACAAGGCTATAGACCCAGAGCATCCTACATTTTCTTACCATGACGGCCGTGAAAAGTTTGTGATTCCTTGCTACATTCATAGCGATGAGGGCCGCACCCTGAAAAAAAGCAGCATTATGGTTTGCAACCTGCAGCCAGTGCTTGGCAGCAACCCCGACCCTGATTATGATTCGAGTGAGCTGCACACGAACATGAAATTCACTACCTGGGCTACGAGGCTCCTGCTGTTTGTCATGCTGAAACAAGCTTACAAGAAAAATGACAGGCCGCTGTATGCTGCATGGGAAAGCGTCGCTGCCGAGTTGGTGCGTTTGTTTGAGGAGGGGTGCACCCTAGTGGTTCGCAATGTTCGCATCACGATCTATGTTTGTGTGGTCGCGGCCAAGGGAGACTGGCCGCTGCTCGCTAAATTAGGACGGCTGGCACGATTTTTTGGCAGGCTGGCACGATTTTTTGGCAGGAAATCTTCTGCTGCGAATGCTCAAGGTATTTGTCATCTTTGCTATGCTGGACGACCCTCACACCCGTACCACGACTACACTGAAACGGCTACGTGGCGGGCCACGTACCTGCAGCATCAGCCCCACAAACCGACTTTCGTGCCGCCCTTCTCAGTCCTGCCACAACACTCCGCTTTGTGGTACCGGTACGACATTTTTCATACGTGTCACAAGGGGATCTTCGCGGAATTGGCTGGCAGTGCCATTGTGGCATTGCTACATTTGACCGGTTAAACCCTAAACCCTACCCTAAACCTTATACCCTAAAAATTTTAGCTGTCCAAACTTTTGGTTTCGGCTTACGGGGTCTATGGGTGTCGGGCGATTTGTATATAGGATATATACCCTATTAATAGTAACATTCCTATTAGTTTCTTATTCAGGTGGCCCTGATGGATCTTGGCTGGGCAGGCCTCGGTGACGTTCCGGCTCAGTTGGAGTCGCTCTACAATGACTTGGCCAAGTACTGTCAGGACAACTCCCTGCCACTACACATGTCTGGGCTGACCAGAACTTTGCTAGCTTTTTCGAAGGATGCCGACTATCCTTGTGGGTGACGTGTTCTGATTTGATTTGTTTTTTCTGGCTTTGCAGTATATGTACTTCTGCTTAATTATTAAAACTGCTATGTTGTTCGAGAGTATATGGGGTCTGGACCGTATAGATCGCTTTAACTGTGTCTGTGCTGGAGGTCGACCATTAGTTATAAGGACTCATATGGCGATGATTCATCAGGGTGTATAACTGCTTAATTAATTACTATCGTAATATAGGGATTTCGAAAGATTGGGACAGCCGAGGGCTTGGTTCAAGGGTGCAGATACTGCCGCAGTATGTCGCTGGTTGGAAACGGTTTATGCCAATCGCATTGCCGAGCAGCAAAATCCGAGTGCATATCTGATCGCCATCCACGGCGCCTTGCGGGTATCAAACCAACTGATGCACATGTTGTACAGGCATGGCCTCTTTGTGAGCCGTGCGAATGGGAACGTCATTGTGTCGACAGGTTACCAATTCCTCAACCTCTACTTCACTGCTGCGTACGAAGCACTGCAGCAGCGCAAGACCCGGTTCAAGCTTACTCCAAAATATCACGCGCTCACCGAGATCATCGACTACGTCAGACGTGAGCTCATGGTTACTCCACACGCAAGCTGGGTAATTAATCCCGTCACATATTCATGCCAGAGTGACGAAGACTTCGTTGGAAAGGTTTCGGCCTTGTCGACGGCAGTCGCACGCAGGTCGTGCCACACGCAGGTGTTGGCGAGGTATGCCATTCAGCTCTGGCAGCACTGGGACAGCTAGATCGGTGTGGTAATAGTAAAGACCAGCATTTGTACGCTATAGGCTCGTATGTGCTGATCAATTCTGCAGTGGCTGTTCAAGTGCTACATAGCATATGCTCTGATGCGTGATCGGTCGAAGCCGAGAGAGATGGGTGGCGAAAAGGCGTCTTCTTCGCATGGGTGTATTTGAGATCACACCCTTAAGTAGCAGTTTAAGCCGAGAAGCCAGTCCCAAACCCAACAAAGCATTAAAACACCCATACCCAAAAAACCAAAAAATGCCACTAGCAAAGAAAAACTGCCACTTTCGGCAGTTGCCGCATTTTTCAAGCAACTAGGTTTCCAAGGCATGGGCAACATCATGGTTCGCTTTGACCCCCCACCTATGTCTTGATCGATTTTGGAGGTACGGCGGGGGAAAGTGTCTACCCTCTTAGCTTGGGCTACGGCGCCCTAGGCCAGGGAGGAGCGCTTCATCGTCCTCCTCACGAGCTCATGGAGCGTCCCACCAGGACCGTCAGAGGCGACTACTACCGGCTCAGCAAGACGATCTCCGTCGAAGTCGTGGGCAACAAGTGCTGGCGCAACACTGTGCAGGCTCCGGACCATGGGCAGCCACGTCAGGACTATGTACACAGAGGTACTGCCGTACCAAAAGTACAGCAACCAGGATGGC
>CAJNDT010006202.1:412500-792826 GCA_905221615.1 Symbiodinium sp. CCMP2592 | reverse complement strand
AGACTGTCTCAGCCTGGTTGGCCGGCGACAGACGGAAAGTGAGCAGAGAGATACTGAATCCATGCATGACTTTCCTGCCTCTTCCTTCCCTCACATCCCTCCTTGCTGCCTGCTCATTCCTCGCATCTACAGTCACACCCTCATCTTGATCATTCCTTCTTCCTTCCCTGCTTCCTTCCCTGCTTCCTTCCTTCCTTCCTTGCTTCCTTCCTTGCTTCGTTAATTATTTTCGCTGTCTCTCTCTCTCTCTCTCTCTCTCTCTCTCTTTCTTTCTCTCTGCATCTGTCTTTGAGGATCCGCCTCACCCCTGCTCGGGGTTCATCCTCACCCCTGTTCGGGGTTCATCCACACCCCTGCATGGGGTTCTCACGACCCCTGTTCAGGGTCCAGGCTCACCCTTTTCGGGGTTCATCGGACGCCCCTGTGCGGGGCTCTAACGAACCGTGTTCGGGGTCCAAGCTCACCCCTGTTCGGGGTTCATCCACACCCCTGCACGGGGTTCTCACGACCCCTGTTCGGGGTCCAGGCTCCCCCCTTTTCGGGGTTCATCCACACCCCTGTACGGGGCTCCGACGACCCCTGTTCGGGGTCCAAGCTCACCCCTATTCGGGGTTCATCCCGCAGCCCCTTCAAGGGCGTGGTGCGGGTACGCCCCTGCACGGGGCTCCGAAGACCTCTGATGTGGCGACCTGACATCCTGACAGAGCCTGCGCGAATGCCTAATTACAACTACTTTTGCCTGCTACCTTTAAACTTCTTTCCTGATCAATGCCTCCTTACCTACATGCCCGCCTACCTAGCTATCTAGAGACCTGGAAGCCTGCCGGTGCCCCTAGACCTACAAGTACCTCCCTCCTGCCTATCTACTTATCTATACCTACCTGCAGGAGTGGGTGGGCGGGTTTGGGGGTTGGGTGGGATTACAGTTTAGGGTCCAGGGTTGAGGGCATGAGCTGGACGTTACGAAAGCTTAGATTCCCTTCATGTTTAATCATGAACACACACACACTAATTTTCAAGTCGTTGTGAATCGTACAAAAAGCTGACTTTAGGGTTTCAGAACACAAAATCTCAAGCTTCTTGTTTTCGTTGAGCCACAAGAACACCAAGTTGCATTTGTTTGGTTTGCTCGGCACAAACAAATCTTCAAAATAACTTCAAAAATATCTTGCAACAAAGAAATTCCATGTGAACTACAAAACTTGGGACAGGCAATTATGTCAGTATGGCTTTGATTTTTCGATGTACATGTTTTCACATTTCGAACAAACCAAGTTTTTCAGGCATTGATTTTTCTATTGAGCCACAAGCACACATCTTTGTATACATGTCCAGCATCTCGCTCTTTCCATAGAGCCACAAGAACACACATGACGTAGGCCCAATGTTGCTGCAGTAGTTGCATTTGTTTTCCGTCCTGCCCCCCCCCCTTCAGCACGACATCAGACATGTTGCTTTACGTGTCCTATATACACGTGTTCTGACATGTCCATCATGTCAGCAACAAGCGTCCTATATACACGTGTTCTTACATGTCCATCACACGTGTTCTTGCATGTCCATCATGTCAGCAACACGTGTCCTATATACACGTGTTCTTACATGTCCATCATGTCAGCAACACATGTCCTATATACACGTGTTCTTACATGTCACTCATGTCAGCAACATAAATCCTAGGACCCGGTTCCATAACGGAAAGGACCCGGTTAGCCCCGGACAGGCATAGCAGCTGAAGAGACAAATCCGTATTCGCTCAGGCGCCAGCCGTCGCCGCTTGGTGGAAGCGCCATAGCAACCATGGCATCCTTGTGGAGGTCGGCTCCATTGCTAAACGGTCCAGGAGTGCCCATCATCAACGACGCGCTTGACCTCTCCGCCATCGAGGACATGTGGGAACATTGGCGGGCAAGTCGCGAAGCATTGCACCCGAGCCAAGCAGCCCCGCGACTGGAGCCCGGGCTCGCACAGTGGCTTCCCTTGTGGCAACACTGGCAGGAGCATCTACCTGCTCTTCGCGAAGCTGTCGCTGAGGAGGTCGTGCGGATGGTGGAGGATAGCGAAGAAGAGGTGAAGCTGTGGTTCGAGAGCCTAGCCGTGCACGTGCAGAGAGCGTACGGTGGCAAGCATGGAAAGTGCACTTTGAAGCTTCCACTCATAAGCCTTAGCGGCGGAGTTTGGTTGGGGTGACATGTCGTTGTTCCAAGAGATGCATGATGGCTTTCCTTTGCTTGGAGACATAAGGCCTGGTTTAGGTTGGCGAGTGCGCAACGACAGTCGCTATGCTGAGCCGAAGGACATCCACGTCTTCCTCCGGGAGAACAACGACTTCGTGCAGCAGAAACTTCGTCGAGGTAAGGTCGACGAGTGTTGGCAAACCATGGCAGACGAGATTGCGGCCGATGTTGCGATGGGTCGCATGGAAGGTCCCTTTGAGGCACCTTCTTGGTGGTGCAAGCGAACGGTTCCCTTGGCATCGCATTCGCACACGGCGAAGCTTCGACCGGCGCCGGAAGGTTGGTTTGCTTGCTCCTTCGCGTTCGCAGCGCCAAGTCGGGTCCGATGGGAAGGACAAGATCCGCCGCGCAGAGGACTGGCGCAGCTCTGGGGCGAACGACACTGTGGGAGTACCTGACACTCCTGCGTACCATGGAATCGATGCCTTTGTGCACCTTGCTAGGGCAGTTAGAAGCAGCTCGCATCCTCGTCAAGGAGGGCTTCGGCTGTGGGGGCTGGACCATGAAGCTGCGTATCGTCAACTACCTGTTGAGGACCCGAGCCACACATTTGTCGTCCTTAACACGCCGCAGGGGCCCACGTTGTGGAAACACAACGTGCTTCTGTTCGGCAGCACTGCCAGCGTGTGGGGATATTGCAGAGTGGCAGACTTGATGACGTGGATGCCACGCTGTATGCTGCTCTCCCCGAACCTCCACTTCGTCGACGACTTCGGCTCGGTGGAGACCCAGCGCCTGGCACACAGTTGCTTCCGAACGACACAGACGCTCTGTGCAGCTTTAGGCCTTAAATTTAAGGACAGCAAGAAGCAGCCACCGGCCCAGCAACACCAGCTTCAGGGAGTCAGCCTCTCGCTAGGGGACCTGGAGGCGACCGTGGCCATCACACCGGAACGTGCCCGCCGCATCGACAACCAGTTGAAGGAGATCCTCCTGAACAACCGCCTGGCTCCCAGGGAAGCGTCGTCGTTGGCTGGAAAGCTGCAGTTTGTTTCGCAGTCATTGTTCGGCCAAGCGAGCGCGGCGGCTCTGCGACCAATCTACAAACGAGCACGAGGGGCCTGCTTTCGCTCCGAGTCAGCAGACTGGCAGCTAACAGAGGGTCTCAAAGAAGCCTTGGAGTTCCTGAGATTGCGACTGCGTGACAGCAAGCCACGGGTGGTTCGCTATGAGGTTGCAGAGCGCGCAGTGATCTACGCAGATGCTTTCTTCGAGTTGGAGGGCAAGCGCTTCAAGCCGTCAGAGATCGAGGACGTGCCTTCTTGGGGAAATAAGCCGCCGGCAGCATTCACCAACGGATGGGGGTTTGTTGCCAGAGTAGGAGAGCGGACGTTCTTTGCTGCTGGATCGGTACCGTTTTGGTTTGCTCGTCATTTCGCTTCCAAGAGATCCTATATCTACATGCTTGAGATCATTGCGCAAATCGTTCCGCTCATTGTGCTCAGTGAGGTGGTGCCGCCCCACTTGCTGTTGTTCATTGACAACGAACCTGCCAGACATGCGTTGACAAAAGGTTTTGGCAACTGCCGGAATCTGAACAAACTTCTGCAGGTCGCTTGGTCGTTCACCGAGAAGAACGGCTGGTGGCCAGTGTGGCAGCGTGTGGCCAGTTCTGCCAATGCGAGTGACGGGGTTAGCCGCTTTGACTTCTCGCTAGCGCGTGAGCAGAATTGGGAGTGGTGTGAGAGCGATTACGATGCGATCTTCCATCGGCTTCTGAGTGCTGTGAATGCTTTTCCGTTTCAAGGGCTCTAGGGCTTTGGGCTTCTCGGTGCGAGTTTATGGCAGAAGGCGTCGCGCCTGTATGGTTTCTGTCGCCGTCCGCCCAACCTTTTGTTTGTTGGTGCGGACGGGACGACATGCAACGCCTCCTGCTGTGTGCTGCCAAAATGAGCGATGCACGAGTGAGTGTGCCATGTCTGTCCTGCCGGCTGCACGCTGTAAGCTCGGAATGTCGTGTCAGTGCACGGGTGCACGTAATGACATGGGAGAGCTTGTTCGCTGCATGCCGCAGTTGTTAAGTTGTTGCCTGTTTGTGAAGTGTCGATTCCTTGAGAATTTTGACACCCACCCTCTCCGCCCTTCAAACAGTGGGGGTTTCTGTCGCCGTCCGCCCAACCTTTTTTTTGTTGGTGCGGACGGGACGACATACAACGCCTCCTGCTGTGTGCTGCCAAAATGAGCGATGCACGAGTGAGTGTGCCATGTCTGTCCTGCCGGCTGCACGCTGTAAGCTCGGAATGTCTTTGTGATTTGTGGATCGCGGGTCCAAATATACCCCGAGGTACTTAACCGCGTCGGAGAGCGGGACTTGTAGGTCCTCAACTGGGGCAAGGAGATAGTTCGGGTCAAATAAGATGCGAAGGGGGGAGTTAAGGGAGAGGTGATCACACTTGTCATAATTGAGATACAGGCCACGTCGGGCTCCTTCTTTCTGTACCAAGTGAAGGAAGATTTGTGCTTGGGAAAAGGAGTCAGATAAGAGGACCGTGTCGTCTGCATATTCCAAATCCCATAATGTGGCGCCCAGGCGCAGGACGCCAGAGATAGTTCCATGAGTTCCATGCTCGGCCGTATACTGTCTTTCGACATCCTCAAAAAGGTGAGTGAGGACAAAGCCGAATAAGTAAGGGGAGAGGGGGCAACCCTGACGGAGCCCCCTTGTTTGCGTGCTTCGTTCGGAGCGTTGGTTACTGTCACGAACAATGAAAGTGGGATTATTGTATAATGAGGGCCTGCCGAAATGGAGCCGGTACGCCAATGTACTGAAGAGAGGCCTGTATGGCGGAGAACGAAACAGAATCAAAGGCCTTGGCCCAATCAAGGAAAATGGCGTGAAATGGTTCTGTCTGCCTTTCATGAACCTCCAGAAGGCGGCGCAAAATATGTATAGGCTGGGTAACTGAGCGGCCGGAACGAAACCCAAATTGGGTATGGCGGGCTCGGTGATCAAAGTGCACCGCCAGGCGTTTCTGAAGGAGCGAGGCATATATCTTATACATTGTAACTGTATTGGATCGAGAAATGGGTCGATAGTTGGAAAAGAGCTTAGTATCTTTCTGGTGGTTTTTGACCAACATGACAACCTCTGAACTCTGAACGGAGCCAGGAGGCTGGGGCCTCTCCTGTCATGAAACAATGATTGTAATGGTCTAATAAATAAAGACGAAAAATGTAGGGGGCGTTTTGAAGTAGCTCTGCTGGAACGCCGTCGGGGCCTGGAGCCTTGCGCTTACCTAGGGCGCGGAGGACAATTAAGTTCCTCCATGTTGAATGGGCGGGAAGCCTCTGGGATATTTCGGGAAAAGAGGGAGTATCTGGAAAGGTTTCGGGAGAAGGAGCCTTCCATACTTGGTTGGCGCGATTTGGAGACCAATTTGCCTTGAGAATTGATTAATTAAAATGGGTAGGGGAAGGGCGAAAATCCTTTCTCATGGAGCGTGCGGTACGCCACTGTTGTATGGCGGAACCATGACAATCCTCCTGGAGGTTAGCCAAGATAAACTGTTTCTTGTCGCGTCTGGCGAGTTTCTTAATGCGATTTCGATGTTGTTTGACCTCCTGTTCGGTGAGATCAGTCCTATTTTGGAAAGAGGATCTGCATTCCAAAGTAGCCGGAGAGATCCAGGGCTTCTTAGGCGAAACAGGGAGCGTTGGAATAAGAGGGGTGTGTTTTTGTATGAGTTCTAGTAAGTAGGCGTTTTGGGCGTCGGGGGAAAGAGACAACCACGCCTCAGAGGAGTAACCAATGTCGGGAGGAGAGAGCGCAGCAGTGCGTGAACCTGAAAATCTACCCAGAGAGTCGTATTCAGTAACGCCCTTTTTTGCAAGGGAGTCCGCTAACTCCTTGCCGATAACGCCGAGCGTCACATAATGGAGAGTGCGCAGAGCAGTACAGTATTGCTGCGCAAGAGTATAATAACGAGTTGTTGATGCGTATTGGGAAGAGAGTCACCCAAAATCACCCGGAGCGCATACTCAGAGTCCGTATAAATGGTGATATCGGAAAAGGAGGGAAGATTGGAATAATAGAGAAGATAATCAAAGAGCTCGATGAGGGCTATGAGTTTGCCGGTATTATTGGAGCCCCAAATTTCGGGCAGTACATGAGTATCTGTAGGCGTAGTTTTAACCGGGCCAAAGGAGATGTCCCATTGTGTGTCCTGAGTGGCTTCTTCCTTAACCAAAGAGCTGGTGACCGCAAATCCCCATCCAGCGGGATTCTCAGGAGAGACTACTTTATTATTCGGGCAGGAGCCGTCAGTATAAGCTGTCACATATATCTGCGGAGGCGTAGCCGGGTGGTCCGGATAAGGAAGCTGATTATCGGTAGAAAAGAGGAGATCGGCCTCGAGGGCCTTGTAAACAGATTGGGTTTGCGAAAAGTCAAGTTTATCTGCAGAGTCGGGTTGGGGTCGTTCCGGATAGTGACATGATAAAGTCCCGTAGGTGGGGAGGTGGCGTGTGTTTATGAGCTGTTGGAAAATGGAGCCATGAAAAGTAAAAGACTTGGAGAGGGGAGTAGTGAGTAAAGTATGGTCCAGCGCTGCCCAATCTTCGACCGTAGGGTTAGTAAGGAGGGGGTCAGCGCACGTCATTTCTTTATAAGTAACCTGCTTGGGAAAGGAGATGCTGGGAAGGAGCGTGGAGAAGCGAATGTGAGTTCATGAATTCAATGAGATATTCTGCGTTGTCCCTATCGGGGTCAACGAGAGCTTGGCGCCTGCCCCACACGTGTGGGCCGAGGCCCGGGGCATCTTTTGTCATGGAGGCGAAAAGTCGGGCGTTGAAGTCGCCCAATACGACAGTGATCTGCATTGGAATGAGAAGAGATTAAGTGGTCCAGGGAATCCCAAAAGTCTTGTTTCCGTTTGAGATCCTCAGCGGAATCCTCAACTTGACTGGGAGCATATACACACATAATAGTGACGGGGTGGGGAATAATGTGAATAGTGAGTTCACAAAGGCGGGGGCCGTGGGCCAAAAAATTGGAGACGTATGGCCGTAGAAATGGGGAAACGAAGAAGCCCACGCCATGGTGTTTGCCAGCGGGCGTGCTGGAGTGTAAGATCTCCCACCCTGATTTACAAAAACTGTGGCTAGAGTCGGCCTTGGTTTCTTGAACAGCTAATAGGTGAAAACGATGCTGCTTAGCAAAAAGGAGAATCTGATCATGTTTGGCGACCTCTTTAAGGCCTTCTATATTCCAAGTGGCGATATTGAGTCTAGTATGCGGTTTAAGGGAAAAAGGGGAAGAGTGCTGATGATATCGCCAATTTGTGGGCGTGCTTTGGGTCTTTCGAACCTTGGACTGGAGGCGGCGGTAATCGGTCGGTCGTGGACTAGACGGGGGTACAGGGATAGGTCCACCGTGAGTCCGCAGGGTGGTCTTTATTAGCGGTTTTCCAGGCTCTATACTCCTGGCGCCGAGATCTTTTATTCTGAGTCCACTGTTGAAAACGGCGTGCCTTAGCCTGAGTGGATCTAGTTCCGCGAGAGGTTCCCCCGATGGTGTCGCGGATTTGGTAGCCACTTGGATCGGGTTTTGGGGTCAGAGGCTTCCTCGGCAGTGCCGAGCTGTTATCTCCCGTAACCACTAGTAATTCTGACCATTGGTGAATCTGTCCATTGGCAAATGGTCGTCGTCGAGAAGGAGCCACCTGATTCCATGTGAGATCCGTAGCCGGATTCCACGAGAAATCCGGAGTGGTGTCCTCGCCCTCTGGCTTCTGCCCAATTCTGGGCTTGCCTGTCTGAATCCCCAGACTTTTCCAGAGCCTTCTTTCGGAAGGTTGCGTTGCGTCCAGCAGCTTCCCGGCTCGCTTCCCTTGGAGGCAACCGCTCGACTTAGCAGCCCATAGAGCTTTTGGTAATGCCTCTTCTATAATACCTGAGCCACACATTGCGTCCTTTAATGGAGTACGATAAAACTATCATCCCATTAGGCAGTGTGAAAGAGAGTGCCCAAATTCTAGAGGAGGTCGGAGTATACACTTCGTACTCGATGATGTTGCCATTAAGAGCATGCATTAACCTATTTCGAACCTTAGCCGTAAACCCTCTGGCGCGCACTTTCATTTGGTCGTTCGCAGAACGAGACGTCTCGGGAGCACGCTTGGTGGAAAAAACTGAGGCAGTGAATCGATTGGTCAGCTCAAGGTTAGAAAAGCTTCTAGCGTTCCACTCTAGCGGCAAAACAATTGTCTGGCTACTCTCGGACTTAGGCCTAGCAGAGCGAGCTATCGTGAAAAGGGCTTCCGCTGGAAGCCTTGCGCAGTGACGCGCGTCCAAAACTGTGCCCTCTGTTGGGGACAAGGGTGGGAAGGAATCTACTGATCAGTCGGGCGGACTGTGAGTGCAAGCCCACGCAGCATGGCGGTACGTGGTTGCGTAGGCTAGTATAGTACTGGCCTGGCACGCAAGGAACCCACTGGGCAGACACGACTCTGAGTGCAAGTGCGTGCGCATAGGAGGGTACATGTTTGGGTACAGATATCGCACAAACAACGGTGGACAGAAATCCGCTGATCAGACGGCGGGGCTGTGACCACAAGCCCCTGATGGTGTGGCAGGGTTGTGTTGGCGTATGCTACGACCGCGTCCCAAGGAACCCAGTGGGTAAACACGCCTGTGATGCTTCGTGAAAGATGATCTGGCGAAGGCGAAGGTGTGGGAAGGAATCGGCTGATCAGGCAGGGGCCCGTGGCTCGTGAGTGCAAGCCCATGGGGATACGGTGGTACGTGTTTTAGATTCCAAAAGTCCCGTAAGTGGTATACCTTCTCCGAGGAACCGTCAGACACAGCTGTGAGCGCAACGTGTTCTTGTATTCTAGTACTGGCCTCACCAGGCATCCATTGCCACGGCGGAATCCACTGATCGGACATGGGGGCTTCCGAACACGAGCCCGTGTGTTATGCCAGTCTGTGTTGACGGTTGTTTTGCCGTATGCTACTAACGGCCTCCCAAGTTCCAAAGAACCCACTGGGCAAACATGGCTGTGAGCGCAAGTGCATGTGTGTAGGAGGCTATTGCAAGGGTGGGATTGAATCCGCTGAGCCCATGTGGGTAGTGCGGTACGTGGTCTGGGTTTCTGGTAATCCACAGTGCCTTCCCTAGGCATCAGCAGACACGGCACGGCTGTGAAGTGCGTGAGCAGCGGTCAGACGTCGCAAAGGCATGGGCGGGACGGACACCGCTCTCAAGAGGAAGCGGGGGTGTGAGTACTGAGGTGTTAGCTTAGTGGCCTACAGTGCTGGCTTCCCAAAGAACCCACGGGGCAGACACGGCTGTGCGTGCCAGTGCGTGCATAGAAGCAGTGTGTGGTGCAGATTTCCCAGAAAGCAAGGGTGAGAAGGAATCTACTGATCAGTCGGGCGGACTAGGAGTGCAAGCCCACGCAGCATGGCGGTACGTGTTTGCGTAGGCTAGTATAGTACTGGCCTGCCACGCAAGGAATCCACTGGGCAGACACGACTCTGCGTGCAAGTGCGTGCGCATAGGAGGGTACATGTTTGGGTACAGATATCGCACAAACAACGGTGGACAGAAATCCGCTGATCAGACGGCGGGGCTGTGACCACAAGCCCATGATGGTGTGGCAAGGTTGTGTTGGCGTATGCTACGACCGCGTCCCAAGGAACCCAGTGGGTAAACACGCCTGTGATGCTTCGTGAAAGATGATCTGGCGAAGGCGAAGGTGTGGGAAGGAATCGGCTGATCAGGCAGGGGCCCGTGGCCCGTGAGTGCAAGCCCATGGGGATACGGTGGTACGTGTTCTAGATTCCAAAAGTCCCGTAAGTGGTATACCTTCTCCGAGGAACCGTCAGGCACGGCTGTGAGCGCAACGTGTTCTTGTATTCTAGTAATCTAGTACTGGCCTCACCAGGCATCCATTGCCACGGCGGAATCCACTGATCGGACATGGGGGCTTCTGAACACGAGCCCGTGTGTTATGCCAGTGTGTGTTGACGGTTGTTTTGCCGTATGCTACTAACGGCCTCCCAAGTTCCAAAGAACCCATTGGGCAAACATGGCTGTGAGCGCAAGTGCATGTGTGTAGGAGGCTATTGCAAGGGTGGGATTGAATCCGCTGAGCCCATGCGGGTATTGCGGTACGTGGTCTGGGTTTCTGGTAATCCACAGTGCCTTCCCTAGGCATCAGCAGACACGGCACGGCTGTGAAGTGCGTGAGCAGCGGTCAGACGTCGCAAAGGCATGGGCGGGACGGACACCGCTCTCAAGAGGAAGCGGGGGTGTGAGTAGATTTCCCAGAAAGCAAGGGTGGGAAGGAATCTACTGATCAGTCGGGCGGACTGTGAGTGCAAGCCCACGCAGCATGGCGGTACGTGGTTGCGTAGGCTAGTCTAGTACTGGCCTGGCACGCAAGGAACCCACTGGGCAGACACGACTCTGAGTGCAAGTGCGTGCGCATAGGAGGGTACATGTTTGGGTACAGATATCGCACAAACAACGGTGGACAGAAATCCGCTGATCAGACGGTGGGGCTGTGACCACAAGCCCCTGATGGTGTGGCAGGGTTGTGTTGGCATATGCTACGACCGCGTCCCAAGGAACCCAGTGGGCAAACACGCCTGTGATGCTTCGTGAAAGATGATCTGGCGAAGGCGAAGGTGTGGGAAGGAATCGGCTGATCAGGCAGGGGCCCGTGGCTCGTGAGTGCAAGCCCATGGGGATACGGTGGTACGTGTTTTAGATTCCAAAAGTCCCGTAAGTGGTATACCTTCTCCGAGGAACCGTCAGACACAGCTGTGAGCGCAACGTGTTCTTGTATTCTAGTACTGGCATCACCAGGCATCCATTGCCACGGCGGAATCCACTGATCGGACATGGGGGCTTCTGAACACGAGCCCGTGTGTTATGCCAGTCTGTGTTGACGGTCGTTTTGCCGTATGCTACTAACGGCCTCCCAAGTTCCAAAGAACCCACTGGGCAAACATGGCTGTGAGCGCAAGTGCATGTGTGTACGAGGCTATTGCAAGGGTGGGATTGAATCCGCTGAGCCCATGCGGGTAGTGCGGCACGTGGTCTGGGTTTCTGGTAATCCACAGTGCCTTGCCTATAGGCATCAGCAGACACGGCACGGCTGTGAAGTGCGTGAGCAGCGGTCAGACGTCGCAAAGGCATGGGCGGGACGGACACCGCTCTCAAGAGGAAGCGGGGGTGTGAGTACTGAGGTGTTAGCTTAGTGGCCTACAGTGCTGGCTTCCCAAAGAACCCACGGGGCAGACACGGCTGTGCGTGCCAGTGCGTGCATAGAAGCAATGTGTGGTGCAGATTTCCCAGAAAGCAAGGGTGAGAAGGAATCTACTGATCAGCCGGGCGGACTGTGAGTGCAAGCCCACGCAGCATGGCGGTACGTGGTTGCGTAGGCTAGTATAGTACTGGCCTGGCACGCAAGGAACCCACTGGGCAGACACGACTCTGAGTGCAAGTGCGTGCGCATAGGAGGGTACATGTTTGGGTACAGATATCGCACAAACAACGGTGGACAGAAATCCGCTGATCAGACGGCGGGGCTGTGACCACAAGCCCCTGATGGTGTGTTGTGTTGGCGTATGCTACGACCGCGTCCCAAGGAACCCAGTGGGCAAACACGCCTGTGATGCTTCGTGAAAGATGATCTGGCGAAGGCGAAGGTGTGGGAAGGAATCGGCTGATCAGGCAGGGGCCCGTGGCCCGTGAGTGCAAGCCCATGGGGATACGGTGGTACGTGTTCTAGATTCCAAAAGTTCCGTAAGTGGGATACCTTCTCCGAGGAACCGTCAGACACCGCTGTGAGCGCAACGTGTTCTTGTATTCTAGTACTGGCCTCACCAGGCATCCATTGCCACGGCGGAATCCACTGATCGGACATGGGGGCTTCTGAACACGAGCCCGTGTGTTATGCCAGTCTGTGTTGACGGTTGTTTTGCCGTATGCTACTAACGGCCTCCCAAGTTCCAAAGAACCCACTGGGCAAACATGGCTGTGAGCGCAAGTGCATGTGTGTAGGAGGCTATTGCAAGGGTGGGATTGAATCCGCTGAGCCTTCCCTAGGCATCAGCAGACACGGCACGGCTGTGAAGTGCGTGAGCAGCGGTCAGACGTCGCAAAGGCATGGGCGGGACGGACACCGCTCTCAAGAGGAAGCGGGGGTGTGAGTACTGAGGTGTTAGCTTAGTGGCCCACAGTGCTGGCTTCCCAAAGAACCCACGGGGCAGACGCGGCTGTGAGTGCAAGTGCGTGCATAGAAGCAATGTGTGGTGCAGATTTCCCAGAAAGCAAGGGTGAGAAGGAATCTACTGATCAGTCGGGCGGACTGTGAGTGCAAGCCCACGCAGCATGGCGGTACGTGGTTGCGTAGGCAAGTATAGTACTGGCCTGCCACGCAAGGAACCCACTGGGCAGACACGACTCTGAGTGCAAGTGCGTGCGCATAGGAGGGTACATGTTTGGGTACAGATATCGCACAAACAACGGTGGACAGAAATCCGCTGATCAGACGGCGGGGCTGTGACCACAAGCCCATGATGGTGTGGCAGGGTTGTGTTGGCGTATGCTACGACCGCGTCCCAAGGAACCCAGTGGGCAAACACGCCTGTGATGCTTCGTGAAAGATGATCTGGCGAAGGCGAAGGTGTGGGAAGGAATCGGCTGATCAGGCAGGGGCCCGTGGCCCGTGAGTGCAAGCCCATGGGGATACGGTGGTACGTATTCTAGATTCCAAAAGTCCCGTAACCGTCAGACACGGCTGTGAGTGACGGTTGTTTTGCCGTATGCTACTAACGGCCTCCCAAGTTCCAGAGAACCCACTGGGCAAACATGGCTGTGAGCGCAAGTGCATGTGTGTAGGAGGCTATTGCAAGGGTGGGATTGAATCCGCTGAGCCCATGCGGGTAGTGCGGTACGTGGTCTGGGTTTCTGGTAATCCACAGTGCCTTCCCTAGGCATCAGCAGACACGGCACGGCTGTGAAGTGCGTGAGCAGCGGTCAGACGTCGCAAAGGCATGGGCGGGACGGACACCGCTCTCAAGAGGAAGCGGGGGTGTGAGTATTGAGGTGTTAGCTTAGTGGCCCACAGTGCTGGCTTCCCAAAGAACCCACGGGGCAGACACGGCTGTGAGTGCAAGTGCGTGCATAGAAGCAGTGTGTGGTGCAGATTTCCCAGAAAGCAAGGGTGGGAAGGAATCTACTGATCAGTCGGGCGGACTGTGAGTGCAAGCCCACGCAGCATGGCGGTACGTGGTTGCGTAGGCTAGTATAGTACTGGCCTGCCACGCAAGGAACCCACTGGGCAGACACGACTCTGAGTGCAGGTGCGTGCGCATAGGAGGGTACATGTTTGGGTACAGATATCGCACAAACAACGGTGGACAGAGATCCGCTGATCAGACGGCGGGGCTGTGACCACAAGCCCATGATGGTGTGGCAGGGTTGTGTTGGCGTATGCTACGACCGCGTCCCAAGGAACCCAGTGGGCAAACACGCCTGTGATGCTTCGTGAAAGATGATCTGGCGAAGGCGAAGGTGTGGGAAGGAATCGGCTGATCAGGCAGGGGCCCGTGGCCCGTGAGTGCAAGCCCATGGGGATACGGTGGTACGTGTTCTAGATTCCAAGAGTCCCGGAAGTGGTATACCTTCTCCGAGGATCTCCGAGGAACCGTCAGACACGGCTGTGAGCGCGACGTGTTCTTGTATTCTAGTACTGGCCTCACCAGGCATCCATTGCCACGGCGGAATCCACTGATCGGACATGGGGGCTTCTGAACACGAGCCCGTGTGTTATGCCAGTCTGTGTTGACGGTTGTTTTGCCGTATGCTACTAACGGCCTCCCAAGTTCCAAAGAACCCACTGGGCAAACATGGCTGTGAGCGCAAGTGCATGTGTGTAGGAGGCTCTTGCAAGGGTGGGATTGAATCCGCTGAGCCCATGCGGGTAGTGCGGTACGTGGTCTGGGTTTCTGGTAATCCACAGTGCCTTCCCTAGGCATCAGCAGACACGGCACGGCTGTGAAGTGCGTGAGCAGCGGTCAGACGTCGCAAAGGCATGGGCGGGACGGACACCGCTCTCAAGAGGAAGCCGGGGTGTGAGTAGATTTCCCAGAAAGCAAGGGTGGGAAGGAATCTACTGATCAGTCGGGCGGACTGTGAGTGCAAGCCCACGCATCATGGCGGTACGTGGTTGCGTAGGCTAGTATATAGTACTGGCCTGCCACGCAAGGAACCCAGTGGGCAGACACGACTCTGAGTGCAAGTGCGTGCGCATAAGAGGGTACATGTTTGGGTATACAGATATCGCACAAACAACGGTGGACAGAAATCCGCTGATCAGACGGCGGGGCTGTGACCACAAGCCCATGATGGTGTGGCAGGGTTGTGTTGGCGTATGCTACGACCGCGTCCCAAGGAACCCAGTGGGCAAACACGCCTGTGATGCTTCGTGAAAGATGATCTGGCGAAGGCGAAGGTGTGGGAAGGAATCGGCTGATCAGGCAGGGGCCCGTGGCCCGTGAGTGCAAGCCCATGGGATACGGTGGTACGTGTTCTAGATTCCAAAAGTCCCGTAAGTGGTATACCTTCTCCGAGGAACCGTCAGACACGGCTGTGAGCGCAACGTGTTCTTGTATTCTAGTACTGGCATCACCAGGCATCCATTGCCACGGCGGAAGCCACTGATCGGACATGGGGGCTTCTGAACACGAGCCCGTGTGTTATGCCAGTCTGTGTTGACGGCTGTTTTGCCGTATGCTACTAACGGCCTCCCAAGTTCCAAAGAACCCACTGGGCAAACATGGCTGTGAGCGCAAGTGCATGTGTGTAGGAGGCTATTGCAAGGGTGGGATTGAATCCGCTGAGCCCATGCAGGTAGTGCGGTACGTGGTCTGGGTTTCTGGTAATGCACAGTGCCTTCCCTAGGCATCAGCAGACACGGCACGGCTGTGAAGTGCGTGAGCAGCGGTCAGACGTCGCAAAGGCATGGGCGGGACGGACACCGCTCTCAAGAGGAAGCGGGGGTGTGAGTACTGAGGTGTTAGCTTAGTGGCCCACAGTGCTGGCTTCCCAAAGAACCCACGGGGCAGACACGGCTGGGAGTGCAAGTGCGTGTGGTGCAGATTTCCCAGAAAGCAAGGGTGGGAAGGAATCTACTGATCAGTCGGGCGGACTGTCACGCAGCATGGCGGTACGTGGTTGCGTAGGCTAGTATATAGTAAAAGTACTGGCCTGCCACGCAAGGAACCCACTGGGCAGACACGACTCTGAGTGCAAGTGCGTGCGCATAGGAGGGTACATGTTTGGGTACAGATATCGCACAAACAACGGTGGACAGAAATCCGCTGATCAGACGGCGGGGCTGTGACCCAACAGCCCATGATGGTGTGGCAGGGTTGTGTTGGCGTATGCTACGACCGCGTCCCAAGGAACCCAGTGGGCAAACACGCCTGTGATGCTTCGTGAAAGATGATCTGGCGAAGGCGAAAGGTGTGGGAAGGAATCGGCTGGTCAGGCAGGGGCCCGTGGCCCGTGAGTGCAAGCCCATGGGGATACGGTTGTACGTGTTCTAGATTCCAAAAGTCCCGTAAGTGGAAAACCTTCTCCGAGGAACCGTCAGACACAGCTGTGAGCGCAACGTGTTCTTGTATTCTAGTACTGGCATCACCAGGCATCCATTGCCACGGCGGAATCCACTGATCGGACATGGGGGCTTCTGAACACGAGCCCGTGTGTTATGCCAGTCTGTGTTGACGGTTGTTTTGCCGTATGCTACTAACGGCCTCCCAAGTTCCAAAGAACCCACTGGGCAAACATGGCTGTGAGCGCAAGTGCATGTGTGTAGGAGGCTATTGCAAGGGTGGGATTGAATCCGCTGAGCCCATGCGGGTAGTGCGGTACGTGGTCTGGGTTTCTGGTAATCCACAGTGCCTTCCCTAGGCATCAGCAGACACGGCACGGCTGTGAAGTGCGTGAGCAGCGGTCAGACGTCACAAATTAAGGCATGTGGGCCGGACGGACACCGCTCTCAAGAGGAAGCGGGGGTGTGAGTACTGAGGTGTTATAGCTTAGTGTTACAGTGCTGGCTTCCCAAAGAACCCACGGGGCAGACACGGCTGTGCGTGCCAGTGCGTGCATAGAAGCAGTGTGTGGTGCAGATTTCCCAGCAAGCAAGGGTGGGAAGGAATCTACTGATCAGTCGGGCGGACTGTGAGTGCAAGCCCACGCAGCATGGCGGTACGTGGTTGCGTAGGCTGGTGTAGTACTGGCCTGCCACGCAAGGAACCCACTGGGCAGACACGACTCTGAGTGCAAGTGCGTGCGCATAGGAGGGTACATGTTTGGGTACAGATATCGCACAAACAACGGTGGACAGAAATCCGCTGGTCAGACGGCGGGGCTGTGACCACAAGCCCATGATGCTCCCAAGTTCCAAAGAACCCACTGGGCAAACATGGCTGTGAGCGCAAGTGCATGTGTGTAGGAGGCTATTGCAAGGGTGGGATTGACTCCGCTGAGCCCATGCGGGTAGTGCGGTACGTGGTCTGGGTTTCTGGTAATCCACAGTGCCTTCCCTAGGCATCAGCAGACACGGCACGGCTGTGAAGTGCGTGAGCAGCGGTCAGACGTCGCACAGGCATGGGCGGGACGGACACCGCTCCGAAGAGGAACCGGGGGTGTGAGTACTGAGGTGTTAGCTTAGTGGCCCACAGTGCTGGCTTCCCAAAGAACCCACGGGGCAGACACGGCTGTGAGTGCAAGTGCGTGTGGTGCAGATTTCCCAGAAAGCAAGGGTGGGAAGGAATCTACTGATCAGTCGGGCGGATTGTGAGTGCAAGCCCACGCAGCATGGCGGTACGTGGTTGCGTAGGCTAGTATATAGTAAGTACTGGCCTGCCACGCAAGGAACCCACTGGGCAGACACGACTCTGAGTGCAAGTGCGTGCGCATAGGAGGGTACATGTTTGGGTACAGATATCGCACAAACAACGGTGGACAGAAATCCGCTGATCAGACGGCGGGGCTGTGACCACAAGCCCATGATGGTGTGGCAGGGTTGTGTTGGCGTATGCTACGACCGCGTCCCAAGCAACCCAGTGGGCAAACACGCCTGTGATGCTTCGTGAAAGATGATCTGGCGAAGGCGAAGGTGTGGGAAGGAATCGGCTGATCAGGCAGGGGCCCGTGGCCCGTGAGTGCAAGCCCATGGGATACGGTGGTACGTGTTCTAGATTCCAAAAGTCCCGTAAGTGGTATACCTTCTCCGAGGAACCGTCAGACACGGCTGTGAGCGCAACGTGTTCTTGTATTCTAGTACTGGCCTCACCAGGCATCCATTGCCACGGCGGAAGCCACTGATCGGACATGGGGGCTTCTGAACACGAGCCCGTGTGTTATGCCAGCCTGTGTTGACGGTTGTTTTGCCGTGTGCTACTAACGGCCTCCCAAGTTCCAAAGAACCCACTGGGCAAACATGGCTGTGAGCGCAAGTGCATGTGTGTAGGAGGCTCTTGCAAGGGTGGGATTGAATCCGCTGAGCCCATGCGGGTAGTGCGGTACGTGGTCTGGGTTTCTGGTAATCCACAGTGCCTTCCCTAGGCATCAGCAGACACGGCACGGCTGTGAAGTGCGTGAGCAGCGGTCAGACGTCGCAAAGGCATGGGCGGGAAGCGGGGGTGTGAGTACTGAGGTGTTAGCTTAGTGGCCTACATGCAGTGCTGGCTTCCCAAAGAACCCACGGGGCAGACACGGCTGTGAGTGCAAGTGCGTGCATAGAAGCAGTGTGTGGTGCAGATTTCCCAGAAAGCAAGGGTGGGAAGGAATCTACTGATCAGTCGGGCGGACTGTGAGTGCAAGCCCACGCAGCATGGCGGTACGTGGTTGCGTAGGCTAGTATATAGTAAGTACTGGCCTGCCACGCAAGGAACCCACTGGGCAGACACGAGTCTGAGTGCAAGTGCGTGCGCATAGGAGGGTACATGTTTGGGTACAGATATCGCACAAACAACGGTGGACAGAAATCCGCTGATCAGACGGCGGGGCTGTGACCACAAGCCCATGATGGTGTGGCAGGGTTGTGTTGGCGTATGCTACGACCGCGTCCCAAGGAACCCAGAGGGCAAACACGCCTGTGATGCTTCGTGAAAGATGATCTGGCGAAGGCGAAGGTGTGGGAAGGAATCGGCTGATCAGGCAGGGGCCCGTGGCCCGTGAGTGCAAGCCCATGGGGATACGGTGGTACGTGTTCTAGATTCCAGAAGTCCCGTAAGTGGTATACCTTCTCCGAGGAACCGTCAGACACAGCTGTGAGCGCAACGTGTTCTTGTATTCTAGTACTGGCCTCACCAGGCATCCATTGCCACGGCGGAAGCCACTGATCGGACATGGGGGCTTCTGAACACGAGCCCGTGTGTTATGCCAGCCTGTGTTGACGGTTGTTTTGCCGTGTGCTACTAACGGCCTCCCAAGTTCCAAAGAACCCACTGGGCAAACATGGCTGTGAGCGCAAGTGCATGTGTGTAGGAGGCTATTGCAAGGGTGGGATTGACTCCGCTGAGCCCATGCGGGTAGTGCGGTACGTGGTCTGGGTTTCTGGTAATCCACAGTGCCTTCCCTAGGCATCAGCAGACACGGCACGGCTGTGAAGTGCGTGAGCAGCGGTCAGACGTCGCAAAGGCATGGGCGGGACGGACACCGCTCTCAAGAGGAAGCGGGGGTGTGAGTACTGAGGTGTTAGCTTAGTGGCCCACAGTGCTGGCTCCCAAAGAACCCACGGGGCAGACACGGCTGCGGCTGCGCGTGCCAGTGCGTGCATATTCTGGGAAATCTGCACCACACACTGCTTCTATAGAAGCAGTGTGTGGTGCAGATTTCCCAGAAAGCAAGGGTGGGAAGGAATCTACTGATCAGTCGGGCAGACTGTGAGTGCAAGCCCACGCAGCATGGCGGTACGTGGTTGCGTAGGCCAGTATAGTACTGGCCTGCCACGCAAGGAACCCACTGGGCAGACACGACTCTGGGTGCAAGTGCGTGCGCATAGAATCCCTGTTCAAAGCAACTGACCTTCCGTTCGTTGGTATCTAACCTTCTGACCTTTTCGTTTTGGGAGCATTAAGGGGCTTTGAAAGCAGGATTTAAAGTGAGCATTGAAGACCATGAACAGTGAACAGTGGACAGCAACAGCAGCAAATGCAGGAGCAGCAGCAGCCGGAACAGATTGCAACGTGGAATGGGGGTGGGGCAGGGAAAGCTCATCAACGATGTCATGAATATATTGTTGCCAGAGGGAATATACACGACACTGTTCTCTGTAGTAGTAGTAGTAGTAGTAGCAGCAGCAGCAGCAGGAGTAGTAGTAGTGGTAGTACCAGCAGCAGCAGGAGTAGTAGCAGCAGCAGCAGGAGTAGTAGCAGTAGTAGTAGTAGTAGTAGTAGTAGAAGTGGTAGTAGTGGTAGGTGGTAGTTGTGGTCGTCATGGTAGTTGTAGCGGTAGTGGTAGTGAAAATGGTAGTGGTAGTAGTACAGTATAAAGTGGTAGTAGTAGTCGTCGTAGTACTAGTAATAGTCGCAGTAACGACACTGTCCCCTGTCCAATGTGCATGTGCTCGCGCGCGCTGTTGACTGTGCTCGCCCACGCTGCGCGCGCACTGCGCGTGCACTGCGCGCACACTGCGCGCACACTGCGCGCGCGCTGTTGCCTGTGCTCGCACACACTGCGCGCGCTGTTGCCTGTGCTCACCCACGCTGCGCGCGCACTGTTGCATGTGCTCGCACCCGCTGCGCGCGCACTGCGCGCGCACTGCTGTTGCCTGTGCTCGCACCCGCTGCGCGCGCACTGCGCGCGCACTGCGCGCGCACTGCGCGCGCGCTGTTGCCTGTGCTCGCACACACTGCGCACGCTGTTGCCTGTGCTCACCCACGCTGCGCGCGCACTGCGCGCGCACTGTTGCCTGTGCTCGCCCACGCTGCGCACGCACTGCGCGCGCACTGCGCGCGCACCGTTGCCTGCTCACCCAAGCTGCGCGCGCACTGCGCGCACACTGCGCGCGCACTGTTGCATGTGCTCGCACACACTGCGCGGACTGTTGCCTGTGCTCACCCACGCTGCGCGCGCACTGCGCGCGCACTGTTGCCTGTGCTCACCCACGCTGCGCGCGCACTGCGCGCGCACTGCGCGCGCGCGCTGTTGCCTGTGCTCGCCCACGCTGCGCGCGCACTGCGCCCGCACTGCGCGCGCGCTGTTGCCTGTGCTCACCCACGCTGCGCGCGCACTGCGCGCGCACTGTTGCCTGTGCTCGCCCACGCTGCGCGCGCACTGCGCACACACTGCGCGCGCATTGTTGCATGTGCTCGCACCCGCTGCGCGCGCACTGCGCGCGCACTGTTGCATGTGCTCGCACGCGCTATTGCCTGTGCTCGCACACGCTGCGCGCGCGCTGTTGCCTAATGCGCGCGCGCTGTTGCTTATGCCACTACCACTACCACCACTATCACTACTACTGCCACTACCGCTACCACTACCACTACCACCACCACCACTACTACTACTACCACTACTACCACTACTACTACTGCCACACTGCTGCTGCTTCTGCCACTACTACCACTACCACTACTACTGCTGCTGCTACTACTGCCACTACAACTGCTAGTATTACTATTACTACTAGTACTACTATTACTACCTATAATACTACCACTGCTTCTGGCAGTACTACCACCCCTGCCACTTCGCTGCTACTGCTGCTGCTACTGCTGCGGCTGCTGCTGCTGACAATGGACAGTGGACAGTGTGTGTGACAGCGTCTGAGCTTGTCGAGGTAGGACAGCAGCACCTGCACAACAGCACACTCCTAGCTTAGCCTTCACCCCCTAGAATCCCTCAGTTTCACCCCTGGCAAGCCCCGAATCCCTCCGCAAGCCCCGAATCCCTCCCCCACAATTAAAAAGGTCGCGAATTAACCGACCCCTCCTCCGGTTAATTCGCCTTTCCCCACCCTTTGCCCTGCCTTGGCACGATACCCTTTTAGACCTAATAACTGTCCACTGTCCACTGTCTACTGTCCACTGTTTGTTAGCACTGCCAGCCGTGACTGGAGACTTGCAGGCCGGCTGGGCACGTTTACTAATACAGAGTTTCATGTGCAGAAAATAGGCTTTTCAGGGTTAGCTTTCTGGGGGTATGTTTCAATGTGGGGGATTCAGAGGTTTTGTGGGTTGGACGAAATCTTTCATTGTCTTAAGCTTGTGCCCTGATCAGCACTTGTTACCAGTATGCTCATGTCCATCAGCAACAAATTCACAGCTGCCAACACCCTCGACACTAACACCATAAATTGAACCGCCTGGTGTGACAGGTGAGGGGGGGGGGGCGGGGCGGTCGATTAATGTACCCTAGGGGTAATCATTGAGATCATTCAGGCTTCCAGCTTACTCTGCAAGTGTGCTGTTGCTTTGAAGTTACATGTATCAGGGCTTCCTTTGTGCTTTTTAGCTGAAAGGTTACTGCATTGAGTAGGTTATTCAAATCATTTCAACCGCTATCAAAATGGCGGCTACTACTCCAAATCCAGCCACAAGTGATGGCCGCCAACAACATCATCATTGAATGCTTGGTTGTGTGTGATCTGCTTCGAGGAATGATGATTGGATAACTTCATGTCGCGTCAAACATAACCGTGTTACTTGGGTGCTTTGTTTTGTTCCAGAGATGTCTTCATGCGAAGTAACGGTGCCCTGATTCATTGATTCGCATCCCTAGAGTAGATAGAATGCTTTCTGTGAAACCCAATATACTACCACCTGCTCGCGCGCCCATTTCACTGTTCACTGTTTGCTGTGCATTGTCCACTGTACTGTAGCCAGTTGCATTGACTGCGGGCTTGCTTGGCACATTTGCAGGGATAGCCTACCTCAGGTTGCATCGCCAGCACTCTGCATGGGCCCAACCCACCACAAACTTGCAGGGGCCCTTGCGGACCAGCCAACTGCAAGGGGCAGGTTAGGCCAAGCAAATGCAGGGGCAATGCACCTCAACACAGGAATTCAGAATATGTTTGGGTGTTGTGAATGTTGTGAATCACGAGTAGTTGCCATCCCTATGAGGTGAGACTTCATGGGCCTGACTGTGCTGCCCAAGCTTTTTTGCCTGCCTTGCGCGTCTTATGTCGCCAGGCATTCCTGCTCGCGTGGGACTTCACAGTGTCCTGGGAGCTTGGCATCTCGGCTGAGGCCGTGGAGTCGGGGCCTTTTGTAACAGTAGACCGTGGACAGTGCACAGGGGACACGGTCGTAGTAGTAGTAGTCGTACTAGCACTTGGCGAAGGAGGCGCGATAGGTTCTGGGTCTTGCTTTGGTGACATGGCTTCTGCATCATCGCTCGGCATAGCAAAGCATACTGCAACTGATGCATGCTGAAGGGCCTCCGCCACGTCTTCCTCGTTTGCATGGCAGTAGTGCCGCCTGAAGGTTCCAACGTCGAGCCGCTGCTGGATTTCCATGATGACATGCTCAGAGGCGCGTTGACCGCCCTCTGGGGTTGCAAGCAACAAGGCAGATGCAGTGTGTCTAGTAGCTCCATGCACTGTCACATGTGAGCCTTTGAATCTCACATTCCAACGTCTGCGGCCGGTGAGTGCAAACATCACTTTCGCGACATGGGTCACTGCTTTCCACACTGTTTGCCTGGCCATCCACGGTTGCTTTGCTTTTTTTGTTTGAGCTGGGAATATGTACCTGCTGCCAATGGGCCAGCAGAAGGCTTTGGACGAGCGTGGCGGAAAGTCTTGAAACACGCCTGGGTGGGACTTCCTGAAGGGCTCAAGTGGGGGCAGCACACATCGCTGCACACCTTTGTCCATCACCTCCCTGAGTGTGCTGACAACATCAGGAGCAAGACGAGCAGCGATGCAGTCAGCCCCAAGTTTGCCCATTCCTTGGAAGTCTTTGTTGTCTTCCCGCTTTTGGAACAAGATGTGAGGAGCATCTTGCATGTGCCCTCCATCCAGGAAAACATCCGAACCTCGAAGTTGCAATGCCTCAGAAATTCGACGGGAGGTAACCATCGTGATCCATAATGCCATGACATACCGTGGCCCGGCAAAGTAAAGGCTCACTTCCAGGAACAGCAAAAGGTCTTCCCTGGGAACGAACAAATGCTGGAGGTCTGTCTTCGACAGCTTTTTACCTTTGTTCCATGGCTTGCGCTTGGCTTCTTGCACAGTGGACTGTGTCTTCGACCTTCTTTTCTGCACCTTGCCCTTTGCGTCTGGCACAGTGGACAGTGAACTGCAGGACAGTGAACTGGTTAGTCTTTTTCTGGGTGCCATGGGGTCTGGTGAAACACTACTACTGGATACTCTAATGTTTCCTTGAGCCAGGAGCTTCTGTTGCGTTGCACTTGGAGGGATGATGTCACACTGTTCGCTGTTCACTGTGAAAACCATTTGCCTTCAGACCCGAGCCCTACAATAACTATGCCACATCACATGAATGCTCCCCTGGCAGGTCCGAAAGCCAAGCTGCTGTCCACTGTTCACTGTTCAGCTGTCCACTGTTGACTGTTCACTGTCCTCGCCTGCAGCAGCGGCGCCGCGGCATTGGCTCCACTGCAAGGCCGGGTAAAGTGTCATCCCTAAACCCCCAAAATGCATGCATCAGCTTGCACTGTCTGCCTGCTTTGCTGCATGTTCACACAGATTCAGATGAACTTTGCAGTGCTACCTTGCCGCCGGTGTTTAAATTCGACAAGACCACTGTGCCCTGTTCCCACTGTCCCTTGTTGACTGTACACATTTTGTTGTGTGCCTGAAGCAATGGCTGACACGGGTTCGGCGGCTGGATCCACCACGGAGGAGGAGGAGGCCCCGAAGCCCGTGCTTCAGCTCTCGGCCAAGCCGAAAGAGCCTGCAGAGCCTGCAGAGCCCGCCACGCCAACAGAGAAGACGGAGTCGGCGCCAGCAAGTTCTGGGTCGAGGGAATCGGAGACGGCAACGAAGTCTCCCAAGGTGGCAGGGGCCGAGCCCAAGTCTCCCAAGGTGGCAGGGGCCGAGCCCAAGTCAAAGGCCAGACCGGGCAAGAAGAGGTCCGCTGCGACCGGGCCCGGGTCGACCGATGATTCGGCTTCCGCCAGTGCGACGCCCCCTGTCCACTGTCCGCCGTCGCCTGTCCTCTATTGCCAAGGCCCGAGCTACGAGGAGCCTCGCCAGCATTCCGAATTCTGCCAGTTCTTGTTTTGCATCGCTACTAGTTACTAGTAGCCAGTGTCCTTGGTGCTCAGGTGAGGCCGTTGTTCGAAGCCTGGAAGGAGGCTGGCCTCGGGTTTGGGGGTGAGGGTTTAGGGTTTCGAGGGTTTCTGCCCCTCAGGAGACTCAGGTGATGAAGGCCAGGAAGCAGCTCCAGGAGATGAAGGAGATGAAGAAGAAGAAGCAGGAGCAGCAGAGGGCGACCAGTGTCAAGCGGAGCATTGACAAGAATGTCACCTGTATGCAAATTTCTAGCGCCAGTGTTTAGATCACACAAAACTTCGTGCCAGCAAGTGTCCAATGCATCTCAGGAATCGAAGGCGAAGCACCAGGACCCCGAAGCATCTGATTCAGCAGTTGCCGCAGCTGGGGTCTCCCATGATGAGAGTGGGGCAGTGGAGCAGCACACTGTGGAGCAGCCCAATGTGGGTGGGGGAGAGAAGAAGCAGCCCAAGGAGGAATCTGGGCAGGAGGAGCCCAAGGTGGACAAGGGATCTGTCAGTGAGCCAGAGGAGCCAAGACAGCCAGGATGTGTGGTGGAGGAGGTGCTAGAGTGCCCGAGTTCTCCTGCCAAATCCTTTGCACCAGCTGCGGCATCCAGTTCACTGTCCACCAGTCCCCCGTCCACTGTTCACTGTGTTGACCTTGCAGAGCAGGACAGCAGGAAAGGGAAGAGCAGTGACAGCAAGGCCATCGTGACACAGAGCCAGAGGACTTTGAATGAGGCCAGCTGTGTGAGACTTTGCGTATCAGTTTACTCTGTCTGTCTGTGTGTGTGTGTGTGTGTGTGTGTCTGTGTTGGACCACATGTTGCAGGTCTTCCGGGGCAGGTCGCAAACCTCCCTGGGTCAGCTGGTCAGCCTACCCTGGGCACGACAGCTGGCAATGTGCGAGGACAGCACGAACGGAACGCTCCCGTGCATCGAAGTCGGGGCTGACCCCACCGAGAATCTCATCTGGGTCCTCGTCGGATTCGACCCGACCAACTTGCAGTTCCCGGTGACGTCCAGGTTCAATTCGGAGGACAGCCTCGTTTGTTCAAAGTTGCAGTTGGCCGTTGGTTGGTTCAGCTGCAGGACCGGCCATTCTTCACGTCAGATGACATGAACGAGGCCCGCAAGTGCGCCGAGTCCCTCCAGAACGTCATCGACAAGCTGCAGGCGGTCGGCGACGTTGATGAGGCAGTGCTAGCATTGTGCAGTATTCTCAGCCAAGACAAGAGTTGCGGTTCCCCATTGTCAGTTGTTCGGCAAGGACCGCCGCATGCTGCTCATCGGGCTGCTGAGATTCTTCCAGCTGGGGGCGAAGGCTGGATTCAAGGACCTTCGTGCGGCATGCATGCAGCCATTTTGCCAGGGCATCCTGTTGCACGGCCCCCTGTTGGGGCATGCGAAGATGATGGGCGACCAGATCTTTGTGTACGAGCAGTCCCTGGGTTCCAGGGACGAAACCATCTCGTACTTGATGCCGCGACGGCACGGGATTGAATTTGGCCTGTATCCCTGGCACGCGCATCTCACCGACGCGACGAAGGGGGCCAAAAAAATGCTCGTGGCCCTTGGCGAGTGGCACCACGTCGAACAGGACGTCCGCCAGGCAAGGCTTCAAACATCCAAGTCACAGTCGTGTTTGCCCCTGTCCACTGTGCAATGTTCCCCTTGTCTGGCAAGAGTCCAACTGACTGAGGCCTCATTGGCGGGCGCCGCCGTCCTCGGTGCCCGGGCCATGAACCTCGTGGCACGGCGAAAGGCACTGGCCGGCGTCGTCGAGCCCCACAACCTTCCGGCCCAGACCGTGTTGCACATCCTGGACGAAGGCCTTTCAGCTTCATCCAAACACGGTTGCCTTCTCCATATGCCCCGGCAGGCCAGATGGAGCACAACGTGTATGAGTTCCTGATGGAAGGCCAGCTGCCCAACAACATTGCCCAGTTCTTCAGCTTGCAGGACAGCTCTAAGATAACAAAGCCCACTGTCCACTGTGCGATGTTCCCCTTGTCTCCAGGATCAGACAATGTCCGTCTGGCTGCAAAGCTTGGGCCAATTCTTCTGGGTGTTTCTCATGGGCGAGACGAACAACCTGGAGTGCTACAAGGTCATGGGCGAGACCATGGAGGCTTCCAGAGGGTTTTCAATAGATTAGAGGCCGGGTCGCAGTGACCTGCCTGCCAGGGCACCTTCGTCGTCTATGACGTGAAGCCGGTGCCGATTCAGATGCTGCAGATCAGCACGTGGACGATTCGCTCTGGCTTGTTCTCCAAGGAGGCGGATCAATATTTCGCCCACTTCTTGTTCTTGCAGAGGCCGCCGACCACGCCACAGTTTTCTGCCCCGAAGCTCCATATGTGGCGATGCCTGACGTACCCAGACTCCCTTACTGACATGCTCAAGCGGCAGGCAGGGGCATTGACGATTCGATGTGTTTGGCCATAGTAAAAAAATCTATTTGTTGTTCCTTTGATTTGGAGGCCTTCAACAAGAGTGTCACTCGCACCCATCCGCACTGGACAAGAACTGGGGAGCCCAACTCGTGGAAGGGCTGGATCTGGAGCTATGGCAATGGGCAGCAAGGCTGCAATTGTGTACTTGTCCAGCTCCATCGAACCTTGCCAATGCATTCCATCTGAGGTGGTACTGGACCGAGGAGAGGGGGCAATTCGAGCTGATTCCCCGTCGCTCCGGAGCGGCCGGAGCCTGGTGAAGCAGATCTTAATCGACAGCTCGGAATACCAGCACTTACATTGCTGGCATCTTTCTGGGCTGTTATCTGATGATGACAGGCAACAGCCCGGACATTTCTGAACGGCAGCCGCTGTCCATGTCCAGTGTCCACTGTTCACTGTCAACTGTTCATTGTCCAGAGCCCTCACTGCAAATGATAAGCTAGCCTTAAGGGTCGCTGATGCGTCATTGGAGCAGTGCAGTGGACACAACGACAGGGCTGCCATTCACACGCACTGCAGAACAAAGAAAGAGAGAAAGAAAAGGTGCTTCTGCCAGCCTTCTGAGCAGTGCCTTTAACTTGTCCCCTTCTCTTCTGCTGTGCAGTCTTTCTGAGCAGTGCCTTGAAGTCATCCGGTGTGTTGCTTGGCTGGCAGGTTTGGCTTTGCGTTGGCGCATGGCACGCTGGCTGACACCTTGGAGCAGGCCTGGCGAAGATTTGTTGAAGATGCTGATTTCAATGGAAGACATGGTGCTGCTGCTGATGATGATGATGACGACAATGACGAAGTTTTTTCCTCTTGGAAGCCCCTACGGCTCGCAGTGGACAGTTTGGGAAATCTTCTGGTTGTAGCTGTTATTTTCTTCAGGGTTTTCTTGCACTTCTGTTTGTGTCTTTCGGTGACATTAGAATCATTAGACGATGAGTTTGAGGGGCGATTCTCATGGCAGCGGCGACAGCTTGGAAGATCTGCTCGCCGGGAGCTATGAAGATGCAATGGATGCTGCTGAAGCAGCCACGGAACGTACACCAAGGGATGAGGTGCAGAGTGGACCGCCAACGAAGGAGGAGCTGATGCCAAAGGGGCCGCCGCCGCCCTTGGCGGTCAACCAACCTCCCGGCACTGTCCACTGTCCTCCTGTCCACTGTCGTCCTGTCCCAGCTGATACACCTGCTGACAGTGACAGTGAAACCTCCTCCAACCCTCCGCCTCGCTATCGCTGGCCGATCAAAGTTCAGACAGATGAGAATGGAGATAGGGTTCCCATGCGTGTCGCTGGCCCGCATATGGCCAGTGGGCGTTTCGCTGCTTCCAGTTCAAGCAGTGACACCGAGTCTTCGGAGGACAGCAGTGATGGAGAAGGGGCTGTCAGTGCTGACAATGGCCCTGAGAGAGAAGCCGGTTATTGGTCTGAAACCAGCCTCTGGCTGGAGGAGGGACCAGAGCTATCAGAGGCTAGGGAACGGCTGCTGAGCCTGTACCGTTTGGAAATGCGAGAAACACAGCCAGCCCTCAACAACAGGTGTTTGGGAGCCCGTGTGGGCTCGCTCCGCAAAGTCCTCAATGCTGGCAATTGGGCAACAGTGCAGAAACATGCAGGAATTGCCCTCAGAGGAGAGCGGCGCCGACAGTGGTCAGTCTTCGAGCATGAGGCCACACATGCGTGGCATTCAGGCCAGCCAAGAAGCCGGAGCAGGTCGCGAATTTCCACGAGTGATTGCTCTCTGTGTCAGCTGGAATAGCAGTCCACTGTCCACTGTCCACAGTCACATACATGATTGAGACCTCCCAGCAGTGCATGTTACTGGGAGAAATGTATCCAAATGATGACTGATGGACTTGTATAGTGCTGCCCTAATAGCAGCTTTGATGCATCACAGCATGGCCATCTTTGCTGCCCGGAATTCCAGCCCTGCTGCTGGCATTTGTTTTCTGTGCTATGTATCCCTGAAAAGCGGGGACAGCTGAAACATGTGTGAATGCCAGCCACTGTTCACTGTCCACAGTCACACTGTTACTAACAGTGGGACTGTGGACAGTGTTTGCAGTATGAAAGCATCCATACGATGAGCTCTGGACATACTAGCTGCCATTCACAAAGACTTTTCCATCGCTTTTCTGCTGCAAAAAGCTGTTGCACTTGCCTTGATCACGGACTGCAACCCTGGATAGAGCCCTACCCCAAGACCCAAACATTAACCCCAAACTTGCGAGCCCCATCGCCCAAAAGCAGCAGTGGACATTTCCTCGTCTTCTTCCTCCTCCTCCTCCTCCTCCTCCTACTACTACTACTACTACTACTGCAACTATGACTTGCTACAACTTCCATCAGAACTGCTTCTCTACTTCTGAGATACAGACATCGAAAACTTGCCTTTACCAAGCAGAGCTCCTACCCAGCAAGTTATGTGGTGTCCGCACTGTGGAGATTTCGGCATTGCCGCAGTTTTCCACAGTGCGGACACAACTCAACTTCAGGACTCTGTATACACCGTTGGCCGGGTGTAGAGGCAAGCGTGCCTAGAAATGTGTGTTGTGCAGACCCAGGCTGGGGGGTCAAATTGCAATTGCACTGGCATGTCGGCACGAGAAAGTTGGGAGGCCTGCTACAATTCACTCCAGTGAGCTTTTTTGCCCACGTCATTCTGGGTTTGCTGTTCTTGTGAGGCTGTCATCCTGCCTGCTGCTCTGCCTCGACGGAGTGGTGCCAAACGTGGAGTTGGGTGCTGAAGGCCAAATTGGGTTACATGGGATACATATATGCCTGTCCTGGTCCTTGCTCCTCGGACCCCTCCTACTTCTACTACTGAAAACCCAGCACCAAAAACCTTCAACTCTCCATCAACTGACACCCTAACCCATGTGATCTTTGTGGAGTGGCAGCCATTTAAGGGGTATGTGTGTGGATATATGTATATGTATATATATATATATATGCACATAGACTGCGACTACTACAACGGCTACTACTCCTACTACTACTACTACTACTACTACTACTACTGCTACTACTACTACTACTGCTACTGCTACTTCTACGACAACAATTGCTACTGCTTCTGCTACTGCTGCTGCTGCTGCGGCTACTGCTACTACGACCACGACTACTACAACTGCTACTACAACAACAACTACTACTACTAACACTAGTACTACTACTACTACTACTACTACTACTACTACTACTACTACTACTACTACTACTACTACTACTACTACTGCAACTATGACTTGCTACAACTTCCATCAGAACTGCTTCTCTACTTCTGAGATACAGACATCGAAAACTTGCCTTTACCAAGCAGAGCTCCTACCCAGCAAGTTATGTGGTGTCCGCACTGTGGAGATTTCGGCATTGCCGCAGTTTTCCACAGTGCGGACACAACTCAACTTCAGGACTCTGTATACACCGTTGGCCGGGTGTAGAGGCAAGCGTGCCTAGAAATGTGTGTTGTGCAGACCCAGGCTGGGGGGTCAAATTGCAATTGCACTGGCATGTCGGCACGAGAAAGTTGGGAGGCCTGCTACAATTCACTCCAGTGAGCTTTTTTATTGCCCACGTCATTCTGGGTTTGCTGTTCTTGTGAGGCTGTCATCCTGCCTGCTGCTCTGCCTCGGTGGAGTGGCGCCAAAGGCGGAGTTGGGTGCACCCGCCGTGAACTGACACCCTAATTAACTGTCCTAACCCAAGTGTGATTTTTGTGGAGTGGTGGCTAACTAAGGGGTATGTGTGTGTGGACATACACTGCTACAACAACAACAACAGCTACTACTACTACTACTACTACTACTACTACTACTACTACTACTACTACTACTACTACTACTACTAGGACGACGACTTCTACAAATAGCTTCTACTATGACAACACCTACTTCTGAGCTGCAGACATCGAAAACTTGCCTTTACCAAGCAGTGCTCCTACCCAGCAAGTTATGTGGTGTCTGTGCTGGGGAGATTTAAGGAAGCGTTGCTTGAGTCTCCCAAGCACGGACACAACTCAACTTCAGGACTCTGTATACACCGTTGGCCGGGTGTAGAGGCAAGTGTGCCTAGAAATGTGTGTTGTGCAGACCCAGGCTGGGGGGTCAAATTGCAATTGCACTGGCATGTCGGCACGAGAAACTTGGGAGGCCTGCTAACACATCATTCTAGGTTTGCTTTTCTTCTGAGGCCATCATCCTGCCTGCTGCTCGGCCTCGTGCCCCACCCACCCAGACATGTGCACACCTGTGTTTTTGGCTATCAGCAGCCAGGCTGGAGAACCGCTGGCGGCTGTTTTGGTTACCAGCAGCCAGGCCGGAGAACCTTCACATCCAAATCTGGGCCGGCCCCTACCTAGCCCTAGAAGCCAGCCGCATGGGGGATTATAATGACAAGCCAGGTGGGCGACCCTTCACATACTTTCTGGGGCCCGGCTTGTCATTATAATCCCCCATGCGGCCGGCTCCTAGCCACCCCCTAGAAGCCAGGCCCCAGAATGAATATGAAGGCAGTCAGCCCCGGCCTCTGAGAGGAGATAATGACTTTATAATGACTTTTGTCATTTGCTCCGCCGGCTCCTAGTACTACCTTAGGAGCCAGCCAAATTAATGACTTTTGTCATTTGTGAGCCCTGCTAATGACATTTGTCATTTGTTGTCCGGCTGCTGATTCAGGTGCTGGCAAAGCTTTGGCTCAAATTTTGCTGCAAATGTCGTGGAAGAAGCCATGTGTTCAATGGCAAGACGACTACAATGACAAGTCAACCTGGAAGCAGCTTCATGCAGGAGCTGAGCTTGTGTTGGGATGGAAGAAGCCTGCTGCGGGGGAAGTGGCAGAGCCTGAGCCTGGTCCTTTAAAGAAGAGGAAAACTACTGACTGGAAGCAGTGCGGAGCTGACAGTTACAGTTTGCTGTCCACTGTTTCCTGTTCCTCTTCTTCCCCTTCTTGGAAAAAGCCAGACATTAACGTGTCACAGGATGCGAAGCCAATAACTCAGAAAGCTGGCAAAACTGTTCGGCATCATGTCTCCTTGGATGTCCCCATGCTGTCATTGGTGGCTACAATGGACGAGGAGGAGCGTGTCATGACAGAGTACAAGAAGAAGGCACTGGATCCAGAGCGAATTGCCAGAGTGTTGCTGGGGGCTTGCAGTTGTAAGAGCAATTGCTATGGCGTCTTCAAACCAGCAAAGATTCTGGAGGTTTGCCAATTGTGGCACTCAATGTCAGATGAGTCCCAGCACCACTTCTTGAATGCACAATGGGAGAGCAGTGCTGAGAATCATTGCCTGGATGACTCTGATGGAGAGCAGCTGGCTCACCGCACAACCTGGTATTTGGCAGGGCATCAAGTGTGTTTGCCAGGTTTGTGCTCCCTGCTGGGTGTTGGAAACAAGGCCATGGCAAAGAAGCTGCAGGGGGTAATTGATCAGCGCCGCAAAATCAACAATTGTGAGCCAGTGGCTACAAGGCCTCCCTTGCAGCGGAATTTGACATGCATGTTTTTTTTGGAGCTCTACCACCAAAGTGCAGAGGATTTGCCTGAAACTTTGCAAGTGCAGCATGTGGATGACAATATCTCTGCAAGCACGGGTGAGCAAGACTGCGATGCTCCTGTATACATGCGGCAAATATCCACTGAGTCAGAGATCTTCTCGTGGACACCTGAAGCAGCCATTGTTCAAAACATCATGGCACTGTCCACTGTCGATCTGTCCACTGTTCCAGTCCGGCATTTGCCACCAGGCAAGCTCATGACTTTGTTTTGGCAGTTTCAGGCCTGGTGTGAAGCCGTGCAAGGAATGGCTGGCCATAACCAGGCAATTCAAACGCCGTCATGGTCGACATTCTGGAGAGTATGGTGGGACAAGTGGTCGTCTGTGCTGAAGTTCCGAAAGGTTTCGCAGCACAAAGAGTGCAACACATGCCACTGTCTCCGTGAGAAGTTACATGGAGGCTTAGCTGAGCATTGCACTTTCTTTGAGATTTCAGTTCCTTTGTGCCCATGTTGTTTGTGAGCACAAGTAAGGAAAGAAGGGCAGCACCAAGGAGAAGATGGCACTTGCACGAGACTGGCGTGAACATCTTCGTGCCCAATACCATGATCGCCTCATCTACTGGAGCCTGCGGTGGGCATCACGGGCGTCGTTGGACGTCCTGACCATCATCATAGATTCCATGGATCAAGTCAAGACAGCGTGGCCTCAGTACAAGTTTGCACGCAAGCCGCATTCATTGGAAAACCTGCAGAGGCCACGAGTCATACTGTCTGCTGTTCTCTGTCATGGCTGGTGCACCAATGTTTTCATTGCAGATGAAGCTTTGCACCATGGGGCAGCATCTTTTTGTGAGTTGATTGCCCGCAGCCTGGACAATGTGGCAGAGATTGCTGAGAAGACGGGCCGGGCATTCCCGCGACACCTTGTCGTCCAGGCGGACAACACCACGGCCCAGAACAAAAACTCGCTGGTGTCATTGTTCCTCGCGCATTTGGTTTCAGAGGGCAAGTTTTTGACGTGCACCTTTAACTTTCTGACAGTGGGACACACCCATGAAGATGTGGATCACTTCTTTTCCTTGATCCTGTCCACTGTCCTCCGTCCTTGCCGGTTTGAGGTGCCAGATGAGTTGGTGGCCCTTTTGAAGGAAAAGATGGAAGGGTTTGTGTCTGGAAAGGGGGAGGCGCTGTATGTGGAGCAAGTGGTGCACATCAGGGACTTTGACACCTGGCTTGGGCAACTCAAAGTGACGCTTCGCAACTGCTTTGTTTCCAGGGCTGGAAGGCTGGCGGCCCACTCATTTGTTTACAAATGCCGCTGTCACTTGACGCCCAGAGAACTGGAGCAGCTGCCTCCCAGCCGGCGTGGTGTGGAAGAGCATGACCATGATGTGTTCGCTCTCACGAAAGGACGCATGCATGCAACTTCTTTTCATGCTCCTGTCCTGGCCCTCCCGCGAAGGAGAGTGGAAGACTGTTCACTGTCGCCTGTTCCCTGTGACTTCAAGATTCTCGCAGAAGGGGCCGACAATGAGAAGTTACTCAAGAAACTGGAGAACTTGGCTGACACACTTGAGTCCCTGCCGCATGATTTTCTACGTGCTGTTGCTCAGCTCTGAAATGCATTGGCTTTGTCTTAAATCCAGTTTTTTTTCGAGGGCTTATGTTGATTTGCCATGCCCTTGAATGCCCAGGTTCCACTATTGCGTGAACGTTGTGAACGTCTCCAAGCGGGCCGCGTTGCTGGGGTAGATGAGGACCCACCCCCGCTGAAGTGGTTAGCTGCAGCGGCACCAGAGCGAGCTGAAGTGCCATTGACAAGGAACATGTACTATGAGCATTTGCCTGACACTTCCTGGCAGCTGCTGACGACGTTTCATCGTTTGCCCCGCCGGAACAGAGAGGAGTGACAAATGGCTCATGAGCAGTTCAATTGTGCTGTTGTGTTTTCGTGCATTCCTTGCAGAGTCAGAAGTTGATGTTGACCTGTTCTCCGCAGCTGTCGACGGTTCACTGTCGACTGTTCACTGTCCCCCTGTCCCTGTCGTGGCTAGCATGGCCCACGCAAGTTGGGTGGAAACTGCCGAGTCCAAGGCAGTTGTGGACAAGGTGAAGAAGAGCATCTTGACAGCTGTCGGTGGCTCCTTGGACCCAGAGAGCTTTGATTGCGTGCATGTGATTGATTTCATCCAGACGAAGTACCCGGAGCCGGACCTGCTGAAGAACTGCTTGGAAGGGCTGTATCAGAGAACCAGGCTGGTTGACCCTACTTGGGTGCACAATGCCACGGTGGATACAGTTCCAGCACCACCAGGGCCGCAGCAGGCTGGCAATGAGGGATGGTTGTTCATTTGGCAACTTGGCCACCAAGATGGGAGTTCGCTCAAGGGGCGGTCCAACATGGTGAACATCTTGGAGATAGCATTCAGCATCCTGGAGAACACTTACAACAGTGTCCAGAACCCTTTGGATGTGCTGTTTTCTGCTCCAGCTGGAAGCCCCATTGAAGATTTTTCTGTGAAGTTCAGTGTTGGCTATGGCAGGTCCCTGGCCATCAAGATGATTCTGGTGGCAGTCATGGACTTCACCAATGAAGAGCTGCAGGCCCTGTTCCCTGTCCTCTGTTCACTGTTTGCTGTCAAGTTTACCAACAACCCAGCTCCCACGGAGGACATGCAGAGGTATCGAAGTCTTGCAGCGAAATTCCAGGTGAGCGAAAGTGCACGCCCTGATCCGATTCAGATTTACACCATGCTAGCGGAAAGTCTTGCAAAATCGGGGATGGACGTCGCTCACGGGCTACCAGTGAAAATCAAACAGTACAACAGCCTCTTAAGTGTCCAAAGCCAAAACATTTCAGAGCTTGAAGCTCGCGTCATTTGCATGCTGCCACATCAGACGCCCAAGTTCGTGGAAGTGCTGAAGTATCACTGGCAAAACTACAAGAATGCCGAATCGGCCGTGCCGATGAAGTTCTTCGGTCGATCTTCTACCTTCAGCTCTGAGGTGCCGCCGGAGGCGGCCGGCGTCTGGAAGGAGATCCTCAAGGCGGGCCCGGAGAAGAACGAGTGCTTCCTGTTGCTGCTCATCGGGGTGTTTGTCAAGAACTTGAAGGATGCGCTGCGCATGAAAAAGAAGCCAAACCTCCGTTTCCAAGCTGGTCGCTTCCGAGTGAACGACCCTGTGATTGCGTACCAGCAGGCGTGTCTTTGGGTGCACTTCAAGCCAGCCATGCAGAAGGAGATGTCTGCCCCTGACTTCGACCAGCTTGAGAAGAGCTTTCTCCGTGGAGGCCTTGATCGTGAGCTCGTGGATCGTTGCAAGGCCATGAACCCAACTCTGAAGTTGGCAGACTTCCGCTTCATCTACACGTTCCTTGGAAAGGAGGCTCCCATTGTCAAGGAGAATGTGGAGCTGGAAGCAGCACAGGAAGCAGCAGAGCTGGAGCAGGAGAAGGCAGTTGGGTTAAACAATATTTTGAGTTTGGGGTTCTGGGGTGGGTTCTGTGTCCAGTGTATGGTTGGAGGTGCAACTTTTGATCAGGATCCAGTATTGTCAGTCTTCATGGGGGGGGCCTGCTTTTGTAGTTCACGTGACTATTGATGCATCTTGTGGCTGTTGGTGGGATCTAGGGTGTAATGCACAATCACGGTTGATAGCCGTGGTTCATGATTTTTTGTTGATGCATGTTACAGCTTCCGATTGGAGCTATGGTGTAGTGTAGTGAGTAATCATGGTTGACAGCTGGACACTGCTTTGTAGTTGATGTTCATACAGATGCATTTTTCAGGTTTTGGTTGAAATCTAGGGTGTGATGAACAATTATGGCTGATAGGTGGGTTTTGTAGTTGATGGTGTTCTCGATGCATGTTGCAGCTGGTGATTTGGATGCCTAGTGTAATGTATGTTTTCGGTTGATGGGCGGACATGTAGTTGATGTTGTTCTTGATTTATGTTGCTTGCATTCCCTTCCAATCCAGCAGGCAGCCTTGCGACTCTTCACTGCGAAGCTTGACAAGGACACATCCATGTGGACTAAGTACGTTTCTGCTCTGGCCGATCACACCTCTTCCCAGAGAGTTGGCAAGGTGGACTTCCTCCGTTCTCAGGACAAGCAGTTGGCAGACGCCATTGAGGCCCAGGCTGATGTCCAGTTCCCTGTCAAGTACCTTGCGACTGGTGACAGTGTGGCACCCTTCGTAAGCACTTGCGCTAGTGCTTGGAGTGAAAAGCAAGTCCTGTCCACTGTCAGCCTGTTCACTGTCTACATTGTCAATTTGACTGCCCCTGGCTCCAGTGCCATGCGAGCATTGAAAGAAGCAACTCGGCTGGTCGCTGATGCATGCGCCCACTGCCCAGAGAGAACAGTTGGCATCGTCATTGCCCCGAATGTGGCTGGTCATGGGCACACGTATGACGAGGTTGAGATTCAGAAAGTGCAAGATGAGGCAGAATCCTTTATGAGACAGGATGCATATGGCCTCAAAGTGCGCCGTGGACAGTTCGTGTTCAGTGCAGACAGCATCAACTCGCGCACGAGGTCTTGTGTGCACCCGTTCCTCATGTGCTTGAGTGACCATGTCAACGCCGAGACTGGTGATCTTGTGAGTTTGTTCCAAGGCAGCCTGCTCTGGCACCGCAGGGCGGTGACTGGCATCAAAATGAAGCCCAACAACGAGTATGTGGTGCCAGTTCAAGGTCAGACTGCCATTTCTGTAGAAAATTTGGCAAAGGCACAGCTGCACAAGCAGCACATCGCTGGTCTTGACCTCATGGACAAACTCAAAGAGACGCTGTGGAAGGGGATGAACCTTACTCAGCAGCATGGGGCGGTGTTCGTGGACTTGCTGCCATATGATGACTCTGTCCTTCTGTCCACTGTCCAAGGTTCAGCTCGTGCAAGGCCAAAAGAACCGCAGGAGATGGTGGTGACCTGCTGCTGGGCTCGTGGTGATCAGGATTCTGACATCCGCGTGAAGAATGCAGCGTGGCTTTCTGGGGTCGTCCATCGAGGCATGGAGCGGCTGGTGAGGCAGAAGCTTCTGTGCCTCCATGGTTTCACCCTGAAAGAGTATCAGCCTGAAGCCGCCAAGCCGACCACTGACCCAAGCCTTTACCACTTGACTTTTCCATCAGCGGACGGGAACTTGGCAATGCGGCAGACTTCGTTGGATGAGTGGTCGCCCAAGTTCGCTCGCTTGAAGAAGGAGTTTGACGCTTTGATTGAGAAGCACAACAAGGCATTTAACTCCTCAGGTTGCCCATACAAGGCTGATGGACGCAAGCGACCTGCAGAAGCTGCAGACACAGAGGAAGATGGCGAGAGTTTCCCTGATGATTGTGTTGTGGAGTCCATTGAAGCCCTTGGCAAAAAGCAAGGTGCATTGACAACTGTGCACAGCAACCAGCCAGAACTGTTCCGCTTGATCTTCACGTCCAAGGGCCATCTGTACATTCATGCCTTGGAGGATGGCATTGTGTCTGCAAAGAAGGCTTTGTTCCAGACCTTCGGCGAGTACCACACCGGTGATGCGGAGATTCAGAAGGCCACAGATCGCAAGGCATTGCTTTACCATTGGACAATGGACTCAGCAGACCATGAGGCAATTTGGGGTCACCCTTCGAGCTGGGACCCACCTTTCCAGAAGAGCAAGGCGACCTTGCGGAAGTTCATGGACTACCTCGCCGAGCACAATGTCGTCACGTTCGATGTGGCTTGTCATGAACTGTCAGGTGAGGAGCCAGATGGAGTCTCAGTGAAGCAGGTTGAAGGCTGCGCCTTTGAGCCCAAGAAGTTGCCAGGCCGCACAGTGGCGGACCTCGCCAACTGTGGCAGTTTGCTGCCTTTTAAGGCAGTGGACTGGGAGAAAGGTGAGAGCAAGAATGGCACCATGCGGTTGTGCATGGTATTGAACTATGAGGATTCTCAGCAACAGAAGGGCATCTTTCCGAACAAGCCATGCTGGATGCTGGTCAAGCCAAAGCGCATTCTGAAGGGCAAATGCTTCTTGCTGTGTGAGCCAAGCACGTGAAGCAAGTGCACTGTCCACTGTGCACTGTCGTCTGTCTCACATCTGACCAGCGAGTTTTGTTTCGCAGCACGGAAAACTCTTCCAGCCTTGTTGCATGTGAGTTTGTCGTGGGTGATTTTTGTGTCGCTTGCTGCTGCTGCTGCACGTTGCCAACCCTCTTTTGAGCTTGAGTGTCAAGCAAGTGCCCTTTGTCCACTGTTCCCTGTCGTCTGTCGCCATGGCTTCCTTCTTGAACGCTTTCCACGACATGGAGGAAGATCTTGCAGTCGACGAGGCTTGCAAGGCGGCAGATGCCGAGGTGAAGGCGGAGAAGCTCGTGCAGATGGCATCTCCAGTGGGCACTGGCGGAGGGAGCAGCCAGCCGGCAGAGTTTTCTGAGTCAGGTGGCAGCAGCCCGCCCCGCCACACACAGGAGTCGCCAAAACCGACGACTTCGCATGCACTGAACATTCGCAACGCTATGAAGCCTAAAGGTGCACACACAGCTCCTGAGAAGAAGCGTGGCCCTGACTCCCAGAAGAGGGCACGAAGAGGCAGCAAAGACACGTTCGCAGGACGTCGTCCCCCGATTAGCGTAGCGAAGCTCGAGATCTACAACGAGATGAAAGCGGACTACCATCGCATCCGGAAGGCTCTTTCCGAGCAGGGCACAAAGAAAGGCAAGAAGAAGGTGACTTTGTCCCAGGAGTCCTACTGGCGACACATGCAGAAGGCCATGGGTGACGTCGAGGGCTCAGCCATGGAGCGTTTCACTCAAGCTTCACAGTCTTTTTGCAAAAGCATCATGGACTGAGTGTTTATCATTTTTATGGGGTTTGCGTGCCTTGTGCAGCGTGATGAGTGATGCCTGCCGTTGGTGTCACTGTCAGCTGTCCACTGTGCACTGTCCGGGTTATTGCAGTCAGTCCTGGCAGTGCTCATGATCATTGCCAGTGCGGCTGCAGGCTTGAGGGGTGTGTCAAGCTGCGCTAAAATGATCTCTTTCTCAGGTGCCTGTGAGTGAAAGTGTTAGCCAGCTATCAAGTGCTTTTGTCTTCAGCCAACCTCATGAGTTTCGCAGTCTTGGGCTTCTTCCAGCCTGCATTTAGTGCTGCAAGCCTTGCCATGGCAGTCCCCACCGCTTTGGTCAACATGCAAGTGTTCGGCATCACTTTGGGTATGGCTCTTCGGTCTTCACTGTCCACTGTCGCTCGTCCACTGGCTGTTGTGGAGCTGTGGTGCGGCGTGGCGTCCGTTGCAATGGCTGCCGAGAAGGCTGGCTATCGACAGCTCGCCATGGACAAGGACCGGATCCAGGGAGTGACCGATGATGACGCGTCGGATGACACAGAGAACATCTTGACCAAACGTGGCTTTCAGAATGCGTTGAAGGCGGTCTTGCAGATCGACGAAGGTGGCCTGCTGTGGATGGCGCCCGTCTGCAGCAGCTTTGTGTTCATGAACTCTGTGAAATGCCAACGTACTGTCAACCGCCCAGCAGGTAACACTGCGTACCCGCCTGTGAAGGAAGGCAATCGCATGGCCAGCATTGCAGCTTTTCTGTATGCCCTCGCAATGTTGCGTGGGGTCCACCCTGTCATTGAACAGCCAGCGGGCAGCATCATGTTCAGGTACAAGCCCCTCGCCAAGGTCCTCAGCGTTTTCCACCATTGTTCCGCCACCTGTGCCAGGTGCCATTTCCAGGTGGATGCTCCCGAAGGCGAGAGGTTCCTGAAACGCTACAAGTTTGTTGGTGAGACATGGGTGAAGAGTTTGCAGCAGAACTGCACATGCCGTGACGGGATTCATAAATCCATGGTCAAGGAAGATGAGCATGGAGGAAGGACTGGCGATCGGAAGCTTCTGAAGGAGAGCCAGTCCTACCCCCGGAAGCTGGGAAATTGGATTGTGCACAACTGGTTCGAGCAGCACAGGCTCATGCCATGCTTCCAAGAGTCCACTGTCCCACTGTCGCCTGTCCCTGTGCAGAAGCACACCAGCACGAAGTCAGTGTGGAAGCGGCCAAGTTCAACTTCCAGTTCCGATCCTGATGCCAAGAGGCAGAAGGCAGCTGGGGCACAGTGGAAGCGGCCAAGTGCACCTGCCAGTTCGGCCCCTGTTAGCAAGAGGCAGAGGAAGCAAAGTTTCCAAATTCCGTGCAGCAGCTGGAAGCGCTGCTTGTGAGATTTGCTCGCTGGAAGCTGCTCCTGACAAATTAGAGGCATGAGCCGAAGGTTTGCGGTGGGTTAAAACAGTGCTCAGCACCTGCGTGTGCAGGTCCTTGAAGGGGGTGCTGCTGCTGGTGCTGCTGCTGCTGCTCCTGCTATTGATTGCTTGTTTGTATTGTGAATTGCCATGATGATGCTTGTTAGCACAGACAATAGTAGTAATTAGTAGCTGCACTGCCAGAACTGCACATGAACTTTTGTTGTTGGCTGCCACGGAGGCTGTCGCTGTAAATTTTGGCTCCAGAACTGAGTCCACTGTCCACTGTCCATTGTCGACTGTCGACACTGCCATGGACGTCCACTGTCCATTGTCGACTGTCGTCGCCGCCATGGACGAAGCCCCTACTGAAATCCTCTCGCCGGCATCGGAGAGCGACTCCGAGGTCGAGGATGTTCAAAGGGAGCTCGAGAACCTGGAGCTCATGTCCGTTTCCGCCGAGGGCGAGACTGAGACCGCTTCTGCTGAAGACTTGGCGAAGGAATTGAGTGTGCTGCTTGATGAAGAGCTGGGAGAAGTTCGCATATCAGTGAAACTGATGCAGATGACGGAAATATGTGTGTGGTGCGGGATGGTCTATTTCGAGCAGTACCTTGATGGCTATGAGCGCTGCCGCCTGGACTCATGTTTTTCTGAGCAGTATCACTGCTCGTGCAGCGGTTGAACCGCTTGTGTGCGATGTCCATGGATCACACGCCGTAATTGCCCTACTACCCATGGATCACACGCCGTATAATTGCCCTACTACAACACTGTCCATTGTTCACTGTCACCTGTCCACTGAGACGAGTGACGGTGACAAAGCATCCATGAGACTGGCAAGTTTCCAGTTTTGCCAGACGGCAGGAAATTAACAGTTGGCACCAGCAACTTGCCGCAAGAGCCGGGGTTTTCAACATGCTCTTTGCGTCTGAGAAAAATGACCTGGGCAAGCCTGCTATTTCGCCATCATACCACAGTGGACAGTGCACAGTGAACAGTACAGTGGGTGTGGGTGAGGGCAAATAGGTGGGGAAAGGCGAATTAACCGATGGAGGGGTCGGTTAATTCGCGACCTTTTTAATTGTGGGGGAGGGATTCGGGGCTTGCTAGCTAGGATTCGGGGCTAGGGGCTCAAGGGCTCGGGAAAGCTTAGGAGAGTGCTGCTGTGCAGGTGCTGGTGTCCTACCTCGACAAGCTCGCACACACTGTCCACTGTCCATTGTCCACAGCAACAGCAGCAGCAGTAGTAGTGGTAGTGGTAGTGGTAGTGATAATAGTGATGGTGGTAGTAGTAGTAGTAGTAGTACTAGTGGTAGTAGTAGCACACCAGAAGCAATAATAGTGGCAGTGGCAGCAGCAGCAGCAGTAGTAGTGGTAGTGGCAGTATAGTAGCAGCAGCAGCAGTAGCAGTAGCAGTAGCAGTAGCAGTAGCTGTAGCAGTAGCAGTAGCAGTAGTAGTCGTAGTGGTAGTGCTAGTCTGTGTCGTAGTAATGGTATTCGTATAGTAGTCGCTGCGCGCGCTGTCGAGGTGCTCGCGCGCGCTGTCACAGGTGCTCACGCGCGCTGTCGCAGGTGCTCGCGCGCGCTGTCGCAGGTGCTCGCGCGCGCTGTCGTAGGGGTCGCACGCGCTGTCAGGGGCTCGCGCGCGCTGTGGCAGGGGCTCGCGCGCGCTGTGGCAGGGGCTCGCGCGCGCTGTGGCAGGGGCTCGCGCGCGCTGTGGCAGGGGCACGCGCGCGCTGTGGCAGGGGCTCGCGCGCGCTGTGGCAGGCGCTCGCGCGCGCTGTGGCAGGGGCTCGGGCTCGCGCGCGCTGTGGCAAGGGCTCGCGCGCGCTGTCGCAGGGGCTCGTGCGCGCTGTCGCAGGTGCTCGCGCGCGCTGTCGCAGGTCGCAGGTGCTCGCGCGCGCTGTGGCAGGGGCTCGCACGCGCTGTGGCAGGGGCACGCGCGCGCTGTGGCAGGGGCTCGCGCGCGCTGTGGCAGGCGCTCACGCGCGCTGTGGCAGGGGCTCGCGCGCGCTGTGGCATGTACTCGCGCGCGCTGTGGCATGTGCTCGCGCGCGCTGTCGCAGGTGCTCGCGCGCGCTGTTGCAACTGCTGAGCACAAGCACGCTTTGCAGGCATGTGTGCATGCACGGGTACATTGGACAGTGGACAGTGTCGTGTACTACGACTACGACTACGACTACGACTACTACTACTACTACTACTACTACTACTACTATTACTACTACTACTACTACTACTACTACTACTACTACTACTACTACTACTACTACTACTACTACTACTACTACTACTACTACTACTACTACTACTACTACTACTACTACTACTACTATACTACTACCTGTGCAGAAATGCACCCAGAAGTTCAGAAGCTTTACCTCATGCATCAGCGCAAACCCTGTGCACAGGTGGTCGGAAGACTTACCTTTACCATTGATGTCTTCACATCCGAGGCGAAACCGCCCCAGAAGTTCAGAAGCTTTACCTGATGCATCAGCGCAAACCACCACCACCACCACCACTACGACTACGACTACTACTACTACTACTACTACTACTTCTACTACTACGACTACTTCTACAACAACAACTACTACTACCACTACTACTACTACTACTACTACTACTACTACTACTACTACTACTACTACTACTACTACTACTACTACTACTACTACTACTACTACTACACACAGTGTTGTATATTCCCTCTGGCAACAATATATTCACGACATCATTTTTGAGCTTGCCCTGCCCCACCCCCATTCCAATTTGCAATCTGTTTTCCGGCTGCTTGCTGCTCCTGCTTTTGCTGCTGTTGCTGTCCACTGTTCACTGTTCATGGTCTTCAATGCTCACTTTAAATCCTGCTTTCAAAGCCCCTTTAAGGCTCCCAAAACGAAAAGGTCAGAAGGTTAGATACCAACGAACGGAAGGTCAGTTGCTTTGAACAGGGATTCTACCGGCAGTGCTGACCCGGCGCCGGTGGCCGCTACTGCCGCCGACACTGCGGCACCCGCTAGCACGGACCCGACGCCGGCAGAGTCGGCCGCTAGAAGGTTCATGGAGATGGGGCCGAGAGCCGCTAGCCCCTCGCCCCCTCGCGCTACCAGCCCGGGCCGGAGCCGAGGCAAGGGCGCTAAGGGCAGGCCGGCCGAGGGCAAAGACGGCAAGGGCCAGCCGCCCGCTACGATCAATGTGTTCGACTACACGTGGGGCACGCTATTCGAGGACCCCGACCGCTACCTGGAGTTGCTACGCCGCGAACTCCAGCAGGATCGCGCTATCCAGCAAGCGGGGGGCATGCCCGACAATGTCCGGGCCGCTAAGGGCACGCCAGTGAGCGTCGCGCTAAAGGGGAGAGCCCGGCCCCCTCCGGGGGCCCACGCTAACAGTCTCCCCAGAGGGGAGAGCTACTGGTACCTCGAGCTCTCGTGGTCCGCTATTGACCGCGATCTGTGGCCGCTAGGTTCCTGGGACCAGCGCTTCGAGAAGGGGAAGGGCAGAGGACCCAACCCCCGCTATGGCAAAGGCTATGATGGCACGCTAGTCAAGGGTGCTATCCACCATGGGGAGCACCTGTACTCGCTAGGGAGGGAGGACGTGGCACTGATGTGTCGCTACACTCACCCTCCCGCTAACACGCCCCAAGGGGAGCGCGCTAGCGAGCTGCTTTCCATGCTGCTACCTAGCTGCTATACGCAGTACCAGCCGAATCGCTGCCGCTACTCCCTTGGCCACTGGGACGCTAACGCCTGTATTTTCAGGTGCGCTACGACCTGCGAGGTCTGTTCGCTAAGAGCCTGTAACAGGCGGATGTGGTTTAAGTGTGACGACCACGCTACTCACTGTTGTGATGGGTGCAAGCAGTGGAGCCGCGGGGAGGATTGGGGCGGCCGCTAAAACAGGCAGCCCCCTGCCTCGCTACAGGCCCCGGCCTCGCTACTTGCACCCGCTACTTTTGTCTTGCATGTGGCTACCCTTGCAGCGCCCTCTGCTGCCGACCGCTAGCCGCAGCAAAAGTCAGGGGCGTCCCTCGCTACAGTTGCCAGTGTGTGCGCGCTACAGTCATGCTACACACATGTCGGCAGCCAGAAAGAAGGGACGGCTAGAGCGAGAGAGTGTCGAGAGTCTTGGGGGGGGCGGGGCCGGGGTCGGTGGTGCTGCTAGGGCCGCTCTCTGCTGCAGTGACCCCTTTCAGCGAAAGCTATCGACCGGCACTCCCAGACACACTCTCACGCTAGGAGCTTTTCCCCAATGTGCTAGCAGGAATTTTTCTTTTCACATTTTTCCTTAGGGTAGCGTAGGGCCCGTCGTGCCGGCTACCATGGCAGAGGCTCTGGCGAAGAAGCTAGCCCTCGGAAGCAGCGAGCTTCGTTTCCTGCTAGTGCAACATAAAGTCTCGGATGCTATCCAATCCGAGCTCTTTTCCAACGGTATTGATACCGTCGCTAAGTTCGCAGCCTCGGCAACAGATGAGGCGGACCTCAAGAAGATGCTAAAGGACAGCTTTGCAATTGAGCCGTCCACCTCGCTCGCTAGCCGCGCTCAGGCCGCGGGGGTCACCATCGCATGGCGGACCGCTAATTCCCGCTCCGAGCGGCAAGCGGAGGCGGAGGCTACACATGAGGTCCGGGATTGGGCGAAGCCCATCCCCGCTACGGATTACATGGCCATGCGCCAGGCCTTCACAGCTAAGTTCGGAGACCTGGAGGACAAGCAAACTCCCGCTAAGGAGTACATCGAGAAGAAGCTAGGTGAGCTCGAATCTGGCGAGTTCCGAGCGGAGCCGCTAACCGAGGTCATCAGCCGGGACGAGTGGGATCCTGACACGCTACTGCCCGTCTGGAACGGCAATGGCACGCTATCCATGAAGAAGGGCGGAGCTAGGGCCCCCATGCCCTCTGGGCCGGAGCAGCTACGGCTGCGGCTCACGGTCCTCCAGAACACGCTAATTATGATGCAGCTAAAACACCCCAATCGAGAGGAGCTAAAGGATGTCAACATGGCCCTCTTCGAGCGCTATAAAGACTGTCTCCTCGGAGACTATTGCTATGGTCTCCGGTCCAGTGCCGACTCGGGGTCGCTAGTGCCCCCGTGGACCTTGGTCCTCAGCTACGAGCACGCTATCAGGAAGCACGCCTACAAGGTCATGGCCACAGCCGGCTACTCCTTCGGTGCTGCGCTAGTCCTGGCCTACAAGGACGCTAGCGTGAAGGAGCGGCACTTCACGACGCCGCTAGCCCTCCATGCCAAGCGGCCGCAGCCCTGGACCTCCACAGAGGACCGGCCCGCTAAGACCCCCAAGGGGAAGGGCAAAGGCAAAGACGGCCCCCCCAAAGGGGGCAAAGCTAAGAAACGCTTGGGTGCCGATCGCACCCCGCAGGGGAAGCCCATCTGCTTCCGCTACAATGCTAAGGGATGCAAGAATGGCAGCAAGTGCCACTTCGAGCACGTTTGCTCGCTATGCTTCGGCAAGCACCCAGCTACCAAGTGCCCGAGCAAGCAGACCGACGCAGCTAAGGAGGACAAGCCCTCCAACTGACCCGCTACGGCGGCTGCGCCCTCAGTGCCTGTGACCCCCCCCGGGGGGGATGCTACGCCAGACTCACCGGCCGCTACGCCGGAAGCGCCGGCCGCTACGCCGACAAAGCCGCTACGGGTGCTGTACCTCTTCTCAGGTACCTCACGCCGGCTAGATGTAGCACACTGCCTGCACCAGCTAGCAGCAGAGCTCGGGAAAGATGTGCGGGTCGAGTGTGTCGACCTGCTACGGCACGCTACCTGGGGCGCCAAAGTTGCCAAGAAAACCCTGCAACTTTAAAATAAGCAGCGCCTTTGCCAAAGTGGCGGAATATTGTGCCACCGGACCCGAAAAGCAGCAACTTAAAGGAAGTAGCTAAAAACACCAGTTTTGTGTTGTTTTAAGGCGGCTCAAATGGCTCAAGTTGTCCATTAATGAGCGGCGACCTTGCGGATAGTGCGAATCAAAAAACCCTAAAGTCCTTAAAAACCTGCCCTAATGGTAGATAAGCCAAATAAGACAGGAGCGAGCGGCTTGAACCCAAACGTAATATAGGTTAGAAGCTGCCCCCACCCTGTAATAGTGGTATAATAGGAATATAATAGGGCCCTAATATATTATTAATATAATCCTTATGGTCACTATTACAGGGTGGGGGCAGCTTCTAAAATATAGGCCTTATTTCGGGCTGGATTTCAGGCTTGTGTCGGGATTCGGAATTCAGGACTTTGAAGATCGAATTGAGTTTTCCGGCCTTTGAAGATCATTGCTATAGGGTACATTGAGAACTGGGGCTCTAGGGTTTCGGAGCTGGGGGTTTCAGACATAGATTTTGGCTTGGTAGAGAGTATTGCAACGGGCTTCCTCGGGGTCGGAACATCGCGGGCTTCAAGGTTCCTGATCGAGCATTATATATATATACAATAAAGCCAGTATTACAATTATCAATTATAAGTCACACTAGACTAGATGAAAACAACCATGTACCATCATCCACGTGACCTGCAATCTTCAAGCCGAATCTAAATTCGTAGTTTAAGAAAGATAGCGTGAGCAGGACTTCGGAACCTCCCATTTAAGGTATAGCAAACAGGCAGCAATCCTTGTGTATCGCAGTTTCGTTCTTCCCAGTGCACTCAACATGATGGCCTCAAGATACAAGCTTGGGGCGCTATACTAGACAAGGATCATCCCTGACCCCTGAACCCTCACTAATAAACCCTAAACCCTTAAGCCCCTAAATCCTAAACCCTAGGCCTAAACCCTGAACCCTGTAATCCCTAATCCGGGATTCTATCCGAGCTCTGAGGCTCGTTGAAGTTGAGGGTATCGATATCTGGATCTGTATCAATATATCTATAGATATTTAAATCTGTATCTATACCTATATCTATATTTCTATATATTTGTCTCTCTCTTTCTATCTATCTGAGAGATCTCGGAATAAGTACATAAATATGCAGTTTGTTTGATTCCACAACAAGACTTGTAACAAGACTTACTTACACATCAGCGAGTCGTACCATGAGTTAATCTCGAAAACCCTGTCGAACTCCACTGCGTCTTTGGGAGCCCCGGGGTGTTCGAGCCCCACGCCTGAAATCTGTGTTAGGAAATATAGGGTTTGCATGCAGGTAATCAAACTATAAGCTCTGCTGTACGTTCTTGTAGACCTGTATCTGCAGGCCTAAGACCCTGCGAAGATCGGTACGTGTACAGGTTTAGAAGCTGCCCCCACCCTGTAATAGTGACTGTAAGGATTATATAGGATTATATTAGGGCCCTATTATATTCCTATTATACCACTATTACAGGGTGGGGGCAGCTTCTAAGTACAGTTGTAGAAGCTTTGCAGGACAATCGTCTTACAGTCGGAGGATCATGCTCTGCCATCGATCGTTAAAGGCTCGAACCACACCCCTAAAGCCTACAGTTTAATTTAAGCGGGGGCTTCGGAAAGCTTCGATTTGCAAGGCTCAGCAAGCCGCCTTTCCACGTGCTCGAAGCTGCAGCCGCTTTTGCGGCATCTTAAGATGTCTCCATCAGTTCTAGTGGCAAATCTCCACATGTATGATTTATACACGGGTCTACATAAAGGTTCCAAGTTTCGGGTCGGTATTAAGGGATCGAAGACTCGTATATAGACATAATGCCGCTAAACTGAAATTGCTTGCATACACAGCATGCCTGAGACGGCAGCCAGCACAAACTTAAAATCATATGGTTCTTTGCTTTGGGGCTTCGGTTTGATTTAGTATAGTAATGCGCTCATCGGCAGCACCATGCCGCCAATTCCTGAGCTATGGCAAGCTTGATCCATGAGGACTGCACAGCAAGTCTTTGTAACCGCTTCGGCCTGTCTAACTGCATCCCTATATGCACTGTCGACCGGAGCTCGAGTGAGTAATACAACGAACATTAAGCATGGAATGAATAACTATAGGCATTCCAATTGGCAGGATGTGGCTATGTGGGTGGCTTTGCGCAGTGGCTCACGCCGAGGCAAGCATGATGATCATATGTTCGGTTGGCAGGGCGTGATCTTCTGCTCGTGAGTGTCACCTCTTCGTTGGGCGGTTTCGTACAATTATCCACGTTAACACCTGCGTGCGACAGGCACTCCGATGTGGGACGATTTCTGCGCCGCGATCGACCAGGCCGGCTTAATATTGCAGAAGTGTCCTAGCTTTTCTGTCAATCTTTCAGACCGAGTGCACTGGTGTGCGTGCACATGCATCTCGACTAGCTGTATTTCGGTGCAGCTTTTGCGGCTTCGAGTGTGTATGCTCTACAGTGTCGCTCGGGATGGCTTCACTTGCCGAAAGCTTGGAACAGGTTCGCATGGTTCGCAAGCGGTTTCGCATCGGAGCCCCATGGATCCATACTCCGAAGACCGATGAAGGTGACGAATGCCTTCAGTGTGTTCGTGGTTTGAAAGCGAACTACAGCATCATTCTCACGATGGTGCATCATTTCAAGCAGGGCAAGGTTCTCATAGACCCTTTGCAGGCAGAGGCACCTCGATCGGCAATCAAAAGCCCGCTGAAACAGCTAGCGCAAGCTTTCCATGTTTAAGCTGTTATGTTGGCTGAACTAACGGGGGCCACTCTAGGTACGAAAGCTTTTCCACGATGTCGGCTATGTGCCAGACCCGGTCCTTAAGCGGGATTATCTTGATGCCTGGTCCCTTAGAAGCTTGTACGGCTTTGCGTGGCGACGCTACATGGACTGCCACCGCCGTGAGCAGACTCCCAGAGATCCTATGCTGTTGTAGCACGGGGTTAGATATTTATTGCTGATTATAACTGCGACGTCAAAGTTGGGGTTTCTATACAGGTGTTATCTTAGCTTAGGCCGTTTCTAGGTTGTGAAGCTCTATGGGGAGCTACTGTAACAGCCCTCCTACCCCCACATACGCAAGCACCCACACAAAACTCAAGCATATACTTAGGATTGGGAAGTACGACAAATTTTCCGAGAAATGGCTCGCCTGAAGGGCCATCCCTTTCCAGAGGAGGACGAACTCGACGCTGATGATGAGGATGAGTGTGATGAAGAACAGGAGGAGGAAGATGCAGAGGAAGATGCCGAAGAAGAGGACGAGGAACAGGAGGAGGATATTGACGGGGAGGAATATGGGCATGAAGGGGAGAACAAGGGTGACGAGGAGATGGATGATAATGATGAAGTCGAGGTGCTTTCGGCGCATCCCGGCTTTTCGGGCCCCACTCCAGCTGAGCTGCACCATGCAATCCGCAGCAGTCCCACAGCGGCATCTTCAGGGTTGGATGACAAACGGCGGGAACTCTATGAGAAGATGTATATGATCAAAGAATTGGAGAACGAATTGGGTATTCAGCACTTTGGGTGGCACTCATTATTTTTGAATTCCCATCATTCGAAAATATAGCCCTAGAGCCCCGAATAGCACTACATACCGGAATCACCACGCCCAGGCGAGGCTCCGACCCGGTGAAATCCAAGAGGGTCTCCGAGCCAGTTGTCGCAGCAGCTGGGGGTTCCCCTGAGGGTTTCAGCTATAGTTTTTTGCACGAGTATTATAAGGTTTAAGATTTTGAATTTCGAGACACCGGTTTGCTAATCTCCTAGTCCTTATAAATATCATGGGCCCGTCGTACACCGTAAGGAGCTACACCGATCCCGATAGAGGACAGCCCGCCCCAGAAGCCACGTCGCTCCAGCACCTTCAAGCATCCCGACCATCAGGACGCAGAGCTCTTGATCGTAGCTCAAATGACTCGCGGCCCAATGTCGATGTTAAAGTTTGAATACTTTAGAGGATGGGGAATTACGATAGCAAGTGTTTAGCAGTATAGGTTAAGGCAGAAGCGAGTGGAACAGGAATCGACAGGGTCCTAGAAAGTACAATAAAGGATGTAAGGCATATATACATATGTGGTTGTAGAGATGTACGTAGACACCTTTTCAATGAGTAGATAATGGCCGGGTAGATAGACAGCTACAGATAGACAGGCAGCCGGACCGCCAGGTGTTTCACACATATGGGTCAGTCAAACTCGATCTATGTGTTTATACCTACCCGCCTATATCATCCTATATCTATCTACTCATCTATCTACCTATGTACCTCCATTAAGTCCCAGATAGCTTTTCCTACTTGATTGCCTCTTCTTACACTTACTTCCGCACTTATCTACCTATACCTATACCTATAATACCTACCTATACCTACCTACCTACCATAGTAGCTATACCTATATTATACCTACCTACCTAGCTACCAATAAATCTGTCCACCCATAGGCTATGTAGCTATATCCATCCATGTGCCCGTGTATGCCTCGATCCATCTGTTAGTCTATCCAGTTCCCAGGCACGTATCCGCCTATCTACCGTTCTACCCATCTAACTGCACACTTATGAAGCTAAATGTGCATGTGTGTAGATAGACATTTATATATATATATATATATATATACACACCCACATACGATAGGTTACTAATCCAAGTACAGGAACGGTTCAACATACAAAGGAACGGGTCAACATACAAACTTGTGTATGCTTATATATATATACACATACATACATATGTAGACATGCACACGCATTCATACACACAATTACGTGTATATATATACCTACATAGTCAAATGTAGTCAAATGGCAGGTCATGCAGTATGTGAATGCACTAGCTGGGTGTTTGTGTTTATACGTGCATGCACACTTGAACATCTATTAGCCTAAGATAATGATATATTCTTAACTCAGACTTCGGCAGCATGAGCAGGACACCCAAACGTATGATGCCGCTGAGATTCTGTGCGGGCTGCCGTCTTCCAAATCCAAGGGCATCCTGGAGACTCCTCCGGCCGGGAAGAATGCTTCTGAGATCGATGATACCCCTCCACCCAAAGCAAAGAATGTGCCAGAGATCACCCCGCCCAAGGCCAAAGGTTTCAACACCCCTAAATCCTAATCCCTGAAACCCTAAAATTGCCTTACTGATTCTGTGTATTCCGTGGATGCATGGATATAATATGCAGGTGGATCCATCGGCAGTGACGCCGGACATGCAGGCGAAGCTCAGGGACTCCCTGAAAGGCCCCAAGAAGAAGTTGCGTCTTGAGAATGATGAGCCGGCAGATGCTGTGCCGACGGGGAAGAAAACGAAGAAGAACAAGAAGGCGAATGATGAGTCGGCAAATGCTGAGTCGGCGGGAAAGAAAACGAAGAAAAAGGCAAATGATGAGCCGGCACATGCTGAGCCGGCGGGGAAGAAAACGAAGAAGAAGAAGGCGAATGATGAGTCGGCAGATGCTGAGCCGGGAAAGAAAACGAAGAAGAAGGCGAATGATGAGTCGGCAAATGAGCCGGCGGGAAAGAAAACGAAGAAGAAGGCGAATGATGAGCCGGCAGATGTTGAGCCGGGAAAGAAAACGAAGAAGAAAGCTGCTGCGGCAGCCGACGGTCCAGATGAGGCTCCTATGCCGGTGAAGCGTGGCAGGGCCACGTCCAACCTGACGGTTAATGATGATGTCGCTACCAGTGTCAAGAAAGCCAAAGGTTCGAAGAACCCACGTGCTGAGACGACAAATGCCGAGGAAAGCGGCCACAAGCGCACGCCTCGAACATGTGTTCCCACCCACCCCCCCTCTCCTCCTGCCCACGGAGGCTGTAGCAAGTGTCGCCGTAGGCGCAACGGTTGCAGAAAGTGTAACCCTGCTCACTTTGCGGACCGGTAGGCCAGGCCACCCCTGCAGGTGGGCATGCATACGTGAAAGATTCGGATTGAGAGCTGTATGACAAATTCAGCTATCGTACACATTAATACCGTTTGTTGCGAGGGTCCCAATCCGACCACACTCATAGGCATATGCTTTGCGCACTCGGTGCATTTTGGGAAGCATGCATGGGAAACCCTGTGCATGCCGGGGACACAGCCTTTCATGACCGAGCCCCTTGTGCACACATGCATATACACAAATGTGCATGCTCCAGATTTACACACTAGTTTGATTTACGGTACGCAACATGCACATGCATGCATGCTTTGCAACACGAACATATCTGTTCGCAGAGATATATATATATATGCTAACCCCTAGCTATACGCCAAACCCTAAGCCCTAAACCCTAAACCGCCTACGCACTAGCAACACAAGGTCATGGAAAAGGCAATTAACAGAGTGCGAAGCATAGTGCAGGAGCTGCGGGTCGACCCTTGAGTGCAGCAAGAAATCAGAAAGAAAATCGATCTTGCCCTTTGCGAGTCTAGATCGGATCGATGGGTGTACTGCAATATCCACGATTGATTGTGTCTGTGTGTGTACCGGCCACCTGGCCAGGTGGCATCATGAGCAAGGCCTGGAAACTCCGCAAAGGTTTCGTGAAGATTCGTGCGCCCTTCCGGTTGTCGGCTGTGTCAGGGCTGAGGGGAGCAGCCAATGCATACACACAGGAAGTTCAGCACTACATGTGCTCCGCAGCTTTTGATCCTAGAGGCAGTGCACCTTGAAGTTAGAGCAGTCATTGAATATGGCAATGGCATGGGGCCGACTTCAGTATATACTGCACCATCTCATGAGAGTTGGTGCGCCTGGTGTGCCTAGACTGCCTTAACTATTAACTTACAGTAGCTGCCTGAAGCTGTAGCACAAGTTAAAATGCACGGATTCTTCAGGTTCTGCTGCTGGCTGTCCTACTGTTGGGCCAAACTCAGAACGTAGACCTGACTCAGGACTGACTTCCGGGAAAGTGAGGGCTTGCAATCGTTTCCAGGGATACATGCTGAGTTTTCCGGGCTTAGGAGTTCGACGCCCTTGAAGTCTGCGCCGGGGCTGGAAGATTGACCCGAATTCTTCGTTATGCTGGAAAGTCGGTTGCCAGCTTGGACATAAAATACTGGGACGAACGTCCCAGCTGGGTACCTCCCTGCACCTCTAACCCCTACGACATGTTGACCCCCAGCGGCATGGCGATTCTCAGTTGCACCTATTTACACACTGCTGCTGGGTTTATGTGCATGCCTCGAACCCAAACGCCATCCCAACGCCTGCTTCCCAGGCTGCTCCTTGTCTGCATACTGAAGATGAAGGCCCGATCCGTTGCCCACTTCGGCCTCCAATGCAGCAGCTGGACTGTCATGTCGAGGGGCTGTACGAAGCGGAGTTATTTAGTCCCACATGGTGATGAAAGTATCCCTTCGGTTGCAGATGGAAACAAGATGGTCGCCCGGTGCTACAGCAGCAATATAGCCAGTGTTCGAAAGACCCTGTGAGCCCCTAACTTAGACCCAATAATTAAACTCTGACCCTCGAGATGTGCACGCAACATATACACGTCGTGCTACATATACATGCGTGTGGTAGAGCCTGCTAGTGATCTCTGAGGTTTTGCCTCCTTGCACACCTGATGTCGGCACTGAGAATTACGTGGACGCTAGAACAACCGTCCCAGTCGATCATGTCGCGACACAAACGCTTTCGCCAACTGTGCCAATGTCTGGTTGCCACTTGGATTGCGGGATCGTATCGTTGCTTCTAGTGGTGCACACGGCTTTCAGTTAAGGTACGCAAGGTTGGGTTTTGGATGCGCAAGTGGGGGGGGCCTACCCCCAAACGTACCGTCATCTACTCCAACGACGCTTCGGTGGTGGGATTTGATGCTGGGCCCCTGACAAAGAGGCAACGTGCGAATTGCAGGCAGCTGGTCAGGCGGACAATCGGCAAGAACGGCCGCAAATGCTTTACGGGCAACAAGCGATTGAAAGGTTCGGAGTTTCTTAGCTTCATTCGATTGAAACATACTTTCACTTCTCTGTCTCTCTCTCTCTCTATCCCTCACTCTCTCGATCTTTTTTTTTTTTCTCGCTCTCTCTCTCTCTCTCTCTGTCACGCCCCTCTCTCTCTCTCTCTCTCTCTCTCTCTCTCTCTCTGAGTGTTTATTTGGGTCACCTAAATTTTAGGTGACCGACTCTGAGTGTTTATTTGGGTCACCTAAATTTTAGGTGACCGATGCTTACCCGTTTGTCTGGAGAGTTTCGCTCTGTCGAGCATCCAAGGCAGTACCCGCTCGGCTTTGCCCTCCAGTTCCTAACGCTCTTTGAGGCCCTGTCCCATAACGATGAGCGCAGGAAGGTTGATTTCTACGATACTTGGATTGCACATGTGTGTATACATGTATATATATATATATATATATATTTATCCATCCATTCCTGCCCAGGTACCCGATCCTTTTCGAATCGATATGGATGCGCTATCTGCCGGCTTGGATATGACGGATATCTGGATTGATGCCGACATGGGCCCTGTCTTGCATTATTTGCGATCCAATAGGAACCTGTCATTGCCCCCGTCCTGGCGACAAAAGCTACGTGAACAATGTGGCCTTTGAGCCGCAGCCTGCTAGCCTATCGTAGGCAGTTGTGCACAATTCACGATCGACCTGTGGGGGTGCAGCAACTGCACACGTGCAGCTCGTATACTTGCTCCTCTAAGCGATGTGGATCTATCGATCTAATTTAACGATAGTATATATCTATATCTATATCTATATCATTTAAATCTACATACCACCGACATCCCCTATCGCTGTATCCAGACCCTTTGTGTCAGCCTGAACAAGCACCAGCAGCAGTAGGGGAGCGAATGTTGATAGCAAGTGTACTTGCAAGTGTGCTTTGGCCACCTATGCCTGTGCCATCCTGTGCCGTGATGGGATCATGGGTTTCGTAAAATAGTGTGCCAGCTTGACTTGCGCACTCGCGCTTTTTGTGCCACTTTGTGCGGTTTCGCGCCGGCATTATAGCTATTATTGCGTTTTAAGCCAAAACAGCGGTGGCGTAAAATCCCGTAAAGTGGCGTAAAATCGAAGCAAAGTGGCGTAAAATCCCGTAGGCCGTTTTGCGCTGCTTTTGTGTTGCGCCGATGCTTGTATGATCGATCGCACACGCATCTTTATCTTTGTGTAGTGCCATTAACAATGCCCAAGCCCCGCCCAGCGCTTTCCAATTTGTGGAGCTGTGCTTCGTTGAACGCTGGCCTAGACTTTGTTGTGGGAACAGCTATGGCGCCCAAAGTCAAGACAGAGCCTTCAAGCCTTGATTCCGAGCTAGCAGAACTTCGGCTGCATGTATGATATCCCACGCATATATATATATATATGCACATCCATACCATGCTGCGATACCTGCATTGCATGCGCTATGTGAGGACGCGGAACAAAGGCTCGCTCATCTGCGATCTATGAAAGCCAAAGCCCAGACTGACGTGCCAAGCCCTTCAGTGCCAACCCCGGCCCCAATGGTTGAACCTGTCAGCACAGGCGCAGCCGAGCCCACTCCCATGGTTGAACCTGTCAGCACAGGCGCAGCCGAGCCCACTCCCATGGTTGAACCTGTCAGCACAGGCCCAACCGAGCCCACTCCCAATGTAGAACGGCCAGCAACCGAAGCCACCGAAACCGGTGAACCAGTATTGCAAAGCCCGGCCAAGCCAACAGCATGTACAGCCGAAGCTCATGAACTCCCCGGCCAAGATAGTTGCTTGACCGACACAGTGCCTGATGAAGATCCGTATATGACACCATTGGGGCCTTGGGATCCCGTGGAGCCCTCGAAGATTGTAACAGATCCGGCCCCGGCTGCTCGGCCGATTGCCACCCCTCTACGATCTTTCGAGGCGCTTCGATCTTCCCAGGATGCCCAGGTTGTACGGTCACCGCCCGAATCCCCAACCCCAGAGCCCCAGCATCCGGATGCTCAGCACGATGAGTACATGAGTGACTTCGAAATAGAATCTTGATAGCATTAGACCACAACAACTATTATAAAAAAACCGACCCCAACCCATGTGCACAAACCAGCAGCCAAGGATGATGATGGCTTGAAGGCCGCCTTCGAAGCCCTCCAGGCCGTGAAGTCCGAGCCCCCGCAGACGCAGCAGATCGCAACTCCTCGGGCCGAGGCGCAATCTGTCAGAAGCCTCATGCCCCGCTTCAATAATGATCGTCTTTGTACGTGCGCACTGCTATATCAATCTCGCTATAATTATAAAACCCTTTGAGGCTGCAAAGCCAGTGCCTACTTCCACGGAAGAGACCACTGCCCTGGATCCGGAGCCCTGCCGCGAATTCTTAAAGCTCAATCCCTCGTGCGTAAAGCCCAATCCCAAACTCCTACAAAATCAAATAACATAGTGCGGCCGAGGACGGGGAAGCCCCGCCAGAGAAGGAGAAGCCGCCGCAATCGGCGAACGCACGGGAACCTCGGCTTATACTATTGTAATCCTAAACCGCAAACCCCCAAACCCTAAACCCTAACCCGATGTAGTTGTCTATTCTAAGGATTGTGACGATGACGACGATAGCGAGCCGGAGGAGGCTGCCAAGCCCCCGGTTGAACAGGACTCGATGTTTCTTCAAATCCTATAGTAGGGTTGCTTGGGGCTCGGGGTATCAGGTCATTTGGCCTAGGATTACTTAGTTTCATTCTCGGTGGTAAACTTATCACAGGATCCGTTCTACATATATATATATATATAGATGATCTCGTTGTACATCTCTTGCTTTGAGCCCATCTTGGAAAGAGCCTACTGAAACAACAGTTTGGTGTGACTGTAGCCTATATAGCTAAAATCCCTACCAAATATATTTAGGTTCCAACCCAACTATTAATGTCACCCCATATTCCCGGACTTAAATGAGGAAGGATCCCGAAAGCTCACTCCCCACCACGCCCCGAGAATCCGAAAGTCAGGTAAGCAGGCTCTGGTTACACCATGTTTGGGGTTGACCCCTCCCAGCCGCAATAGCAGCGCCAGTAGTTGCATGTATAGTGTAGATCGAGGTAGTGTAGCAGGATTGGGAGGAGCAGAGGAGTAGCAGTAGCTTTACCTTAGTCATTTGGTATGCTAACAGATGAATTAAACGAGACTTTCTGCGACTGCACGATCTACTGCTGGCATATATAACGCATAGCGGGTTTAGGGGTTTAGGGGTTTAGGGGTTAGGGGTTTAGGGGTTTAGGGGTTTAGGGGGTTATAAGGGGGTTAGGGTTCATGGTTTAGGGGTTTTGGGGTTTAGGGGTTTAGGGTTTAGGGGTTTAGGGGTTAGGGGTTTAGGGGTTTAGGGGTTTAGGGGTTTAGGGGTTTAGGGTCTAGGGTTTAGGGGTTTAGGGGTTTATCTATGTGCACATAGTCTGTGCGTGTGCCGGTCTATATGTATTTCTACACCTTCATACAGCCAGCCCTTAGAGAAAGCATGAGGGATGGGCAGCTTTAGAGAAAAACATATTGTATTTGTGCTGTATACCTTAAGAACCTTTACATGGACATATGGGACGGAAACTTGTTATATTAACATATGTAGGTACACGAGCGGCATGTAGAAATGCACGGGTCTGCATGACGTCTACATCTCTGAACACAAAACTTATTGTGGCTTTATAGCATGGCTTTAAAGCATGATTCTGTTTTCCTTCCTATACGAGCAGTCATGCAGCCAAGCCATTAGCGTCTTCATGATCGCCCCACAATCACCGCCATTGATCGTTGTCACCGACCATCTACACCGATCTCCATCATCATCACCATATCATCACCCGTCATCATCTATATTATCATCTTTCATGTCAAGGCCCGAGTCCACACCCAGCAGGAGCCGATCATTGTCACGTCGGCGGCGCTCGCCAGGTTCGACGCGGTCCTTCGCCGGCTTTGCTGCCCGAAGAATAAGGGCAAGAAGGCTCCTAAAGTTCTGGTGCCAGATGATGTAAAGAAGCAGTGGAGCAAGGGCGGAACAGCTAGAACCGAGCTACTTCAAATCATGGTGGAGCTCCAGGGCGACAAGGACCCCTTACACAAGTAAGTCTGCCAATATAATTTGTGATTTGTGCAGTGGCCAGTATCATTTATCTGCCGTCAGAATCCTGTGCCAATCATTATAGGAGGCTTTCGTGCAGAAGGCTGAGCTGATCATCGAGACCCGTCGGGATGTGAAACTCAAAGTGGAAGCTGGGTGGTACTCAGAACGTGCTATGGCCAAACAGCTGGAGTGGACACCGTGCCTTGGAATCTCTCAAATTAATGTACACTAGAACATATCCACCCTCCAATTGTCGGCCGGGACTCAGGGCGCGAATTCGCGCTGCGAAGGCCTATTGCACGGCCACTACTGAGAGGCGCAAGGCCCTTACAAGGTCGATCGGGACTTATATAAATTACGCGGGGCACATGTGGGAACCGTGATACTACCCGACTGCATGCATCTCCCAATTGCGCAGGGTCGACAAATACGAAAAGGACGTCAAGGAGTATTGGGTGGACACGAAGACAACGGGTGAGATCACGAGAACTATGTCAGAGACCACCATCAGGCGCTTCGAAGTCAGGGACGTTGAAATGCCGTTGCCGGCGCCGCTGGTAGGCAAGAGCCCACAGCCGTTTCTGCCAGACGACGAGGAAGCGTACTACGAGGATCAGGAGGAAGGCAGCGAGGAAGAGGAGGGCAAGGAGGAGGGAACCGACAGTAAATCCAAGCAGAGCAAAGCTTTGCGGAAACGAAAGGAGAAGGATGCTAGGAATGCTGCGACCGAAGCTGAGGAGGACGAGCTAGTGGTCATCACACACCGTATTCTTATATAGATTCGAAATCCAAGTCTTAACTCCGAATCCATTGGGACCAACCATGAACAGAGGGCTTAGATTTTGGATTCTTTCAAACTTAAGTCAACAGCCCCAGAATCCTAAACCCCCGTAGCCCGAAACTTTAAGATCTCACCCCAAACCTTAGCCCGAGATCTGACCCCATGTTGAAGGACATGTCCACTGTGGCCAACACCCTCAAGGAGATCCTTAAAAACCAGAACCGGGCGATGGTCTTGGTCGACCAGGTGAAGGATACCGTGCAGAAGGACAATGGCGAGTGCTCCGACATATATGTATATATATATATATATGCCTGGAGCGAACCCCGTTCCCTCAATAAACACCCACCGAACCAACCAAGGACGACCAAGCTCGAGCAGCACGCAAACAAACTTATGACACTTCACGATGAAATCGCTGATATAAAGGCGAACTTTACGGTCAAGAAGGATCAGGAGCTACCAGGCAGCACCAAGCAAATGCAAGCAAAGGTTCTTGATTGTGCTTTAAATCTCATATCCTAGGGCAGCCACTAGCTTGAAGCGCAAGTTCAGCGAAGTGGAAGTCGAGCGCCCTGTCGGAACTTATGCATGCGCCTGTGCCCAGCCTCCATGATGCATCATGTGCTGGCCGCAATCGTCCGCCAGCGAATAGATCGAGGAACCTCGGATGCCACCCAACCAAGGTGCAGCAAGATGGTCATGGAGGAGAACAAAGTCAGACGGTCCTGGTCGTATTATTTCTGTATGCGCATACATAACAGAGTGTGGGTGTTGAGTCGTGATTCGCACATATGCACTACCGAGGCTTTATCTTCGCAAGGCTGCTGGCAAAGCAAAGGCAAAGGCGAATCCCAAGCGCACAAGGCGTGTCGCACCGGGAAATGAGCATGATGATGATGATGATCTTGAGGGGGAGGAATCTGAAGAAGGCGAGAAGCCAGTGCCGAAGCCGAAGGCTAAGGCAAAAGCCAAGCCGGTTTGCAAAGCAAAGGCCAAGGCTAAGGGCAAAAACAATCGTAAGTGAGCTATTGATCTAGGGATATGAGATTTGCAGTTCTCTCTGAACCCCTAAGCTCCAAACGTCAACTTATGCAGATCATGATGCTCACTTGCTGGAAGGCATGAAGTTCTGCTTCAGTTCGCACTGTGTTAAACTCGATGCAGTGCAAGGTTTGGCCGTGAAGTGTCGGTCTGGGTTCCGTGTGCGCAATCGAACCCCCCATACTACCTTAAACCCTAAACCCTATTTAAGCACAGAACGTAGCTCAATTTGTGATTCCAGGAAGGGGTCGGCTGCGCACTGCGAGTTCAATTCGGGGCTCTCTCGGACGCAGGGCCTAGAGTCGCGCCGCTGCAGATCGAGATGCAAAGCTGTGGCCTGTGCTATATAGTGACCATAATAAGCCCTAATCCTGAGGGACCCAAGGCTCCGAATTACCTTACCCCGTAAAAATATGATCATACACAACCTGAGCCCCTATCGAGGTCTTGCGATCAGTAGCGGAACATCGTTCACAAGCTGAACCATTAAGCTTAATCTGCTCGCATGTATACCGAAGCTAAGCCGGAAGTCCCCATGCAATCGCGATGCATTAAGACGGCCGATCTCTAGGCTGAAAGTATATAGAGTCCCCAAACTCCAAACTCCCGAAGATTAGCCGGGAGTCATACCAAAAAGCTACGCTTCAGAAGTCTGGCTACGATCTTGCAATAACCGAAGCTCTTCCTTTGACACACCGCCCAGAACCCCAAAGGCCTCCCAAGGATGGTCCTAACACAAATCTGCATTAAACTAGAAAGTCCCCTTAGCCCAAAGGCTTCAACTTCATAAATGCAATCATTGTAGGTTTTCTGCCTCGACTGCATGAACATGCCTGCAGATCATGAATGGCCTTTGCCTTATGTATATACATTGAACGATCCATGTGTGGTTACCGTGCTTTTCAATCTGATTCACCAAATTGACGTTGCTCTCCCTCTCTCTCTCTCTCTCTCTCTCTTCCCACCTATCCCTCTCCGTCCCCCATTCTCTTTCTCGATCGTTCTTCTCTATCTCTGTCTCTCTTTCTCTCTCCTCTCTGATCTTTTCTCTCGCTCTCTCTCTCTCTCTCTCTCTCTCTCTGTCTATCTCTGAGTGTTTATTTGGGTCACCTAAATTTTAGGTGACCGACTCTGAGTGTTTATTTGGGTCACCTAAATTTTAGGTGACCGATGCTTACCCGTTTCGCTACCCATCTGCGTCCTTAACCTGTGTCCCGTTTCTCCCTCTCTCTCTCTCTCTCTCTCTCTCTCTCTCTCTCTCTCTCTCTCTCCCTCTCTCCCTCTCCCTAGCTCACTCTCTCGTCTCTCTATTATACATCTCCTGATCATAAATATGTTGTGTACATAAAACCTCTATAGCCACGAAGCTTCGAATTTCCAGAAGGCTTAAGCTGTCATAACCCGCCCAAAGATCAACCAACGCCACAGCGGCGCAGCGGCAGGTACTGAGAATCGAGATCGAGTCCACGCTGGACCAGCTGCAAATGCCTTGGCACGGGCAAGTGCTGCTGGCGTGGCGGAGCACGAATAATAGATCGATCGGGCTTAGTCTTAGGGTTTGGGTTTAGGGTTTGGATCGAGTTTTGGGTTTAGGCTTAGGGCGCGGGTTAGGGTTTGGGGTTTCGGCTTTGGGTTTTGATTGGTACACTTCTCGATTTGGGTTTAGGGTTCACGGTTTATGGGTCTTTGGGATTCGATATTGGTTGGTCTGGCGTAGGCAGCTATACTTGACAATTGTTTGCAATGCGCCCCCCAGGTTTCTGACCGGATGGTTTGTGACATCGCTGCAGGCTTTTGGCAGGAGCATACGAATGCTAATCCTGATGCTGATCTGGAGAGCTCGGACTTATTGCGCCGGTTGCATCGGAAGCGCAAAACAAAGCATGAAAACACTACTTCGAAAATCCTGAAAGATATGGGCCTTTCGTGCCCGATGCCTATGGACGAAATCGAAGTGGGTGGAGATCGTTATCCGTGTTTTCGGGTTGAATCATACCTTCGAGTATTCAGTCTGCATAACAAGCTATCTCTATTGCTCGGCCACGTGGATGACTTCAGCCTGGTGGAAGAGTACTGGAAGAGATACAAGGCTATAGACCCAGAGCATCCTACATTTTCTTACCATGACGGCCGTGAAAAGTTTGTGATTCCTTGCTACATTCATAGCGATGAGGGCCGCACCCTGAAAAAAAGCAGCATTATGGTTTGCAACCTGCAGCCAGTGCTTGGCAGCAACCCCGACCCTGATTATGATTCGAGTGAGCTGCACACGAACATGAAATTCACTACCTGGGCTACGAGGCTCCTGCTGTTTGTCATGCTGAAACAAGCTTACAAGAAAAATGACAGGCCGCTGTATGCTGCATGGGAAAGCGTCGCTGCCGAGTTGGTGCGTTTGTTTGAGGAGGGGTGCACCCTAGTGGTTCGCAATGTTCGCATCACGATCTATGTTTGTGTGGTCGCGGCCAAGGGAGACTGGCCGCTGCTCGCTAAATTAGGACGGCTGGCACGATTTTTTGGCAGGAAATCTTCTGCTGCGAATGCTCAAGGTATTTGTCATCTTTGCTATGCTGGACGACCCTCACACCCGTACCACGACTACACTGAAACGGCTACGTGGCGGGCCACGTACCTGCAGCATCAGCCCCACAAACCGACTTTCGTGCCGCCCTTCTCAGTCCTGCCACAACACTCCGCTTTGTGGTACCGGTACGACATTTTTCATACGTGTCACAAGGGGATCTTCGCGGAATTGGCTGGCAGTGCCATTGTGGCATTGCTACATTTGACCGGTTAAACCCTAAACCCTACCCTAAACCTTATACCCTAAAAATTTTAGCTGTCCAAAGTTTTGGTTTCGGCTTACGGGGTCTATGGGTGTCGGGCGATTTGTATACAGGATATATACCCTATTAATAGTAACATTCCTATTAGTTTCTTATTCAGGTGGCCCTGATGGATCTTGGCTGGGCAGGCCTCGGTGACGTTCCGGCTCAGTTGGAGTCGCTCTACAATGACTTGGCCAAGTACTGTCAGGACAACTCCCTGCCACTACACATGTCTGGGCTGACCAGAACTTTGCTAGCTTTTTCGAAGGATGCCGACTATCCTTGTGGGTGACGTGTTCTGATTTGATTTGTTTTTTCTGGCTTTGCAGTATATGTACTTCTGCTTATTAAAACTGCTATGTTGTTCGAGAGTATATGGGGTCTGGACCGTATAGATCGCTTTAACTGTGTCTGTGCTGGAGGTCGACCATTAGTTATAAGGACTCATATGGCGATGATTCATCAGGGTGTATAATTGCTTAATTACTATCGTAATATAGGGATTTCGAAAGATTGGGACAGCCGAGGGCTTGGTTCAAGGGTGCAGATACTGCCGCAGTATGTCGCTGGTTGGAAACGGTTTATGCCAATCGCATTGCCGAGCAGCAAAATCCGAGTGCATATCTGATCGCCATCCACGGCGCCTTGCGGGTATCAAACCAACTGATGCACATGTTGTACAGGCATGGCCTCTTTGTGAGCCGTGCGAATGGGAACGTCATTGTGTCGACAGGTTACCAATTCCTCAACCTCTACTTCACTGCTGCGTACGAAGCACTGCAGCAGCGCAAGACCCGGTTCAAGCTTACTCCAAAATATCACGCGCTCACCGAGATCATCGACTACGTCAGACGTGAGCTCATGGTTACTCCACACGCAAGCTGGGTAATTAATCCCGTCACATATTCATGCCAGAGTGACGAAGACTTCGTTGGAAAGGTTTCGGCCTTGTCGACGGCAGTCGCACGCAGGTCGTGCCACACGCAGGTGTTGGCGAGGTATGCCATTCAGCTCTGGCAGCACTGGGACAGCTAGATCGGTGTGGTAATAGTAAAGACCAGCATTTGTACGCTATAGGCTCGTATGTGCTGATCAATTCTGCAGTGGCTGTTCAAGTGCTACATAGCATATGCTCTGATGCGTGATCGGTCGAAGCCGAGAGAGATGGGTGGCGAAAAGGCGTCTTCTTCGCATGGGTGTATTTGAGATCACACCCTTAAGTAGCAGTTTAAGCCGAGAAGCCAGTCCCAAACCCAACAAAGCATTAAAACACCCATACCCAAAAAACCAAAAAATGCCACTAGCAAAGAAAAACTGCCACTTTCGGCAGTTGCCGCATTTTTCAAGCAACTAGGTTTCCAAGGCATGGGCAACATCATGGTTCGCTTTGACCCCCCACCTATGTCTTGATCGATTTTGGAGGTACGGCGGGGGAAAGTGTCTACCCTCTTAGCTTGGGCTACGGCGCCCTAGGCCAGGGAGGAGCGCTTCATCGTCCTCCTCACGAGCTCATGGAGCGTCCCACCAGGACCGTCAGAGGCGACTACTACCGGCTCAGCAAGACGATCTCCGTCGAAGTCGTGGGCAACAAGTGCTGGCGCAACACTGTGCAGGCTCCGGACCATGGGCAGCCACGTCAGGACTATGTACACAGAGGTACTGCCGTACCAAAAGTACAGCAACCAGGATGGCTACCTCATGCTGGAGAATCCCCTCGAGCATTCTCCGCCTCCACCACCTCCCCCGGCTGCCAGCTCGAACGAGCCAGCGCCCTCGACACCGGCTACTGAGCTGCAGGGCATTTGGGCGGAAATGGACTAGGCTTCAATCGAAGGACACAGTCCACCCTAGCGGCATATGGCACAGCCTCCGCCACGCGGCTACTGTAACCATTTCGTCGCGGAATAGGACACAGTCCAAAGCTACCTGAGTCACAGACTCCGTCCCAATGCCTACAGCGCTGGCCTTAGCCCGAGAAAAACCTGAGCATATGTCTTGAGCGCAGTTGTCTGCACTATCCAGCTACCGTTTGCTTGAGCTCGGCTTAGTATCGGTTACCGGCTCACCACTTGCGCTAGTGCCAATGGTTGGCGAGGATGATGGCCCAATCCGGGCCATTTCCTTTCCCGCTGCGATCTTCGCAGATTACATGGAGGACTACCTCACTCTTTCGGCGCTGAAGTTGTACTGTGAGGAGGCCCAAGTGTCCCTGCCGCCGGCAGCGGGAACATGGCCCTCCAATGACATCACGGCATGGGCATACAAAGCTCTCCCACCCCTGCAGTGGCAGCAATTCGAGAAATATCTCGATTCAATGACTACCATGACCTGCTCCGAGGCAGAGGAAGGCTGCTTGGTCAATCCCATCCCACACGGAGGCTTGCCACACATGGTACCCAAGGCAGAGCAGATAGCCAGCAGCTGCATCACTTCTCGCTGTCTCTCCATCTGGTCATCGGTCCGTCAGGTTCTGCAGTACCTACCTTTCGAAGCCCACGACAGATGGGAGTGCACTCCCCGTGCGGCCGGCTCTTCATGTGGCCAGCGATTTCGGGTAGGGGCCTTCTGCCGAGTTCTTCCTGGACGCCTTCGTGTACTCATGCCATCCAGAACACCAGTGGACTTCGCTCGAGGTCTTGGTAGATGTGCACTCCCCACCGCATAAAGATGCTCGCAATGCAGCCTTGGGTACTTTGCTCATCCCGATTTCAATTTGCGACCAGGGCGGCATATGGATCGAAGACCCTGACGGTTGCGACTACCAGGAGGTCCCGCACCAGCAGGGGATGATCCGGGGAAGCTGCTTTGACCTTCGTGGCCTCAGCCTCTTCTTCCGGGCGGATGCGCTGTGGCATGCAACTCTACCATGGGAAACCTTTACTCGAGTCGTTTTGGCGGCCTACACGGTAAGAGGAGTCTCTCGTTTCTCACCAACGCTGCAACAGCGCCTGACTGAGTTGGGTTTTCGCCTTCCGCTAGGCACCACAGATGATTAGTTCGCACGAATGGCACAGCCTCTTGAGCTGAGACACAGTCTCTGACCATCTCTGCTCGTATTTTGAGGTTAAAGCAGGTACGCAAGCACATGTAGTTTCTGCACCGCTGTGACAACGTCACTGCAATTCTTCAGTCCTTCTAGGCTCTAAAGTTCGGCTCTGCCCTCCACACACTAGACTGTGCTGATGGAAGACGCCTTCGTCCAGCGAATCTTTCACTTCCTGACGCCGATGCTTCTAAGCCTCGACTTCTACTTGCAGCTGACGGACCTGGACAGAACAGCCATCGATGACTCGAGCAGCCAGTCCAGCCTTACAGGACAAGGCCTCACCCCCACCGAAGCTGCTTTTCGTAGGGATAGCCTGACAGCAGCCAGAACGGGCCTCCTGAAACTTCTTCAAGAGTGCTTCAATCACTGGCCGGCCCTCTCCATCACCTACATCCCCCCAACTGCGCCAGACACACTGGACCCGAAGGGCATGCATCTTGTCTACGAGGTCACGCAGCCGCGTCTAAAACAAGTCCGACGACTTGCCACTGTTAATCGAGTCTGGCATGACCTCATATCAGCCATGATATCTGGTCAAGCCCGCATCAATACAGTGGAACTTCTGGTGGCGATGTCACGTTTGCGCAAGTCAGGCTCAGTGTCGGTTCGCGAAGGCCAGGACATTTTCTACCTCCCGGTCTCGATGGCGTTCAGATTGCCGGTCGAGAACCTCACTTCACCTCTGGCTCGCACAGCTCCCGCCGCTGCTTACCGCGCCTCGGGCTTCAACGCCTGGCATGCGCTCCTCTTTGACAGCTATGATGCCCTGCAGAATGAGACCGAGCAACAGGACTAAATGTGCCATTAAGGAGTCTAACTTTTTGCAGCCAGCAACAGTGCTCTCGGCTTGAAAACTGGGCATCCTCTGTACAAGTAGAAGTTCGTAGGGCGTGCGCTTTGAGTTGTGTTCACTTCTCGGCACGCCCCTTGCCTGCCAGTTTTCTGTCAGCTGGCTCTAAGAGACTCGCTAACTGCCATGGATGGGCTCTCCCTGCGCCACGCTATGATACATCTTCTACCAGGGGTACTCACTCTTGACTCTTACGACGCCTCGCCCTACCCCACCTCCTACTGGAACGATCTGGACCTGCTTCATGATGAAGCTCGTGCAACTCGTGATCGTCTACGGGATCTACTTCTACGTTGGGCTAGAACGGGCCCCTTCTCGCAGTACTCCATTATCGGCGACACACTCAGGATCGACCACAATGGAGTGCATGCTCAGCTCGGCATTGTCAATCTGAATCTGCTACAGGCTATACCGCTTGCGGCGGTCTGCCGTGCGTGGTACTCCGAAATCGCTCGTCTCCTAGACGGCAAACCCTGGATTGGGGTGTGGATGTAGGCTGCAACACCCCAGGACTGCCTGTCCTCGTGGTTGCTGGCTGGAATGCTCGCCAGCAGGACATGCATGTCGAAATGCTTGCAGCCCAGGCTCTGTCACAATGCCGAACTGTCCGAGATCTTTCGGAGGTCGCAATGCAGTACGGACATGGCCCCTGGGGTATGCGCTTCATGCATCTCCCAGAATGGGAGGCCGCCCCCGTCCCGGCCCTCCTCTTCCAGACCTATGTCCACGACGACAAGCCGGAGCCAGCCCAAGTTGCGGCCAAAATGTTTGCAGGCTTCACCCGCAAATTCTGTGACGATGGTACCCTTCGGGCTACCCTGCGGCAACTTGCCGGAAAGTACGGCTCCAATCTGCTGGACCGCCTCAGTCAACCTGCTCATAGAGCAGACGTGTTCCGCTACGTCTACCACTACCAGCACGGCGGCCTCTATGTCGATATCAAATGTGGCTTTGTGGTACCCTGGGAACAGGTACTGAAGCTCCTGGCAGCAGATTGGAGCACAGCTCACTCAACGAAGGCAGGTGAAGTGGGTCACAGACCCTCCCCACCTGGCCAACTCCCAAAGGAGTTCATGGTCATGGCCATTGGAGTCAAAGGAGATCACATCTTTCAAGGCATTATCTATGGCAAGCCCAGGCACCCTTTGATGAGGGAGGCCATACAGCACGCCTTCAGCCGTCAGGTTATGACAGCGAAGGCGAACCTGGAATACATGATCTTCTGCAAATTTCTCTGGCAGATCTTGAGTCGAGACCTTGGTCATTCCCCTCAAGCGGGCTGGAATGTTTCCGCCAAGTTTGGCCCCATCTACCTGTTCTCGGAGCGTTGGGACAAGCGCGTGAAGAACAAAAAGTACGACAACGATGGCCACTACTTTGTGACAGCCAACAACACGACAGTCGCCTACACCAGGTGCTGGAAATGGATGAAGGGCTTTCAGGGAGACCCCACCACTAAGGAACGAACCGATCGCATGCTGCAGAGCCAGCTACCCGACATCTCCCTGGAAATCCAGTCCGATCGACCTGAAGAGCACAGCTCACCTCAGCCATTTAGGTCACAGACCACGGCAACCGCCACATCAGCTCCTCCTCCTCCTACTCAGGAGGATATTGAAACCTATGTGGCAGACAGCATCCAGCACAACTCCTTTGCGGCGCTCATGGCCACAGTCCGTGAGACCCATCACTATAACCAAGATCTTACAGAGCAGGATGTGCTGGAGCTCATCCCTCGCGGCTTGGGACAAATGGAAGTATCAGGATCCATGTGGCTGTGCTGCCTCCACTGCCGGAAGCACAACCGACAGATCCAGTTCAGTACTGGCCACGGCCTCAAAAACCATTTTGTCACGCAGAAGCATGACCCGGTGTCACAACCTGCGGCACCAAGCGACTTGTCGGCATCCCTCGCACCTCCTCCTCCCCCTCCCCCAAAGCACCCACAGGAGATTCCTCTTCCCCCCAGCAGTACCAGGACCAAAGGAACCGACAAAGCAGCCGGCTTTGAGCCGCCGCCTTCCCCCCCGTGCCCTTTCACTTCCTCAGCGGCTGAAAAGGCGGCTTTCAAGGCAAGCCAGGCGGAAGCACCGAAGGCGGCCCCAGCGTTTCCGGCTAAGGCCCCACCGTCCATGGTGCCCACCCCATGCCCCCAGCCTCCGGAGAATTCCTCCTCGGCAGCACCAGCTCCCCCACCGGCTATCCCTGTTTCTCCGATCCCTCCGCACCCTCCCAAGTCCGCCTCTTCCCCTGCCCCTGCCACCCAGGCCGCTGCGCGCTCCCACACGCCCCCTCCTCCTTCCCCCCGTCCCCCGTCAGCATATGAGCCTCCGGAAACCAATGCGGCACCCGTTGGCTATGTTCCACAGCCGGCTCCACAACAGACAGTACGATACACGCGGCAGGAGCTGGCTCAACTGCTGAGCTCCCAGTCCCACCAGGACTGGATTCGGGCCTTAGCTTCCATTAATATCCTGGTGGCTCCAGTCATTCTCGGCGGTCTCACCAACCATGAGCAACAAACCCTCTGGTCTACCAGGATGGACGCACTCCGCGAGGTTCCCCCGCTGTTCTCTGCCATCAAGTCAGTAAGGACACAAACAGGCCTCACTTGGGACGTCGCCATGTCGGTGAGGCGGGTCCTCACCAGCGATGGAAAGGTCACTATAGCCACAGGCGCGGGAGGAGCCTATCGTGAGCTGGATGCCCCCACAAAGGTGCATGGCCTTATCCATGCTTGTTTCAACAAGATGTGGGACGAGAAGGACTTTCAGCAGCACTTTCCCTCGTGGGTCGAGTTCAACATGATCGCCACTACCATCGTGGCAGTCTACAATGAGACGGCCAAATCAGCCGGACTCCCAGCTCGTGTCTTCAGGGTCAAACCCGACAAAAATGCCTACTCCATCATGAAGATGCGGATTCAGCATGACAAGGGGCACGAGGAAGACAAGCGCATGGCCAAACTGGCTGCTGCTGCCCCCAACAAGCGCCCACAGATGCAAGAGGCTGACACAGAGGGCAAGCGACAGCGCGATGCCCCCTCCTCTTCATCCTCGATCCCGTGGGCCAGGCAGGCACGCTCCTCTCAAGAAGACGATTGGGACTGGTGGCAGCAGTGGTCCTGGCACAGTTACTCCCAGCAGTGGCCGAAAGGTCAGGACCAGTGAGGGTAGCGATATGTCACAGACTCTTTGATCCCTTATGTCACAGACTCTGGGAATTCGGAACTCTTCCGACGCTTAGCAAATCTCTTCGGAAGCCAGTGAACCGCGAGCTAACCCTGCTCAAAACAGCACATCGCTGCATCAGAGAGCTGCCCACGTCCAAGCTGCCAACAGCCTCACTCCATCGGAGTTGCTTTCAGGTACATGCGGTCACGGGCATATGACCCTTACGGCCTTCTGTCTTCAACATGAGTAATCCGTGTGGGGCGCCACGAGACGGATACTCCAGGTGTCGGCTTCGTCTGAGGTACGGCCTAATTGTTGTGACAGGTGCACAGATGGACGCGTCTGTTCACTCCAAGGTGTCGGAGGAGGAAGCTTTTGTAGCTGTAGTTTTTCAAGTTTGAGCTGATTCGAGAGGTATGAGCGATGCATGCTAGAAGCAGTTTCACGAGTGCAAGTGACCAATGGCGCCCGCAAAGCGCAGAGCACGCTCGCGCAGCGTTCAATTGAAAAATAGTAGTAGTAATAGTAATACTCGTAGTAGTAGTGGTGGTGGTGGTGGTGGTAGTAGTAGTTGTAGTAGTAGTCCTCGTCGTCGTAGTAGTAGTAGTAGTAGTCGTAGTAGTAGTCGTAGTAGTAGTAGAACTAGTGGTAGTGGTCGTGGTAGTGGTAATCGTCGTCGTCGTAGTAGTAGTAGTAGTAGTAGTAGTGGTAATAGTAGTAACAGTAGTAGTAACAGTAGTAGTAACAGTAGTAGTAACAGTAGTAGTAACAGTAGTAGTAACAGTTAGTAGTCGTAGTAGTCGTAGTAGTCGTAGCAGTAGTAGTAGTAGTAGTAGTAGTAGTAGTAGTAGTAGTAGTAGTAGTAGTAGTAGTAGTAGAACTAGTGGTAGTGGTCGTGGTAATGGTAATAGTCGTCGTAGTAGTGGTAGTAGTGGTAGTGGTAGTAGAAGTTAGTAGTAGCAGTCATCGTCGTAGTGTAGTGGTACTGGTGGTGGTCGTCGTAGTCGTAGCAATAGTAGTAGTAGAAGAAGACGATGTTGCAGTTGTGGTAGCAGGAGCAGCAGAAGCATTGGCAAATGAGCAGAGCAATCAACGACACGCACAGCAGCACTTTAAACCCGTATTTCCCCCAATCTACTGACGAGAAGCAGGCGACAGAACTCGAGCCCTGAATCCTAAGCCTGTGAAACACTGCCAGCTCAGGGTTCCAAGACCTGGAAAGCAGCATTGCGTGTTTGAGTCGAGGCTGTGCACTCCGTCATAGGAGGGGGGTTAATTTACAAGGGTCCAAGAGCCTCCAGTCCAAGGAGTATAGGCCTGCGGAAGGTGAGTAATTCACACTTGCGATGATGCGGCAGCGTCTTACTCGCCTGCTGTCTCCTGAAACGTGTGGACGGCTGCCAAGTCCAAAGGTGACAAGACTACATCAGCCACTAGATTTGGGTTCGTCACCTGGCATAGGTCTTGTTTTTAGTGGTGATGGTGGTGATGGGCAGTGACACTCTGGTCACGTGCCGCCATGATTCACAGGTGGAAACGTTGGCTATAAGGCCTTGGCGGCAATACTGCATGAGTGCCCCCAAGCTCTGTGCATCAAGCTCCTGAGGCCCCAAAGTGACCTAATGTGCCCTAAACTCAAGCACCCCGGATGCTCGCTCCTACGCCCCTCTTAAAGTATACCCGACACCACAGGCGCCTCAAGCTCCGAACGGGAGGGTAGGGGGCGGTAAGAGCACCCAATGAGGACTTGATAAGGGTCTTACAATGCCTATTTACGGAAATATAAGTATTAGTACCCTACCCCCCTTGCCCTTCCCTGAGGGTCCCTGTGGATAGTTTTGTTCTTAAGAGTTCAGGTGGGTTGAAGGTTTATGGACCCATGAAGACCTGAACACGAAGCTGTCAATTTTGTCCCGCTCACTTCACGGTTTCGGAGACGAAGTAGGGGGCGGAATGTCGGCTTTGCACAGTGGCTGAAAGCATGCTAGGTTCAGGTTTTGGGATCTACGGCGTTTTCTGCTACCATATGATTACTATACTTTACTCTGTGGTCTTTGTCCTTAGTGTCGTTCTATCATGTGCAACCTTTTGTTATGGTATCACCTGGCACAGTTCTATGTCACTTGGTACTTTGATTCGAGGATAAGCTTTTATCAAAGGCTCCCACATCCCTAATTACACACGGTTCGTTCTGAACCAGAACCCGAAGCCCTGACAAGGTACAACAAACCCTAAACTCAAGTGACGGATGCGAGCATGGATGCTCGTAACTACTATAAATTTAAACCCTAAGTCGCAGAAAACACCAAAGCACAAGGGTATGGATCTGTACCGTAGTCGGACCCAACTTGCCAATTTGGCATGGCTATGCCTGCGCCCCAGGGCCGTACATTGCTGAATATGAAGTCAGCTGCTGATATAACAAAACCCTCAAAACTCTGAACCCCTAAACCCTAAAACCCGTATATGTCGGATTTCGAGATCAAGATGCACACGTCTAGGTGCGGTTGCCGAAAGGGAGGAAATCCATACGACATTGGCCTACCATTCCGCCTGTGGCTACCGAGCTACTGGTCTGGATGAGAGGCAAACACTGCCAACTCAAGGCACCGCACGTGGCAGTGGCCTTTAAAGACTTTGCATGGTGAAAAGCTGGTCTGATGGTCCAAGCAGCACGTCGGCAGGAAGCGTTGACAGGAAAAGCTGCTTCTTGCGGCGCTGACTGTGGACAATAAACACTGTGAATTGGGAAAGGTCTGGGAAAAGACGAAACAAGACCTAGTGCTGCTTGCGGGATTGAGGCCTAAGTCATTCCAGCGTATATAACATAACAGTGATAGAGCACCACGACGACCATGACGACCGCGACAACGATGCTGCACGCCTTGCATGAGGCCTGTACAGTTTCTGAAGCTTGCCCTATCTACTACCTTAAGCCGGAATAACCTACCTTTTTAGGGTTCCTGATTATGATTTCCTTATATAAGTCCTGAAAAAGGCAGGTTATTCCGGCTTAAGGTACACAAGAGATACACGGTTCTGCTTCCGCTGAGCCCGTGCTCTGATCCAGCTTTTGCTAGACAAGAGCTGCAGTGTGGAACTGAGCTCTGCATGCAGGACACGAGCCCGCAGCTTCGGCCAGGGAGAGTGACCAGGACTTGATGCAAGCTTCCTGAGCTGCTGTTTGAGCTTCTTCCACAAAACCGTCGAACATCCTAGGTCCTAGATTCCGAAACGTGTGGCAAACCACCCCTCAACCTTCCACCCAAGTAGCGTGAAAAATATGCCCGCAGGGAAGGATGGCCACCTTGTTGGCCTCTTCGAAGTCATCAAGGCAGCACAGGCACGTCTTGACCACCACGGGGGTGGAGCACCTCGACTGCCCGCACCCTCAAGCTATCAGGGTGGCGTTATTGAAATTGGTGCTGGCACGGAAACAAAAACAACGATTAACAGTCTACTTGCTGGGTGCGGCCCTGTCTCATGCCGGGAGCAGGGCAAGGGGCCGCCCACTCCGCAGGAGGTCCTCTCTGTGCGGAGTGGCTGAAGCACTCGGGGCGAGACATCTCTAACTTGCTGAAGATCTCCGATGCCCAAACTCGTCTCACCTCCTTCCTCAGCTGATTGCGGTGAAATATCATCGGTCATCCCTAACCTAGTCCGATATCATTTCAACTAGTTTTTGAAGAAGTTGTGACACGTGTTAAAAAACGAGAAACACGTTCAAGCGAGCAAACGAGCCTCTGTGCTACTGGCAGCGGCGTAGGCTCCTCCCAATGCACGACTGCCCTGTGGTCAACAGCGATGCATATGGCTCCGGTGAGGGTCGACAAAGCGACCGGGTAGATCAAGACAACGATCCAGCGCGACTCCTCGTTGGTTTCGTGCATGTCTGGGTGGAGAACCAGTGCCGTGGCCAGACCAATGAGAACAAGACTTGATGCCACCAGGACAAAAACGAGGAGCATCTTCTTCAGTGTCATCCCATAGCAGCATAGACTGTGCATCATGGCCCGGTCGGGCCATGCAGGCATGAGAAGCCTTCTCGATTGATCAAAGGATCTGCGGAATGGTGCGTTCTGAGCATGTGGAATCAAGCGCGTAGGCATGTTATGTATGTAAATTTATATATGTATATACATTTATATGTATATGTATGTGTGTGTTTACCTGTATATGCATATTATATATGTGTATATATATATATATATGTATGTGAACACCTGGACTTATTTAGTTGTTGTTTTCTTCTTGCTTTCTTGTTGTTGACGCCACGTCCGGTTTTGTGCATGGCATAGTGGTGCAGCATGGTGCAGCGACCTACCGAAGCCGCAGCACAACTTCTGCTGTATTGCCCCGGCCAGATGCGGAACTCATGGACAACACAACAAGACATTCAATGACTCGATGATCTGCAGCCAAGCGAGTCTTGGACACAAGCTCCGTGCACATGAACTTAACGGTTCGTGACTTACATGTGTACACCGACTGGAATCTACAGCTGGTCGCTTCTAGCTTTAACTTGGCAAAGCACATTCAGGCAACTTTCCCTAGCTATGCTCGCGCCGATTCTGTGCAAGCCTCACCACACAGGTTCAGGCATGAAATATTGAACATTGCTTGCAAACGTGTAGCAAACGGTATTTCCAAAGCAACAAAACAAAGGCAACCCTCAATCCGAAATCCCACAACTTGTGGGCAGTGGCCTGCGCTGTGTCATATGCCGTCAGGGAGTTGCCGAGAGTCACCCAAGGGACGAAACGCTGGTGGTCCTGCAGCGGAGCAGCTGTCTGCTTCGCTTGGCTCGCATAAGTGAAGCTTTTCTCCTGCTGACGACAGGCTACCATCACACCAGTGTCACGAACGAACCCTGATCCCCCAAACCTCGAAGATGCCACAGAATAACAATGTTGTGAAAGGCCGCGCCACTCAGAGAAGTCAGACTCAGAGGTTGTCGCTGGTGAAAGCCAATTCAAAACCGGCATGACCTCGAGGTCCCCAACAGTATGATCCCTGAACCCTAAACATCCCCAAACTAAACCTAACGCCCTCTAAGCCCCATGCCTAGACCTTACCACCGATGTCTCTAAATGAAACAGCTCGGCAGCTTTCTTCATCAACACAAATTCTCAGAATAACAGCCGTTGTGCGCAACAAAGAAAGAAGAGTCATTGCAGAAGTAGGCAGAAGCAGAAAGTAGTGCCAGCATTACTCCTATATGCGCACAGAAAATAACAGCAAGCACCGTAGTTCCAACAAACCCAACCAAGTGATGAGAATAACAATAAACCACAATACCGTGCAATATGATGTAAAGTAGGCCTCTAATACAACCGTACTAGTCAACAAACTAATAAAACGAATACTGTTAGTAACAAGAGTCATGATACGAATACTGGTAGTAGTGTTGCCAATACTAGTACTAGAAGTCGTCGTAGGAGTAGAAGTGAAAGAAGTAGTAGTAGTAGTAGTAGTAGTAGTAGTAGTAGTAGTAGTAGTAGCAGTAGCAGTAGCAGTAGCAGTAGCAGTAGCAGTAGCAGCAGTAGTAGCAGTAGCAGTAGCAATAGCAGCAGTAGTAGCAGTAGCAATAGCAGCAAGAGTAGCAGTAGCAGTAGCAGTAGCAATAGCAGCAGTAGTAGCAGTAGTAGCAGTAGCAATAGCAGCAGTAGTAGGAGTAGTAGCAGTAGCAATAGCAGCAGTAGTAGTAGTAGTAGTAGTAGTAGTAGTAGTAGTAGTAGTAGTAGTAGTAGGACGACGACTCCTACTAGTAAAACTAGTACTACCAACAATGATAACAAGAGTCGTGATAACATCAATACAGATAAAGACGAACGTTTGTACGAATCGCAACAATAAACATATCAAACGAACCAGTAACCGTAGTAACTAGAACTGATAACGGTAACTAAAGAATCATCATGTGGGTGGTTGTCAAAATTATGGTCCCTTTTGATTTTGGTCCCTATTATAGCACGGCACCTACTATTTAGGGTACCCAAAAAGGGACCCTTATTTTGACAACCACCCATGTGCTTCGGCTTCACTCCCAGACCTGCATCTCCCAGGGTTCGGCCGGAGGACTGAGGCGTCATCATCCGCAGCTCCTAGGACTGATGGCCGAGGCTGGGGATGGTAGAACTTCGAATTCAATCGTATGTTCGGGTTTAGGGTTTAGGAGGCTTAGGTTATAAGTTGTAAAGTCTGTTTTTTGTGGCTTACGGCTTAGATAGGACTTTCTGGCTTGGGATGCAAGTTGGTTCTATGCCTTTAGGGTTTATGACGCTTAGGCGGCGTAGGGCTAACATGTAGTTCTCACAGACATATTCCTTGGAGTAATGGTACATGCAGACATTGATACTGATGTTATCTGCATAGAGCTCCCTAGTTTTCAGGGAGCATGATGTTTCCGACTCAAACACTCACAACGAACATGGCTTTTCAGTCTTGTTCCTCAAAACCATAATCTCTAGATGCCCAATCTCCGGCTTGGGGCCCGAAGCCACAGCATTGAATCGCAAGGTACAGAGTCCGTGGAGCTTCCCCCGCACCTTGCTTAACCGACTCCACAGCCCACGGCGTAGGTACGAGGTGCTACAGCCGGAACTCTTGGAGCCCTCTTCGAATCGGGTCCGAGGCACACCGTTCGGTCTCTCCTTAGAAGTCTGCTCGCGGGTGCAGAGGGTAAAGGTATGCTGCAGGCTGGAGACACCATGAAATATCAGCTACAGGTGGGCTTGTCTGCCATTCTTACAAAATTTGTTGTGAATGATCGTAAGTCTATGACAGTCGCAGCATGTTCGCCATATAATGCTGCTAGTGATAGGTGGCTTTCGAAAAGGGGTGTGTTCAGTTGGAAGGCATCAGATCTCAAGCTTCCGGTGACTTCGAAAAGTGCAGACTGGCCGGTGGGAGGAACGAGAAACCTGCGACACGCTGCGGTTCTGGGTGAACTTCGTCAGCTCTGGGCACGGGAATGGGATGTTCAACACATGTAAGCAGGGGTTCTGCCACGACCGGAGACACATGGAGACACTGTCTGCAACCAGCGGCTGCCCACAACGAGGTCTCTCTAAGATTGCCCTCAAATGGCTCCAAGGATCCACCATAGGCTCCACCTGGTCGTCCAAGCTACGAGCCCGCGGATGGTCCTGATAAGTTCGGACATGCTCGGCCTAGTTCCACGACTACAAAGGCAAGGGCTGAACACTGATCAGGCATTGCTACCGAAAGATAGCCAATACTGAGGACCACCGAGGCAACATGCAAACGGGCTTGGGCCTGACATATGTATATATATATATATATATGTGTGTGTGTGTGTGTGTATACACTCCCAGGACAAATGGAGGTGGCTAGACAGCGCCGTTTCAAGTTCTTGCCGGGTCGAACATGTTTTAATCTTGAGGCACCCTGGATTCAGCCAAGACATCCTACAAATTATACAAAAATTAGTCAGAATAAGGAACCCCCCCCAAAAAAAAAATAGTATTGGTAATTGCTATGGCCCCTATATTAGCAGCTCGCGGCTTTTGCCATGCGGCACCTTCCTGGCATGCCATCGTCTTGTCGAGAAGTGCACATCTCGACTCGGGGTTGCGAGAGCCTTGAAGGTTCGATCATACCCTGGGTGCTGCCCCCATACCGAAACAGTCCGCAACAGGGCTACTATTAAGGTCCTACTGTATCTATATTATGAATATTATCCAACTGTTACTGAGTGGGGGCAGTACCCAAATCATACCCATGGTCAGTTCTTGAACCTGCATGCTGCCAACATGTCTCCACCCCACAATCCGAAACAACAGTCCTAAACCCTGAAGTATCTTGGGCCTGTAAGCTTTATTGTCTAATAAAGACCTTAGGACTCAAGGCTTACCCTCTCTGAAGCCTGCTGTGCACTATCAACCGGCTGTGATGCTCAGAGCTCTTCTCTGAGAGGCAAAGCGATCTCGGCCATGGCTAGATCGCCTTTGTTGACGCAGTTACGAGGTTTGGCGTCCAGGGTGAGCTTGAGCAAACACCACGGGACAAATGCATTGCCTTTTGAGTACTTACGAAACAGATGCTTACGTACGAGTGTCTAAACCTCGGAGATCGCTTCGTTTACTGGTGAGACGGCGGCAGGATGCCTGATCACACTGCAGCACGATCTGGCAGCAAACATTCAAGCTCTGCTCCCGGGCAGCATTGGCTTTGGAGCTTGTATTTCGTGCCGACAGATTACCGAGGCGACAGAATGATATTTGAGGGGACCTCGTGGCGGCTAGTCCCGTTGATATACGCCGACCTCATGTGCTGTCCTGATGCATGGATGGAGAAGCCAGCACGATGTCGCACGACGCTGACTAACATTGCTGTGGGTGCCCACCTAGCTTCTCCCCACCATGCGCTCTTGACATCAACTCTAAGCTAGGACACAGCTACACCCGAAGACTAAGGGCGTCTGTACTCAGGATTGCTGCACGCGAGGACTTTCGTGCGCAACGCAAGACTGCAGCCTTCGTGCGATCAGGATCCCAGCTCTCATTCAGGAGGTTGTGCGCCACACGGCTGCGAAGTGATATTTTAGATGCTAACTTCAGTCCGTGCTACCTGCCTGGAAACGAAGGCACATTTTGTATCCGTCATGACAAGTTGGGACAGCCTCCTTGCAGGATTATCCGGTAAGCCGGCCAGGACGTAGCCCTCGCCCTTCGAGTGCATTGGACACATACTCTCTCAGACTCCACTGCCATGAAAAGCCACAATCAACTCTCCCTCTCGGCCTTTTCACACCAATGCCCTCTCCCCAAGCCGAGACTACATCCGGGCTGGCTTCCGACTGGCATAGCTGGCGCAGGCGCAGAAGATTTACTACAGGGGCGGCCAACGGAAAAGTCTACTATACTTTTGTTTCGGTTTGCTTTAGGGCTCGAGGGTATCGTTGCCCGGGTATGTCGCGGCATGGTCATAGCAGTGATCGCCGCGAAAGATACGACTCATCATTCCGGCCTTTGTTACACAAATAGTTGCCGTCTGCAGGACGAACTCGGGGTGGATGTCGGCTACGGGAAATCTGCTGCCAAACTCAGCCCAGACCCTGTGGATTTTTGTATGCAGTTCCCCACATGGTAACCTCGAGAATCCGACGATCCTTCTGGCTCAAGACAGGCTGTGTTTGCTACTGTATACATGCTGTTGCGCTATGTACAGATGCTCAATATCCTTGTAAGTCCTTGTCCATGCATCTGTAGATTTGCATACATGATTACATACATATAGACGTACATACCTCCTTCTAGAACAGAGGACAGACACATGTATCCACACAGCCTTCATACCCCCAAACCCCCAAACTCTTGGGCTTCGTTTTCTTCGTTTTCCTTGGCCACCCTAATGTTGGAACCTGATTAAGAAACTCTGGGCCTGCCACCGCAATATGTTAGGATCCATATTAAGAACCCTAACAGGGACCCAAGGTTTCTTAATCAGGTTCCTACATTACACCCTCAGAGAGTCATAGGCAGCCTTCGCAGCCTTGAAGTTAGCCGTAGCCTGCAGCTGGACGCAGGGCTCCATTTCGGCGGCACGTACTTCGGGATCCGAGTACTTGGGGATGTTTGAATCCATGTTGGGACCCCACTTCTTCTGCAGCTCCCACATGAGAAAGCTGTCTACGATGTGTGGCCTTTAGTGCTGTCAGTGTTCAGGGTCTCTGCTCCGGTGCAAGGAAGCAGCGGGTACAGGTTTTAATAAATTTCGGACCCAGAGCAACATAAAGTCTTCTGCATGGCTTGACAGTCTCCAGAAGTCCTCCTACTAATTTCCGCTCAGGTTTTCGCTTCGAAAAGAAGAAGCTGTTGGTCCTGAAGGCGTGGAGACTAATTATGCGAATGCCTGATAGTGGCTGCGGGGGTATGATGGCAAGCTTAACAAGTGTGCCATACCCAAGACGCCACAACCCCGCAAACTCATCACAAGAAGAGTTTAGAGATAACGCTTGGGATAGATGTCCTCTTATAGCGCTACACATGAATCGTAATTGAGGTCACATTGCCCTTCGCGCCTCCGAGGCCTTCTCGCGATTGTGTGGTCGGTCCGGGTGCCACCGCATGGCCATCGCTCCTTGGTGGGTATAACTAATGGTCGGAATTCGGGGGACTTCATGAGACTTTGCAACTTAGCACTAACCGAGCTTATAGCTGCTAAACTGCAGATCGGTCAACAAAATGAACGAGGATATGCTTGGGGCTTGGAGGGGATTAGAGTCGGGTGGCTCGGACGCAGGCTTCAGGGCTACGTGCTGTAATTAACCTCAGACCGAACCGAGCATGTAAAGACTGCATCGACTGCATCCCTTTGCTGCTGTCCGGATTCCCAGACATGAGAAACTATTCGGGAGAAGATTGCGCAAGTTGAAACGTGGAAGTTGGGCTTCAGCGGATCCAAGAGCCAAGCGATTTGGTTGAGTTCCGGACCTGTGTGAAAGTAAAGTTTGCGACTGCTCTCGATGTTGACGATCCGTTAGGGTTCCTAACTAGACCTCTAGTATACTATACCCATACTATACCCCATACTCACTGCGGCCTTGGATGGACACACAGAGCTGCGGGTGAGTCCAAAGATCCCGCCGCAGGCCCACTAAACCACGCTCTACCAGTGTCAACTCTCAAATAAAGCAAGCAAGGACAGTCGCCGAAATAACGTGAGGCGATAACAAAGATGTTCGATGCAGTAGTTATGAACCTGCAATGTTGGCAAAGGCATCACCAGCAAAGTTGAGCAGTAAGCAACAACAGCAGCAACAACTGTGTTACTGCAACCACTGTAAATGATGACGAAAAGGAAAGGTCATGTTGCATGGCACGCTCATCATGTGTTTCAGTCTCACACTAGCCATTCGAATCAGTGTCCAGGAACAAGAGAGAAGGAAGTACCAAAGGCAAATCGTTTGAGATTATCTATCGCTCTGAAAGGACTTGGGAGAAGACTTATAACACAGTGCTGATTGAAATGAGCTTGCTCACAGCATAGTGCCCTAAGCTAGGGCCTAAGCCCCGCACCCTACACCCTAAACCCTGAAGCCCTCAACCAAACGAATGCCACGGGCCAAGGCTCTGTAAGCCTTTTTCAGCTCTTCAGGGGACGGCTTGGCCGAAGCTGGGAAGCCCAGTAGAGCCTCAGATTTACGTACTATAATCTAGAAAAACTCCATAAAATGAAATCTATCTATATATATATATATATGTATTACAGTGATATAGTATAGTCTGATGTCCTATAATGAGCTCAAGCCGTGCCTCGTGATCCCTTACAGTCCCCATAGTTGATTGCCCATCCCCGCCTTTGGGTTCCACCTTTTGTCTCAAGATACTAAAGGGAACTCCAGAAAGTTGGAATATGGTTTCAGGGTGGGATACCTTATAATTTACCATAGAAGGGTTAGGATAATTACATTCCAACTTTCTGGCTTTTACTTTACCGCTTTGAGGTGACGATGGCGCAGAAGAAGTTAACAGATCTCCGGGCAGTGCAGGCAGATGAGGGCTCTGTGGCTCTTCAATAAAATTAACTAGGTGGGGCTTGTAAAGCTTTTGAAACATATTAGTAAATAGGATCCTCTTAAGCCCAAAAAGGAAAATATAAAATGCCCAAAGCCCTACCTAGTTAAGGGTCCATGTACCCAAATGTATATACCTTGGGGGCCCCATGAACCAATATATAGGGAGTACTTTAAGGCCAAAGTACATACACTTTGAGTACATGGACCCTTAGGGTATGTAGATGGTAGACATTGCCGGGTACGCACATCTGTGCACTCAAAGGTTTGGATTAGAGACGGTGGGCCTTGCGGGGTTTGTGCCAAAGACGCATGCGTAAAAAAAAGCTGGGATGAACTACCCAGTCCACAGCCACAGGGTCCATGGATAAGCCTTAAGCTACTTCTTAGGCTCAACGCGTAAAGTGACATGGGGATGTAGTGATGTAGGGTTGCGAACACAAAAGAGTTGCATGGGCGACTCTAGCAGGCGACGCGCAAAGGTCATAGTCAGGAGAAAGGAACAGGACATCGACCTGCTACAGCAGCAGCTAGACGACCACAGCGATGAGAGCCTAAATCCGAAACCGTATAGGCAGCAGGACAGCACGGTTCATTTCGAGGGAGAAACAAGTCGAACAACGGAAAACACGATCAGCGTTGGACACTCGCTGCTGGTCGTTTCGGGTCCGACACCCCGCGAGACGAAGATGGCTTGAAACAAATGCGCCAATAACAGATATAGGCAATCATGTCGACTCTCTGCTCGTCCTCCACACTAGCAACACCATCGAGAATGATTGGGCTAAACATGCATGAGCACTATAGGGCTAAGGTTACGACGGTTAAGAGCGGCACTCCCAAATGCCAAAACTCAAGCACGAATGCCTTACCGCACGCACTATCGTAAAACTGCATGCAAGGGGACAAGCCGAGCATGAGCGTGAGGCGAGGGGGCGGGGAGCCTAGAAATACCGGGCAATGCTAAACCGTCTCTAAGTGTTTGAAAGATGTTGTTGGAAGCAGCATGAAGCAGCGAACCGAATCTTCCGCGATGCTGCTTTTGCTTTTGGACCCTGGTGGCAATGACATTTCAGGAGCTGGATAAGACGGTCAATTATCTACTTACTACCATGACTACGACATGTTCTTGCACCCCGATTCCGCTTGTAGCCGCGCGAAACCAAGCCACGTGTTCAAGCACGGCCCTGAGCGTCGTGCAAAACTATCAACGATCAACGGTTCTTACCAAGCAGGGTATATGCATTCATTCGTGCTTTGCAGCGTGCGCGGAACTTCTGCCCTTCACGCAGGCCCAGTTTGCAAACGAACCCCTCCCGACAGAATGCATGGACTGGCTTATTGTACATGACATGCAACCGCCAAAAAGCGCGGCAAACGGTATGTCACATGTATGTTAGCATTCTACCAATCCAGAACCCTGTAGTGCAACGAACTGTTCTCTTGAGGGGTCAGGGCACCAAGTGCTTCTCGCGCATGTCGGCCTTGAGCAGAGGTGGACGGGACCCGGCCGTATTGGAAGACTCCTCGCGCCGCGTGTCGTGGCCTAATTACTACGCCTCGAACTTACAAACTCTCCGAAGACCCAGCAACTCGACATGTTCTTGAAGCAATGTGTGTGGAAGTTCGCACGAATAAAAAGATTAAGTGGCAACAGCTGACAGAAGCTTCTGCTGCTCCTACTGCTGCTGGTGCCAACAAATAGCAATGCAGCAATCGTCTTAAAAGCGAAGCTGTAGCAGCAAACGAGTAGCAGTAGCAGTCAAGCTAAAAGAAGTAGAAGTAGCAGAAGTAGGAGGAGTAGCAGCAAGCAGTAGCAGCAACCAAACGTGCGAATTGTGTCGACAACGGCGACGGCGAGAGCACTAGAACTACGAACGAGGGTCCTTTCTGATTAGTGCCAACATTGTCACTGTCAATATGACGGAAGGTTCTGCAAATACAAATTCGGAAATGTACACGCAGACAAAAACACTCGCATGCTTTTTAAGGGTGGTATAGGTTACCCCAAGGGTCCACGTATCTACTAATCATATACTCTCTGAAATCCTAACCAACATAACTATCCTGAAACAGAGTACCTAAGTATTGGGTCCTTTGGACCCTTAGGGTTAGCGTACAGCAGTGGCCAGTCCACCCTCGGCATTCAATGAGGACGTTTCTCTTTCCTGGTGTGTGGAAAGTTTCATCCTGCCAATACCCAGAGGCCCTAAAGTAGCTTTCCTTTGGGGGGTTCATATATAGAATCCAAAAAGGTAATCGCAAAAAGGAACTACTTTGGGGCCTCTGGGTAAGGATAAGGCGTCGATGTTGACATCAGTGTGAGATGTGTGCTCGGCAGCACTTGGAATATCGACTTGTTTAAGCAAGCACATAACAAAAGCTTAACATCACCCCGGCTGAAGTTCAGGTCAATAGTTCGCAAGCTCGGTGCCCGCACAATGGATTTCAGATCGAGTCTTTCAGGTTGGTCTGCGCTGCATGTGCACGGAGTTCCGAAGTGATCGTTGCATTGATAGCTCGGCTAATATCGGGGCCTTACTAATTGGAATAGGGTTGGGGCCTATATTCTACTATAATTGTAAAAAGGAACCCCCAACATGGTAATTGGTAACTGTTTAGGCCCAGGTAGTACCTGGACCCCAAACCCCACCTTGCTTCGGCTGCCCCTGGAGCGCGGCATACCTCAGCTTGGCCGAGCGGGGTTCCGAGCGCTCCGATATCCAAGGACCTGCGATCGCATGCCTTTACACCATCTGAGCTTGTAGGTGGTTGTCAAAATGATGGTCCCTTTGTGGTTCCCTATTATTATACGGCACCTAGTATTTGGGGTACCCAAAAAGGGACCTTAATTTTAACAACCACCCATATAGAATGATAGAAGTTCTTCGAGACTAGGTATGCAAGATGGATTTAGGCCGTAAGCATCCACAAAAAAACATTTTGACCAGCAGTCAACACAGGTCGAAGCCGAATCTAGACGTTCAGTGACCCAACTAATTAACAAAATCTCTGAAGCCACCAAAGCTTGTTAGGTCTGAGAATCCAGCCCTTCAACCAAAGGTCGACACCATCACAACCTAACCCTTAAACTCTAACCTAAGCCTTAACTCTAACCTCAGATGTCGCCAAACTCCCGAACTCGGAACAAGAGCCCACCGAGGCCAAACCGTGCAATAAAACCGCAAGATTCCTATCTACGAAACAGGCTCAGATAAAGCCAGTCGACCCCCCGACTTTGTCCCCAAATCCAAACCTCTGCGCTCCTCTAAGACTAAGCCCCTAAGTTGCCGAGAAGCTCTCATCAAAAGAGTCTCTTCTCTCGAAGCTGGGCTTTGCTTTCGCCTGCGCCTCCCCGGCTCGAAAACCCAGAGCCTCCCAAACTCCTCAATTAAGGAATATACCTTAAATCATATTGGGGATCCCTAATATGGTTTAAGGAATATTCCTGAATTAAGGGGTTGTGGAGTCTCTAGGAACGAGGCTCAGAGCTGTAACGTGCTTGCGTTTCAAGGATTGCCTGTGGTTAGATCTGCTAGGGTTTCAGGATATCAGGTTCGTGCGGAATTACTCGTCATTCAGGCAGGAGCCTTAATCTGTTCACTGGGTCTTTGGTGTGTTGTAGCATATTCTTAAACGGCCCATAGGGGGATACTCTCAGTACTTGTTCCGACCCCCTTTGAAGGCCTTGGGGCTTCATGCATGTCTTGAGGGGCCCTGGAAAAAGTCTACGTGGATCGTGAATCCTCAAACTCCGGATGGAGGCCGGTATAAGTCCTCAGAAGTTGGGCACTATACTATACTAGACTAGACTATACCGTATCATGCTCTGATATTATGTTGTCTTATATTCTGTTGTGCTGTTAAAAGGTACATGCTAGAATATATGTTATAATATATCAGATCTTATCATAGTATAGCTTATTCTATTATTTTGCGTACATTATGTTTTCATGAGGGTGCATGGCTGGGTGGATCGGCTCGACTCGAGGAATCCGTACGATTACACATACTTCGAAAACTCCGTGGTGTCTTGGAGGCACCATACGTGCAAGCTACCCCAAAACCCACATTCCACTTCATTCGTTTTCTTGAGGACCCAGTCATCAAGTACTACTAAACACTAAAAGTCCCTGTAAAAGTGTACTTCCTAAATCCGCAAGTAGCAGAACCCAACATCCGAAGCGATGGGACCTGCGTGGGCTTCTCCCTTTGCCCGGGCCGCGGTCGGTCCCAGGTGTCCTGCTCGAGCATTTTATCGGCGTAGGCTTCCCGGGTCTAGGGCTTTAGGGCTTATAAGGTTTCAGGTTGAGGACGTGCAATTAAAGTTGAAAAGTCTTTGGGGTTGATTTCAAGCGGTATCCTCTTTTTGTCGGGGCTCCATTGTGCCGATCTTTAAGATCAGAGCCTGTGTAGGCGTGACGCGGTTGTGTAGTTCGGTCTGCAGAGTGAGCTGGTGGTGTCGGTGCCGAATCTGCCTTTCTTCGATCACCGAAACTTTGCGAATGGAGACTCTGCAGGAAACGAGACCTGCAACTCTGTCTTTTGCAATCCACGACATACTTTGAGGAGACTTTGCCCAGAACGCCATTCCTGCGATGCTCAGCTTTTTACAGGCTGTAATGAAGCTGTTCCTTGGGCCCCCGACCCTGTGCGCTCCCGCGTTTTTGTTTCTCTCGCTCTCTCTTTTGCGCTCTCTCTCGCTCCCTCCTCTGCATGAGTGAAACAGCGCATCATTGGAGCATCGAAGCTTGCACGTCTTGTCTATAGGCTTATGGCAGGCATCAATGAGGGTTGAGGGTTATGGTTACGGGCTGCTGTCCATCTCATACCACCTTTGCCATCTATTCAGGACGGTCGTTCACGGATAGATGCATAGCAAGGTGGCCTGACCTCACTTTGTATGGTGCTTCGGCTGAGAGTGCAAACCTGTGCCCGCCTTTGGGAGGGTGCGACACCTTTGACCTTTGACATGCCCCAGACAGGAAGGAACAACTCCGTCCCGTCAGGTCTTTACGAATGACCGGAGAACCCCGACCACTGACAACCTCAAAGAAGGGCATAGCTGAAGGGTTGCGTGTACACTAGTGGCAGGGCCAGAAACTCTCAAAAGCGAGCAGGTTGGAAGATTCTACGTCACGACCTTGCAGAACCCCCCAAGCCCTCAATCCTTTATACTGTCAGGGACCACCCTCAATCCTTTATACTGTCAGGACCCCCCAAAAGTAGAAACCCCAACTAACAACTTCGGCCTGAGTCCGCTCGTGGAACTCAGACCGCCGGGACCACCAACTCGCCGGCATGGAGGAGGCCCCAGAAGCCTTTGAACTGTCTTTTCTGGGTTGTAGTTTTGGGGTTCTGAAAAGTATTTATGAATAGGTACCTCTATAATATAGGAACCATAAGGGAAATTTAAAAAAGGCCCCAGAAGCCTTTACTACAGGGGCCTTAATAACTAGAATAGGGTTCCCTTTAAAGCATTCCTTAAAGGGTTCCTTAAAGGGATCTATCGTAGGGTTCTATAGTATAGGGGCCTTAATAGGAATAGGGTGGTGGGGGGGCCATTATACTAATAATTATAACAAGGAACCGCCACAATAGTATTGGTAGTTATTCAGGCCCCTGTAGTAAACTGGGGTCTTTTGGATGTTGAGTTTGGGGTTCAGATTTGTGAGGGTCTGTCAGCTTCTCCTGGGATAGGGCTGCACACCTCGGAGTGGGTTTCAAGGTAAACCCTTCTGGGGAAAGCTCACGCACGAAAGCCATGGCCTGAAGCGCTCTGCATGCAGGTCTTTCTTCTGTCGGGTGACCGCTAGAACAAGGACTCGAGAAGGTTGCATGGACGTCCCTTGAGACATATGGGTGGCTGTCAAAATTATGGTCCCTTTTGGGGTACCCTAAATTATAGGTGCCGTATTATAATAGGGACCCAAAAAAGGACCATAATTTTCACAACCACCCATATGAAGAAACTAGAAGTGCCACCGAGTCGCCCCACTGTCTGCACGGCTCCGTGGCTGCGAGGATGCGCTGCTCTGAGAACGTTTGCTGCCAGCTCGCAACTCCTCCTCGCCCGGAATCGTACCCGTAAAGCGCATCCTTAGCGGTTTCCATATAACTGCGGGTGTGAATCCTAAACCCGAAACCTCCAGGTGCCTATACATAGGTATAGATCTATGGTTTGTAAGACGTGCTTGAAACGCGACTGGTACCACGTGCCACAACTTCATCCCTCAGCCCTCTGTCAGTCTCGTGCTTCGAATTTTGGCCCGTGCACAGGCTGCAGTGCGATTCTTCACATCTGCACATGGCGCAGTCGAAAGCTGAAAAATGTGTTTGTACTGTAAACCAACCACGAACAGGGAGAAACGACACAACGACCGGTACCAGCTGCAGCTACTTCTTGCTATGTAGTACTCCCTGCCGGCTCGTGTGAGTGACAAGACAAGCCGCGCTGCCTCATGTCGCAACCTAGGGCGGTGCAAATGAAACCTTAAATGTTTGCCCGGCAGACACACGAAATCACGAACCATCTGCATGTGGGGCAGCTAGCAGCTAGCGTTCATGCATTCACGTGACCCCGCAACAATGCAGCCGAGTCTCCAAGTCTTCCATCTTTGCACCCAGGAGGGCGACAAATTGGCGGACGGCGTGTGTGGCGGAGGCTTGTGGGAATTCCTGCACCAGGGCTTACTATTGCTGGCGCTGCAGAAGCTTTCTGCTGATCGGTGTACAGAGGACAGCTGGCACCCCACGATTAGGCCTTTGCCAAGAACAACTTATGCTGAACTTCGCTACTTGTAGATGGTTCCGGTGTAGCCGTAAGCGTGAAGCATGCAATCATCTCTGGCACGGCCGAGGGACCACTTGCTGAATTGCTGCAAGCGGAAACCAAGATTCAGTGAGTTGCGTCACTCAATCAGCAATACAAAGATGTACCTCTCAGCCAAAACGCCCTTCTGGATCAAATGCGAACACGGTCTAGGTATGCCGCCGGGCCCATTTCTATGGGACCATTAATAATCGTTGAGGGTTTAGGGCCGTTTAGGGCTTAATGATAGGCTTTTTGGCGCTGAAGCCTGAGGACACCTGAAGAAGCCCTACAGCCACAGCCACTACAGTCTAGAAGCCACTCTTCGAACGATCGGAGCCTTGTTCCCGATGTTGGCCCGTGCGCACTCGATGGCCGCGTTACCTGGCGAAGACTGGGTCTTCATATAGAGGCTCTCTCATGGGGGCCGTAACAATAGGAATGGGTTTTGGGATGTAATTATGCCGATAAACGCAAGATGCCAGGCTCAGGCGGTTGATCTTTTTTGCACAAACAGGCTGTAGCGGACAGGTTCGCGTGTGTCCAAGCACTCGACCTTACCCTTGCGATGAGGAGGGTTCTCGTACAGTATTTTTTGCCACCCGCCCAGCTGAACTAGTCGCACCTGCGAACTTGAGAACCTCCATGCTCAACTGCCGGAAGGCGCAATGAATATGTGAAGCAAGCGCTCGATTGCTTCTGCAGAAACCAGGGGCTTCATGCAAGAACGCTTGACAGTAAAAAGCTCCAGACACAAGGCTGAAGGAAGCTGAAAGGAATAAGGAATCCCTCCGAAAGTTTGGCGCCCTGAAGGTCCCTAAATCCTAAACCCTAAACCCCTAAACCCTAAACCCTAAACCAACTTGCAAGAGGAGAAGACCTCTCCGGCCTCCGGACCCGGTTGCCGCAAAGGTTCCGCGGAGCTTCGCTTATCCGCCTTAAGAGCAGAAAAGAAGGGACCCTTCATGGGGACCCCTACCCTACAATGGGCTGTATAATGGGTATATAAAGGAGATGATGTCTGGCTACCGGGTCAAATCATGTTCACGCCAGTGTTCTTCTGGATGTCACTTTCAACTGTTGAGTGGCCTTCTCTAGGGAGAGGACGCGGGAAAAACTGTTTCCCCTTCTGCCCACGAAGGTCGACCCACAGAGTCTCGTAAGTATTGGGGGAAATGCGGAATTCACTCGGGAAAGACCCTCTGGTTGCTTTCTTCTGCAGCTGCTCACGCAAGCACTTCGTGCGAACAACTTGTGCAGCCCAGCATCGGTGAAGCTAGCGGAAGTCCTGGCCACCAATCGCAAGTTCTACACATGCAGAAACGAGACATAACATAACCCGCCGCAAATGGAGGAAGTAATCCTCAAAACTACAACTGAAACAGGTAAGACCGTCAACACATGCGATTTTCAGCGCAACTGGGCATGTCTCCACTCGCGCTTTCATTAACCCAGGCCCTGACACGCCGTTCCGAAGCAGTGCAGCACCCATCCCAAAAAGACCGAAACCTCCATAAAATAGAACCCCAAACCTTCAGAGGTCCGCTGCTTGCGGACCCATCAAGCCAGCGATCACCTTATACAGAGTCCTGAAACCCCGATCACGACCCGATGAAGTCCTTGTCAAGGGTTCCTGTAAGGGTCCCTATGCTTGTAACAGTCCGTTGAAATTAAAATAAACCCACGGATCCCTTCTAGTGCCCTAAAAATGGCCTTATAGAATATAGAACCATTGATCTAACAGTTGAAGTTCAGAAACCCCGAAGAAGCCTCTAAAACCCTGACAGGAATCCTTCAAACCCAACTTACAAAAGTGCATCATGAGGGAGATCCCGCCTTAGGCCCGGAGCGCTCGATGGCCGCTGCCGTGGTCGAGGCGCCTTTAAACCCTTACAAACCCCAGACCCCTTCCCAGAGCCTCCAAAACCCTTGAATTAAGGAATATACCTTAATATCATATTAGGGACCCTAATATAATTTAAGGTATATTCCTTAATTAAGGGGTTTTGGAGGCTCTGGGTTTTGACTAGACCTGCTTGGATGGCTCCGCTGCTTCGGGTGGCTTGAACAGGGTCTTGATAAGGTTTCAGACAGGCCGGTTATTTAGTGGGCTCTACAAAGCTTTCGCTTGTAGAGATTTTCAAGAAGGTTAGATAGGGTGTATAAGGGCTCTTTGGGGGTTCGGTAGGGGCCTTTTTCTGTAAGGATTCTACAGTGTTTGGGCGTTTGGGGTGCAAGGTGATGGCCTCCCCCATGGCTCGACAAGAGTTTGGAGGGTGTAGGGCTGAGAGCTTAAGTGCTATACTTGTTGCGTTCTATAGAGCTTCACGGTGCTTCCGCGCGCATACGAGATTTATAGGGTTTTAGAATGCCTCACTTGGTTTAGCGGGCTAGTGGTCTAAGGGTATTATAGAGAGTAGCCTCTGTCATGGACTTGGGCTTTGGTTTTGGGCTTGTGAAAGGCCTGCAGGCTTAGAGGATTTAGCTGATTAGTGAGATTTTGCCTCCGGCAATATCCGAGCATCCCCCACCAAGCTCCTTTTCCAGTAGACTTCCATCAAAGTGAACCACTCAATCAAAGGTGTAATCATAGTCGCCTAAGGAAGGGCACCCTGTCATGCATGATGCAACGCGGCACATGCGTCAAGAGTTTATTGGAAAGTAACAGATCTACTAATCTACTTGGTACTGCATATGCCCTCGCTTCATCGGGATTCTGAACGGCAACCAAGTCCCACATGTGAAGTTGGCAATCGCACCGCGCAGGTTAACAAGGCAAGACGATCAAACACGAGGAGTTTCTTCCAAAGGCGATGCCGGTTCCTAGGCAGGAAACGTGCACACTTTAAAGCCTGCTGCTCCCCAAAAAACATCTGCGGTCCGATGCACCTGGCCGTCGTCGGCCTTGTGGAACTGGGCCTCACAACGACTTCTGCGGTTGTGTGCTGCATTTGTGGTAAAACTAACTAACTGACTAACTAACTAGCAACTATAGCTATCAAGCAAACACCGACACACAGACATCCACATATCCACACATCCATCCATCCATCCATCCATCCTCCATCCATCCATCCGTCCGTCCGTCCGTCCGTCCATCCCTCCATCCCTCCATCTCTCCATCGCTCCATCCCTGCGTACATACATACAGGCATACATACAGGCATACATGTACATATACACCCTAAGGGTCCATGCACTCATATCGTTTATACTTAGGCTGAAAGTAGTCCCTATATAATAGGTACTTGAGGGTCCATGTATACTCATATGGATACATGGACCCTTAGGGACACACACACACACACATATATACCGGTGTGTTGACGTGGGTCTTGAGTCCTATAATGCAGCTAGTGGGCTGTGCTAGATTCTACGGGCAACTATGATGTCGGGCATCTTTGTCGGTGGTAGCGCAAGGTATACCCTGCATGCAGCAGAGATCGGATCAAACAGCAACCTAAGACGTGGAAGAATTGAGTCTGCTTTTTGTGCTGTGGAAAGCTGTATGTGTTTAGCGAGCTAGCAGCTAGCCAGTTTGTAAGTAAGTTGGTGCTAGTTGGTCTGTTTGCATTCTTGTTGGTATGCAGATCTGTATCTATGCACGTATGCATGCATGTACTGGCTGTGATATGTTTGTCAGCTTGTGCTTGTTGTTTGCTGGATTGCTTATGTGCTTGTGATGCCTATTTTTCGAAGGCAAGCTTCTTCTGTGACGTTGTTTTGAGGCGAACATGTAGCCTCCTGCCGAAGCCGCGCCTCGTATGCGGCAAAGCGTGGGAACATGGACGCAGCTGCGAAGGTCGGCGTCGACGAGGCGCCTTTCATCCCCGTCGGCCTCTCTGCCGTGCCAGCACCGTGTGATGCTTGGAACACCTCGGAGAAAAATCTACAGTAAACTTAGCAATGCCAAGAGGGCAGGGGCCCGGGGGCTTGCAGGCAAGACAGATGCACTACCCCTTCTTTAAGACTGGACTGTCATGCGGCGAGCCTCGCCTGAAATGGATCTACCATACGGTTGCCGGCTCAGATTGTCGATTGCTGACATGTACAGTCACGGACTATCACAGAGAAATCCTCGCTTGCAAAACTCGTCGCGGCACCGATGCCTCTAAACCGGGACATGTTGATTCGCAAGCGTCTTGACAGCACCCCGGCATGTAGCCATTCAGAAGTAAATGCGCTTCCCAGTGGCTGGATGGTCCAAGTCCACCCCTGCCGCTCGATACCTGGGTGGAGGCACTGTCAAAAGCCCGCCAGCGAATTCAAGAGCTCAGCTTAGTTTAATGACGGGGATAGGGTTTTCGGGTATAAGGGGGCACCTCGGGCTAGACTTTTTCCATCTGGCACCTCATTTAAGCACATGTTGAACCGCATTATGATTCAGCTTCGCATTTCAGACCCTGTAAACAATCGACTATGGGAGTTTCATGCCATAAGAATCTCATCATGATATGTAACTTGTATATAACACCCGTGAACTGCCTGCACGTACGTCTATGCCGATAACACGTTGCTTGCTTATGAGGGCAAGCCAGTCACTGCAGGAACTAACCCAAAACTTGTTTTCCACTGAGATGACTTTGCTGTCCTTCCTTGCGCGGGTGTGTATAGATTTATGTGTGAATATATGTGGCCCGTATGCAGACGCAGACGTGCGTGAACATGAGGCAGAGAGAGAGAGAGAGAGAGAGAGAGAGAGAGAGAGAGAGAGAGAGAGAGAGAGAGAGAGAGAGAGAGAGAGAGAGAGAGAGAGAGAGAGAGCGAGGGAGAGCGAGGGAGGGAGGGAGGGAGAGGGAGGGAGGGAGGGAGGGAGGGGGAGGGAGGGAGGGAGGGAGGGAGGGAGGGAGGGAGGGAGGGAGAGATCGAGGGAGCGGGGACGACTAAAGAGATGAGTGTGGCGTCAAAGCCGAGATTGAAACCCATTTCCCTATGAAGTGAAACAGAAGTCACGATGTGAGGTGATGAGTGAAGCGAAACGAGGAATACTTAGACATATCGGGGCCTCAGTAGTTTTGACAAGATTCTGAGATGCAGGATTTCATGCGGGGATTTGCGCTGGAACTTTCGACACGCAACAGAGTCGAATCAAGCATGAAGAAGTCTGTATTCTGAAAAACTACTCGACAATCTAAAGCCAAGACTCTATGTTCCAAGCGCCTCCAAAACCTAGGACTTCATATACCTTAAATTAAAAGCCGATCCCCTAAAGATGATTTAAGGCATATTCCTTAATTAACTAAGAGGTTTTTGGTGGCTCGGGGCTCCAGCCTAAACCCTTTACCCTACCTAGACCCCCCAACTACCCTCTAATATACCCCAAATACCTACAGTTAAGGGCTATTAGGGCTCCATTAAAGGGCCATCGGGGGAGTCCTGGTATAAACTCCATGTCCCTTTAGGGCTTCTGGCCTAAATCCCCATTTTTGAACGAGGTCTCTCTGAAGTGCCTCCAGCAAGTGGATTTCATCAATCTCCCTAGCTTTTCAAACCCTCAACCCGATAAGCCCTAAAAGCCCAAAACCCCATTTAGGGTTTAGGGTTTACACTCTCGCAGCTCGGACACAGCCAGACGAGGGTTTAGGGTTTAGGGTTCCTTTAGCCCCTGCAGTGGAGCGCCAAGGTACGGTGCGGGAGGACGGGCTCTCGGGGCATCGGGGCGAAACTCCTCAGCCCTCCGCCAAGACCTGAGCGCTTGGTCCATTAAGGGTCTATAAGAAACCTACACTAAGTAGGGTCTAGGGGTCATAGGGCTTGATCAGGGTTTAGTATATACTCATAGGGTTTAAGGTTTATAGGTTTTTAATGAGTTGAGTATATACTCTTAGGGTTTAGGGTCCAGAGTTTTTCGGGTTTAGCATATGCTCTGGCATTGAAGGAGTCCCTCTATACATACTATATTAATCTTTCTTGGCGGCAAAGCGATTGACGTTCAGGGTGTCGAAACAAGGGGGGATGTGATTCTGAGGGAGCCTGCCCATGCAGAATCTCGCAGTGCTACAGCAACTGGCAGATGTGGGTCGAGTGACAAGCGCACCTCATATAGGGGCCTTGTTAATTAGACTGGGGTTTTGGGGTAATTATCCTGCATATAATCAAAAGAAGGAGCCTGAAGGCTGATGGCAGAAGCATTTCGCCTCTTGGGGATATCGCAGGGCGCGTAACACTACGCAGTAATCCACCCACTGGAAGAAGCTTCCAGGATCTTCAAGACAAGCTAAGACCTAGTCCGTAGGGCTCAACGAAGAACACCCGCATGAAACTTGCAAGCATGCCTTACGACAGATCCTCAGCCATTGTGAGCCTGCGTCCCGTCTCCGACACCTGAGTCTAGGATCCAGGATGTCTGGGGCTTAGGACTGGATTAGGCAAACAAAGTGTTGCCCAAGCGTCGGCTGAGGAGAAAGGTCGGGCGATGCGGACTCTGGCGGAGAGTGAGGATGCGTCGTGCTGGATTCCCAGGACTGCGCAGCCTCTGTTGACTCAGAGACACACATGTGGAGGTTACAGTCTTGATTCGTCCGACTGGGGCGCATATAAACGGCACTTTTGGGTCCTGACCATTGGCTTATGTCACCCCGAAAACGTAGCACATCCTAGGCTAACCATATGTGTGTATATATATATATATATACACACACACAAAACCCGAAACCCTATACCCTAAACCGCCCTAAACCCACTGCCTCGCCTCCGGAGGCACTTCCGCCGAATCCGACTCCTGGACGCACACAGGTCAACGCGGTAGAAGCCGAGAAGGCCATCATTGATCAAGGATTGAGGATTTCGGGTACTGAAGGGGTGCTACAAGGGGACCATGAGGGTACTCTAGAAAAAACAGGGGCATTTACAGGGTACGATCTAAGGGTAACATACTGTACATGATAGAACTACAAAAAGCTCAAAGATGCTCAACGCATTTCCGTGCCCCTTGATGTAGTTGGCTGGAAGCAACAAGTGCCGTGTTATTCTTCTTGCAAGTATCAGATGGCACACTTGTCTAAGGTCATGTCGACAAATCTTGCCTTTCACACCGAGGAAAGGACGCCGTAATCAGCAGTGGCCTATCCGAAATTTGCCATCGTGTCAGTTTCGGTGGATCAAAACCTAAGCCCGCTCCTGAAACAAGAAGCTGTCAAACTCCGGCACTTTTCCCTTGAGGTTGTCTTTGGAAGAGATGTTCACCTCAGTCTCAATCTTAGGCCAGGCATTTCGGGTTTCCTGAAACCACGCAACAGACACATGCACAGGTTCCAGTGCCAAGGGACGTTGTCTGGCTAGAATTAAAGGGTTAAGAAGAAGTCTCGGAATGTGTTTGTCTGCACGCTGTCTCCTGTACTGTCATTCAAGCTCCCACCATGCCTGACACACTGCTCGCTCTCTGCGTGTCTCTCTCTCTCTCTCTCTCTCTCTCTCTCTCTCTCTTCTTCTCCCAGGCTTAAGTAGCGAGTTAAGCCCCCCAGGCACCAAGGCCCGCCCGCCCTTTACGGGCTGTCAGAGAGGTGCGAAAGTTGGATGATTTCTCAACCGAGGACGGCAGATTTAGATATATAGTTATATATATATGGTACATGTTATATTTTATTTGGGTCATAATCATCTTTTCAGGACATTCGAATTCTCTCTCTCTCTCTCTCTCTCTCTCTCTCTCTCTCTCTCTCTCTCTCTCTCTCTCTCTCGTTCTTCATTCATGTCTGTCTTTCTTTCTGCCTGTCTTTGTTTCGTTCGCCACCCTCACACTTTTTTAAAATTGCTGTGCAGACTCGCACCCGGGTACTCCTGCTCGGTGTAAAGACGGGTTCGGAGCAGCTGTCGAACATTCTGGTTTGAGTTCCACGGTTTCCGCGAGGTTCTATGCAGCCGCTACCTCGCAGCTTATCTCAACATCCTCGGCTTGGGTAATGTAGGGGGCTTAATAGTTAGAATGGAGCTTTGGGGCTCATTATACTATAATACATAAGTATAACAAGGAATCCCTAAAATAGTATGGGCAATTATTTAAACCCCTCGAGTATTGGATCGACCTAGGACCAGAAAGATCCGATGTGTTCGCCTTCGTGGCACGCCAGCTGGGACGCGACGGCCTAGTTGCCGTCGTCCTGACTTCGTCACCTTCAGGGTTCGCATGGCTTCGCAGATAGGGACTCCGCAGATTCATGACCGTTCTTATTGAAATTGTTCCGAATTTAGGGAGATGGGTGCTACTGGTGCAAGAGCTTAGGTCTACAGGAGCCTGGCAGCCTGAACCCCGAACCGTAGAGGTGAGAATCTCATCCCTCAGCGTGCAGAGCCTTCGTCAACTCCCACTTCCGTCAAGCTCGTATCGCTGCAAGTGGAAGCTTTTGAAAAGGAGTGCATGCTGCTCTCTTCCTCAGTGCAACATGGAGACTACAATTAATTACAGCCTATCTTGAAAGAAGTCCTGGCCATGTACGGGGCATGTCTCTGGTTGACCAAAACAACAGGTGTACACATTCGGGGGCATCCCGCAAAGCGAGACAGAATCCAATCTAATGGTGTGAGCAAGCATCGGCTTGGCGCAGGCTCTGCGCAAAGGCCAGCTCCATCTCAACACTTTCGCCTGCGAGCTTCGCCTGCTCTGCCCAAAGCTCAACATCCTCGGCCTTTCGCTCCAGGACGGCGTCCATGATGGATTTCCATACCAGCCCCGCCTCCTCTAAAACACTGGCCTGGAAGGCCAAGCGTTGCAGAAGATCTGAGACGGGGGTGCCAGCGGAGTTCAAGCGCACGGTGGCATCGATAAGGCGTAGGACACTTCTGGTCTTTATAGCCTCTGCGACCGTTGCGACGAACTCTGCCTGAGCCACCTGCATGGGCCATGCTTTCAGCTCGACATTCTAGTGTTGGCTTTGCTTCTGCATCACTGACACCACCCCGACAACGACGACGAAAATGACGGTTAAGTATTCCTACCATGTGCCACCACCGCTGCCACTACCGTCGCCCCTGCAATGCGCCACGACCAACAACACCACCCAGTACTCGCAGCACCCCCACCACCACCACCACCACCGCCACCACCACCACCACTACTAGTATTGTAAGGGCTTTTTTTTGGAGGGGGGGGTCCTCACTTATAGTTATAGTTTAAAATACCCCAAACCCTATTCAATTTAGTAAGGCCCCTGCATTAGCATATCCACCAAATACCACCTGCAATCATCAACACCAGTGGCACCGCAGCCAACATCAACGAAACTGCTTCATGGAGATAGGACTCGCACCAGCAGGAGTAGTCGTACTATTACTACGACGACGACTACTCCTATTACTACTGCGCTGGTGGTGGTGGTAGTCGTCGTCGTAGTAGTAGTAGTAGTAGAGCAGTAGCCGTCGTCGTCGTATAGTCTGAGAAACGGCAAACAAAAAAGGATGACCACTACTGCCTGAACTAGCTCAGCTCCAAATAACCAGAAGAAGAGTCCTAGCCAGAAAAATGTGCAGGAACGGCAGCAGTGGCAATAGTCGCAACGCGGAAAGCTGCACCACTCGCGGCGCCGGCAAAGCAGCGCAACACCACCAGTACCAGAATATCAACAGCGGAAGGAACAGCAAGTCAGCAAGACAAATTAGAGCATGCCACAGTGCCAGCAACATCAAACGGAACTAGGGCGGAAAGCTTTCACAGCAAGGAACAGCCGTGAGAGCGCATTCGCACCCTGTGTGCCGCGACCTCTGTAGACTGCGGTACTGTAGTCATATGATGTTGCTTTAGACTCTAGACTCATGATCATGGCGATGGCGAAGGTGATGCCGACGTGGGATGCTTCTCACGACGTGACGTTTATAACTGCCATGCCGAAGCCGTCCTGCTGGAGAAGTCCACACCAGACCGCATCGAGCTGAGCATTTACAGCATCGAGCTTGCTCTGGCAGTGCTTCTTCACCTGGAGCTTGCTGAGCTATAGTAGAGCCCAGAAAGTTGGAACATCAATATCCTCATGCCCTCAAGGTAAAGTATATGAGATCCTAACACCGATCCTCCTAAACCCATGTTCCAACTTCTGGGGTTCACTGTATAAGCTTAGGGTTTAGGGTTTAGGCTTCCCTCGCAAGGTAGCAAGAGATGTGAGCTCAATTTGTAGTATTCTAGGGCAAGGACAGACACATGTCGGAGTCTCAGTTCATGCATTCTCAGTGTTTCAGGTATCCAGGAGAAGTTCAGGGACCGCATGGGGATCCATAATACTGGGGCCTGAATAATTGGAATAGGGTTTTGGTACTATAATTCCCCAAACAGTGTTGGTAATTAATTTTATTACGTAAAGCCCCTATATTGATGCAGCTCCTGCTTCAGGGAGCCTGGACAAGCAAGTCCAAGGAGGCTCGGTGTCGGCGGCGGGATCTTTTGTCGGATGGCCGATATATCAAATATCATATAAGTCTATGATCCTATCCCTTGGGGTCTACCAGAGTCAAATTTCTGTCTGAACCCTGTGTTTAGTCTTGTCGGAGACGGCTTGAAACGTACTCTGTGCTTTCGCTGCGCGGAGACCTGGTTCTACTTGAGCCCTGCTTCCATGTTGCAAAGCCCAGTCCCAAAGAAAAACCTGAATTGGACAAGCCTCCCGAAGCTGAAGCTAGGATTTGTGGTGTCGCAGGTTCACTACACTGGCCCCGTTGCTGATGTACTTAGTAAAGAACGCACCATTGAGGAAAGCAGCTGCCACAGCAAGAGCATCTGAATCCTCGACGGCAGATTTCGTGAAACCAGCCATCGCAACATCTCCGCAAGTGCTACTTCTGCAGCGCAAGCCCTGGCACGGCGCTTTGCTTGCCTGAAGAAAACCTACTGGTGAAGGTGTTATCCGAATATGCGATTGAAAAGCCCTGCTGGCTGGCTATACAGGCCTCAGGTGAGGATGAGGATGCTGTTTGTCTAAGGTTCATGCATGTGACCTGAAGCATCCATCTCTATCCGCACCGGCCCGACCCACTAGGGCACCAAGAGTCAATAGATCTACTCTTACGATGTTTACAGATCCCGACATTCAACCCTGAACCCCTTAGCCCATGAGCCCCAGGTCATTTGAACGGTGAGACACTTTCTGGTAGCCCTGGGCTGCGATGAACGAGCGGGCAGGTGGCATCGGCAAACTTTCGAGGGCTTTGTAAATAAGTTCTCAGAGATTTGCATGTCATGCCCTTTCCAAGACTCGTAGCCTTCCGTGGCAAGCGAGTATTAGTTTATGTACTGGGAAGGTCAAACCAACGAATGGCCAGTAATGATGAGGTCGCACTTTGCTGTGCCTTCACTCTTCTTCTATACATAACAACCGAAGCCCGTTTTGCTTCAACTTGCTGATGCAGCCGTCGTACTGATGACGTCACCTGCGGATGCACTACACATCCAGACCTGCAGGCACTCCTCCACACAAAGTTCGCCTCCGCGGACGGGTGTGCCGGCACCATCGGTATCCTCAGTTGGCCAAACCTCTCTTCACCACCGGACCGGAGTGACGGCAAACTACCCTGACAGACCAGCTTCAATGGGCCAAAGAACCATCAACCCCAAGCTTCTGTGAGCATCGATATCTGGGACCGCCACTCCGACAACAGACACGACATCCATGGATTCCCTGCCGGCCCAAGCCTGTTCGAGGACAGGGGGAGCTAGTGCTGCAAAGGCTTCCAAAACAGGGGCATGCTTTATGATCAAAGCTGGCAGAACGACGATTAAGCCTTCAATCGCACGACACATGAAAGCAGATCGAACTTTTTGCTAGGAGCACATCTGGGAATACTCTTGAACGCTGCTCTGGGCCGACCATGTTTTCACTCCTGCGGCTGTTGCTTCCTTGTGAAACTAATATCATCTTCAGCTGTGTTTCGGTAGAACAAACTCCCTTCCAGAGGTTTGGAGAGGCTTTCAGCTCTCTGAGCCCTTCATATAGGTAGAACAAACTGCCTTCCAGTGGCTTGGAAAAGTTTTCAGCTCTCCCAGGGGCATGCTCAAGTTCAAGCGTTTCACTCGTTTCGCAGCAGCCCTGGCTGCTGCTCTGCCCCATGGTCACTGCACTTGAAACTTGTAAGGCTTAAAGGTTTTCGGGCTTCGGGGCTTTCAGGGTTTGCGGGCTGCTCTGGCTTGAGTGTTTCCGTTCTTGGGTGTAAAGGCTCTAATCGGGCTTGTTTAAGCCCTGGGGTATGGCTTGCTCAAGCCAAAAGCCCTTTTGGTCGGAGCTTGCAGCTTTACCTGGGCAACTCGGAGTGGTTAGTAGGGAACCCAGAAAATGGATAATCGAAGTGAGAACCAAGTTGAACCAGAATCACTACCTACATATGTATATGTATATGTACCTGTCTTAGTATATGTATCTGTATATGTTTTATGTGTGTATATATATATATATATGTATAAGACATATCACTACAGACATACATACATGCATACATACATGAAGACACATTAAGGACACATTAAGGAAAGGGGCTTTGGGGTCGCTTTGGGGCGAACAGTAGATGTAGTGGGAATGTAAATTGATCTGGAGGGGTTCGCCTTGTTACCCCGGAACCCAATGCGGCAAATGCGGGCAGATGGACAGCTAGCTAGATAGTTAGTCCTCCATTCACGCCAACGCAGGGGAAGTAACAAAGCATCAGATGAGTCGTGATTTTGTAGTTGAGCGCCTGCTGGTTGGGGTGTGTGTATGTATATATGTATGTATGTAGGTATGTATATATATATATACATGGGCTAAGCAGGCTCTAGCTTTTTTCTGATGCAATAGATACTGTAGCTACTGCAGCCAATAGACAAGGACGTCCTGCGGGTCAAGATTTTCTTGAGCTGCCGGTGTAGGTTTCTGGGGAAAAGAAGGTGTTGGATTGTCGAGGGAATTCATGAGCTCTCGGCCTGAGTGGTGGTCAAGGCCCCCCACATTATGGGTTGCAATTTGAGAGTTTCCGATAATAGGGGACCTTAATATAGTACCCTAAATAGTAGGGGGCTGTGGTTAGAAGATCCGCTTGATAGCCCAAGGGGTTGTGGGAAAGGTCTCAGGTACGTATGAACTAAGACAGTTATTTTTTGTGCTGCTCTTCATATCCAGCACCGCCACACAAAACAAATACACGACCATGAGCTTCGTACTTCAGGGGCGAGCTGAGCCCGTCTGTGCCCATATACACTCACTTGCAGTCTTCAAGTGAGCTTTACTTCATATTTATTGTGCCTAAACCCTAAAAACCCTAAGCATGAAGTGCCTCCGCGACAAACTGCTCTAGGATCATCTCCTGAGCAATCAGACGCGATATGGTGCTGTTGTAGAATGAGTATATGTGTGGCCGCATGCTTTCTTTATTATCACAGTACATAATACCCTAGGGATCAAAATAGCCCAAAAGCCTTATATAGCATGGTCTTTGGGCCCAAACGCCTTCATATATGACTCCTTAGATCCCTAGGGATAGTCGATTCTGGCATTTTGGGCGCTCCAGCGACGCAGGGCTAGCATGCGTGGTCGATCCAAGTCCGTGTACAGGGCCTCGGTCCGGTTCTCCGGAGAATCCAGGAGAAGAGCAAATGCAAGGACGGCGTAGGGCTAAGGCTTGACAGGAATATGAACACCAAAATATACACATAAATAGAAATATATATATATATATATATATATATATATATATATATATATATATATATATATATATATATATATATATATATATATATATGTGTGTATGTATGTGTGTGCGTAAAAATAAATGCACATATGTATATATATATATATATGTATATATATATATATACATACACATGTATATATGTACGCATGTGCCACACGCCAGATAGAAAAAAGGCACACGGAAGTAGTTCAGAAGCAGATCACCCCCGCTCGTCGAGAATATGCTAACTATCTAATGTAGGCTTGCCAGCACATTTTAGCCTGTCGTGGTATGTCGCAATCTGATCTCAAGATCCTGGGAGCTACAAGATCGTCAGTCCTGTGCTTCAGGATCCTGATCGAGCTCTTCCAGAACGCCGCGCGCATATCTGGCAAGTGTCGCAACATGGGATTGCCCTTTAAGGGGGTGAATCAAGGAGCAAGTCCTCCGAAAATCGCCCCAAGCTCCACAAACGAATAAATATTGAAAGGCCGCCCTTTGAGAACCCTGAACCGAACAAATCCCAGACAAGAAACAGCACACTCATTAAGAATTCACGGGAAACGGAGCCCTTCAGCTCTACTCGAAGTACGACCCGTCGTCGCAAGTCGAAGCCCTGACATCTGAATCAGCACTACCTTCAAGTCTCCTCTGGATCCGAAAGCCACTCCTTTCGGCGTTTTCTCTGGAGCGCGCCGCATCGCGAACCCATGACAAACGTCCTGAAACCCGAAAAGTCGCTATACATCCCTCAGACCCCGAAACCCCACGTCCGACATGCTGCCCGGCCCCAGCCCCAAACCGAGCCAAGTGAAACTTTTGTCCTTTTCAAGCGTTCGGGAGGATCTCTACAATGCTGCTTGACAGAGACCCATGACTTGAAAACAACAGCCATGAGGCAAACCGTCGTAAGTCGTGGCTACTGTAGGCATCTGAGGATTACGGATCTGATTGGGTGCCGCGGATTTCGCGGCTTCCCGAACTGCCGGCGTGAAGGGTTTTGGGTCTGGGAAGCATCATCCCCCTGAGCACCCCGAGAAGGCAACCCCAAACATCAAGCTATCCCGAAAAACTCAACGGCTTTAGGGGTTTAGGGTTCAGGGTTTATATATATATATATATACAAATAGATAGATAGATAGATAGATAGGTAGAGAGATTGGGTTTAAGGTTGTCTAATAGGCCCAAACCATGACCATGAAACCGCACTGGCCCTCGGAATCCCACAGCAAGCCTTCTGAAGATTTCGAAGGGAACAGGTCGGCCCTGTGGGTCCAGCTTCGTTCGGAAGAGGCGCGAGTATCTCGGAGCTTCATAGATTTTAGGGATTAGGGTTGTCTAGGGTTTAGGGTCGTATTTGGGGTTACAACTTGGGATAGGGCTTGGGAGTTATGAAAGGCTAAACTCTAAAAAACAACCCCATACCCTACCCCCAAGAAAAACGTGGGCTCTGCGCTATGGGCTTGAGCCTAAGGATGTGGGGGGGGGGGGGAGATGAAAGATCTACGGCGTGGGGTGCAGGACTCTAGGGGGTACTTGGAGGGTCGGGGGCCTTAGTACGTAGGTAGTAAGTAGACTTATAAGTACCCTAAAAGGGACCCTAATTGGGGTTATGGTACTTATAAGTCCCTACAATAACCAGTTACTAAGTCCCTCGACCCTCCAAGTACGGACTCATCAGCAACAACACCACCAATGCACGCAGGTGCAATCATCGTAAAGTTATGTTGTATACTTGCGTACAAGCACACCAAACTAATATTCGTGGCAGGTGTACAAATCATATTCGGCAGTCACGCATCGCTAGGGACAAAGCGATCAGATCCTTGTTACAAGATAGCAGGGCCGATAGCATGGTATACCACAGGATAAGCACATACTCAGATTAGATCATGGAAAAGTATGATAAACATAGAGCAGTGCAGATTACATCACACAGAATTACATGGCAAGGCATAGCCTTACATTACCTACATCACACTGTGTCAGGCTAAATTTTGCTGGGCGAAAACATGTCGTGTTATGTTCTCCGCACTAGAATACGCTAAAAGACAGATACCGCGTACAGTATAAAAAAACAAAGTACCATGTTACATAGTTTATACGGTGTGAGTTTTGCATTCCAATATGCGGTACAGGTATGTCAGACATGATGAACAATACTATGAATCCCGCTAAACCCTACTGTAATATGCGATCTTGCAATGTACAATGTCATGACAAGTTATACTTTACCGGACCATGCTATCGCATGTACTGTACGTTACTATACTGTACTCCACTCTATTCAGTTCTACGCTCGTGTCTGCTGTACGAAAAATCACTTCTATTGTCCCATACCATACAATGCGATGTGGCGCTGGACCGTGATTCCATAGCACACAACACCATAACGAAACGGCACCGTACTATACCACACTGTACTGTGCTGCACTACATCTCAATTCATGATGCGTGTGTGTGTGTGTTCGTGTGCCCAGGTCGTGCATCTAAGTCTTGCCGTATGCAAACAGGAACTTAAAAGGCTCACCCTACATGCTCCATGGACAAATCCAGAGGATATGCCGACGAAGATTCAGAACATGTAGTTGGCCTAATGATCGCTAATTCACTGCAGCAGAAGGCACGTGTCTCGTACCTCTTGCAGCTCCTTGGAGTTGGGCTGTTGTCTTCATATATCCGCCGATGTTCAAACTTAACTAGTAGTGTAGTGGCTGCAGGAAGACAGACTTTGCCGTTCAGGATTGCGGGCTGATGGCTGCTTTTCGCAACCATGGCCAGAAGCCGGCAATAACGGCGAGCAAATGACAACAGAATGGACGCTGATGTCCAAGCACACTTGGGACAACAAGTACTTATAATTCAGGTCCCTTGGATCTGCCAACGTTCGAAGCGTGGGTTAGCGGAAGAGCTCGCCTCGTTTGGAAACTGCTGGCTCTTGAGCTACATCGTTTTGGTCTGTAACCTACAGTCTCCAAGTCAACTCCAAAGTACCGACATAGCCCCGTCTTTGCCCAGAAGCCAAACCAAAGTCTAAGCCGATTCTCGGCTTCCGCCACAAGTCTGTAGCAATCCGCTAGAGTTGCGTCTGAAAGGGAATCACACCACACAATGGCAATTCTGATCTTGAAGCGGGAAGTTCAGATGTTCGTTCACGCAAGGCCAGAAACAATGGTACCCGCCTCCAAGCCCGTGGTCGGGAAAAAACCCTAAACCGCAGACCGGACAGATTTGCATGCCGGGCGACGAAAGCACCCTTCCCATGATGAAGCATGGCGATGCGCTCGTTCAGGGTAATGAGCTCCATTTCCTGTAACAGGGCCCTCCCAACAAGCACATAAGCAAACGTAAGGATAGGGATATCCCATATAAGCCCCTTAGAGTGAAGCCCAATAGGGTAGGAATATCCATGTAAATGCTTATGCTAATGTCTTTTTGTTTCTTTTAATGTAAGCGTTTTAAGTCTGTCCTTAGGGTGTTTCTGGCTTTGAACCGTTGTTGATGCTTCTCTGTTCGTATGCCTGTTGTGCTTGCTCGGGCGCGGTGCTGGATTTCGGCAGGGATGGCTCGGAGCTCGGAGTCCTAGGTTTGGGAAGTTTAGGGATTTTGCGGTGTTTACATAGGCTTGCAGATGAACCGGTAGCCTGCAGCAAACACACTCGGACTGACCGCAGGTTTTTGTCTGGGCGTGCTGTGTAGATTGTTCACGAACGGTTTTACTGAAGACTTTTAAGTTTCAAGTTTTGCTAAAGCCATTCGCCACACCGACCACCGGAACCAACAATGATGCCGTCAGGTCAGCGATAACAACAGCGACACGGCCATCTGAGAATGTGACGGCACGTTGTGGAGGTACGGGCGAACTTCTTTGCATTCAATTCCTCTCTGTGCGCATGTGTGCCTACATGTCTGCGCGCCAGAGAGTGTGTGTGTGTGTGTGTGTCTGCACGTTTCTTGGGTGTGTGGCACCTTGCATAGCCGAAGACAATGCCGTCAAGTGGAGTTTGAATGGTCTGTCTTTGTCTTAGCTTTTGTTCTTGGGTCGCGCTTGCGCAGATCTTGAGTGCCCTTGCGGCGCGTAGTAGTCTGCACAAGCGCCTTCGCACATGAAGTTGTAGGACAACTGCTTACCACCGATGGTCAATGTTTGCATGCATGAGTTTAGAAAGTTTGCAATGCTACAACACAACGCACTTACCGCGCGGCTACTGGGCAGACGGCCTTCTTTAAAATCTATCTGACAGTTGTTTGACACCTCTAGCACCCGCTTGTGTGCACGAGAGTCATCACAAAACTAGCTGCAGCGGAAGCTGAAACTCACGACTGCTTTAGAGAAACCTCCTGTGCAGTGAACGGTTGGGCAAGAGCCATCAACGCCACAGCATAACATGGTGAACAGAATGCCTGTTGATTTTACGTTGTGGCAACGACGATTAACTATAGGATCACGGATTTCTGGGCGCCTGCGAGAAAGCTTATTATGCGTGCTTTTTTCGAGCTAAGCATGCAACACACTAAACCCTAAATCCTAAACCGTCACTAGCATATACGATGTGCGAGACACAGGCGAGGACACTGACAGAGCACCCGCGGTGTGATCACCTCCAATGGTCCATATGTTCTCTGCATGCATCCGCAAATCCAAGATGCAACAAATCTTCAACCATTCTGGCTGGAATCTGCGTGAGTTCACCCGTGGACCATCTTTACACTGAATATTATTCGGTATTAAAGATATATTCTCGGCCTAAATTACGAAAGTGTCGATATCTTGACCGGAACAGGCAGTAGGCCTGTCATCGCCGTACAACAACGGTTGTACATACATACTGTTACATACTTACTTATAATTATAATTATACACACACACACAGAACACACATACCTACAGCTTTGAACCTCGTGCTTCCCTTCCCTTGAGATTCCGCGCCGAATAAAAGACAAGACCAGAAATCTGAACGCAGTCAAACCGAAAAGAACCAACAGCCATGAAATCATGATTGCCCATGAACTATACTTTTTCCCGATCACACGTGCTCACAAACAACAGAACAACAGTCGTTGCTTTAACCGTAGCGGTATGCTTCCTCTGATCAGCGTTTGTTCTTGCACCTCCTGTTGATGAGTTTCGTGCTCCACAGGACACAGCAAGCTCTGCTCCATTGTCCTGAAGGAAGCCGTCGCCATTCAAGTCATGCGCCTGCCATGGGTGCTGGACATGTAACATTACCGGGAAGCTTCAGAGAATGAGAGACCCCGTAGGTAAGTAGGATCCTGAATCCATACAAGGACCCGCCGAATAGCCAGTGTGCCACTTGGCTTAGTGACGTGGGGATTTTCGCACGGCTGGCACGATGAGTGCTGCTGCAAGCGCTGGTAGTGATGTTGATGAAGTGGTCGCGGTGTGAGCAGCCAGCACTGGTGTTGGTGGCGGGGATGCGGAATTTCTCTTGGTGGTGGAGGTGGTCGTGGGGATGGCGTATGGGGCGATGAGGCTGATGGTGGTGGTGGTGGTGCTGATGATGAGGACGTGATCTACATGAGCATCGTGGGCAGTATCGTCGCCATCGTATCAAGCGTTCCGACGGTTGACACCTCCGACCCCGTATAACCAACATCACATGCACAACATGAACATATCGAATACCCAAGACGCCTTGATGATGAAGCCAACCTTCAACACCAGCAGCATACAACTACTCAACAGGACAGCCATCATTATCATCATCAACAATGGAGTAGAAATCACGTACACTTTGATACCCATTACCAACAACCTCGCCATGCGCATTGTTTGTGTTTTGGCAAGAATTGTCCAACAATGTCGGCAACAGTGTGGGGCTCCATGAACTGCACAATCACGACCATCATCATCGGCGGCATCGTCGTGAGGATCTTTATCCTTTTCCTCCTGCTCCTCCTCCTCCTCATCCTGACATTCATAGCAGCGTGAACCCCAACTCCATCCTCGTTGTGCTTATGGCAGGGTCTTCTTCTTCTCCCACTTCCTTGTGACGGCTAACACTATCGGATAGCTCCGTTAACCAGCAGTCATCAATGCTACATGGTACCACCAGAAGCAAACATTGGATGCTGTGCCTTGAACAAATCCATGGTCAAAGTTTCTAACCTCAGGAAAGTGCGCCAGGCTGTCTTGTCAAGGGTACGGGCTTTTCTTCCTCGGTAGCATTCCAAAGCAAAGGGCTGAGGTCTTCATGCACAATACAGCATACGGTACCAAAATAACATGTTTTCGATTATACAAGATCACTTACAGCTACTTGTAAGCTTAAGATTCGATTTACAAGAGGAGCCCATTGTGGGGTTACGTGGTGGGGACGACTGAGGCCGGTCACCATGGTTGTTTCGAAAGGTCTCGGAGGTCACCGCTGAAAACGTCATTGAAGTTGGTGCTTGAGAGGTGCAGCTTGAATCTACAGCATGGAACCCTGCATCTGGAATCCTGGCCAACCTGCCAAGACTTCAACCTTGGACCTTGCTATCAACTGCAGGAGATCTCGAAATTGGGACCATGGCCTCAAACTATGGAACAGCTGTTGGGAGCAATCTGTCCGTTCACAGCATACATACATGACATACGCGCACACAGACACAAACAAAACACACGCATGCTGGACATTTCTTAGTCGTAGACCACATACTCACAGACTCGGACAAACACACAGAGAGAAATATCAATCATTGGTAACATGCTACTGACATCCTGTTCCATGAACAACCACCGACAGGAAAGAGAAACGCAAAGAGCCTAAAGAAGTAGGTAACGACAATGCCGGGCAGGTTGCATACACATGTAACCCAAAGGGTCCAAGTATCATGATGGTATATACTTCCGGGGTATTTCGGGGGGGGGGGGGTCTAAGTCTAAGTATATACCATAATGATACTTGGACCCTTTTTGGGTAACATGTATGGGACATCACTGAAGCTGCGCCGGACCTGGAAGGATCAAGCTCCAAAGTCTCTTTGGCGAACTTATCCTTGGCAGCACCGGCGCAGGGGTTTCGGGACATTCCGAACGAGGGTTTAGGGTTTAGGGTATGGGGTTTGGGGTTGCAGGGGTTTCAGGACATTCGGGATCACTAGCTGTTCTTCAAGTCCCTCTACCCTGTGTCAGGGCTTGAATGGTCTCAGCCGTCTATCCCATCCGAATCAAAGCCTAGGCGGAGGCATTCCGTACGGGTTGTCCGAGATTGCTATAAGCCATATATCCATAATGCCCGTATTCCGTAAGAGCCATCTTGCTTCTAGCATCAAAGCAGAGGTTGCGATATGTTTCTCTTGACAATGGCGGTAGCGAGCTTCAACAAATCAAGACTGTCACCTGCGTGCGTAGGACCACTGAACAAAGTAACCGTCATCGTCATCATCATCATCATCGTCATCATCATCACAGCCAAAAGGAAGGCAAGGGAGCCACATCTACTGCTTTCGGAGATGGGAATTTGCGGTCACCCTTTGTGACAGCGGTGATTTAATAAAGGCGTGGGCTGCGTTTTGTCTGCCGGACTGCTTCTGATGAGTGCACTGCCAGCTGCTCCTCACCAAGGTTGAACCCTGAATCCTACAGGCTGCATTCTGTGCAGGATCGGTGATGGAAAAGCACGCGCGAATGCTTCTATACAATGTAGCATATGTATGCATGTATGTATATGTATGCATGCATAAACTATAGTCTTCAGCCATTCTCGGGGTGATCGGAAGGCCGGCACACTGCGCCTAGGGTTATAGTTATAGGGTGCTTTCCTGCTTTAGGGTGTCTTCCCGGAATGTCCGTGCAACGCCGTGTCAAAGCCCTCCTGAGAAACCTACCCCCGCCCCCCTGCCTTAGCTTTCCGCAGCCGCTTCGTTTCCACCTGTCGAATCTCGCGTATTTGTCTGCAGTCTGCAGATTTGGGGATACGAGGGTGCGGAAATCGTGTTCGGGCGCACGGCGCCTAAGTGCAGCTTGAAGTCGGTTTGAGGATACAATTGGCTCACAAGTGAGCACACGACACATTTCTTTTTCATCCAAGAAAATGGGGCGATTGGTTTATGTGCTGCAGTGGGTGTTGGAGATTGCAGTTACCTCTCACGACACGCTTCCTTGAGACTGCTTGCGGACTTGTGCAACCTGATCATTATCTTTGTCACTACTTGTGTGGCCGGCATTTGCAACATGGTGCAACTATGAGCAAGGCCAGTGCAAAACCTGAACAAACCCAGAAGCAGCGGGCTGATGTTTTCGTTATATCAACACAGCACTTCGTGCTCACCCACCCAATCGAGTCATCTCAAGGGGAACGGCATCCAACTGCGTCAAAGGATAATAGAACGAGTGCTTCCCGGCCCCGAAACCCATCCAAGAGAGGCCTGCCCATGCGTGTCCAGGCAAAAGATCCAATCTGCTGCATCGATGGTCGTGCATGCCGTGCAGCTGGAAAATGCGCCTGTCCAGGAAGAAGATGCACTGCTAATCTTGTTGAGAGTTCAGTGCTCGCGAACTTTGGGAATCAGAGTTCAGTCTTTGCCGCCACACCAACATGGACTCTATGGAGCGGAAAAAACAACACTGCGAAAGCCAGCAAACAAACAAATCGAACTAATAGCATGTCGTTACAATTCACCGGAATTACTGTCACCACTGGAAAAAATCGGCGGAAAACTCCGCTTCGAGCTTAGAGGTTCGGGTTTCGGGCTTCAGGGCCTTTGGTTTAGCGTTTAGTGAGTGAGTTAAGTGCTCAAGGGCCTCCAACCCCTTTTCCCTCAACCCTGCTCCACCCGTATACTTTAAAGCCCGAAGTCCCAAAGCTAGCCACCTTAGCGGCCATAGGAATCGTAGGAGTTCATGGCATCAGTATCTTACTCGGAAACAAAACTGACCAGCATCCTCGCACAAGGGAAGAACAGTGTATCCATCCCAAGCTCAGACTGGCGAGTCCCTTGTAGCCTGGGCCTAAGCTTTTTATCGGAGCTCCTCTCTCTACAGTGAACCCTCAAAGAGATAGCACTGTCCTGTAAGCCCCTTTTCCTAGACCCGAAACCCCCCGAAAACCTGGAAGCTCATAAGCTCTAATCCCAAGCCCTAAACACTAAACCCGAAAACCCCAACAAAAACCCTTAAATATTTAATCATTAATCCTAGACCCAAGGCCCCAACGAAAACCCTCATCCCAAGGAGAATCGGAGACTTCCCAGCCGTCGCCTTGCTGCGAGCAAAGGTTGGCACCCATCCTGCATAAGGGAGGCTCCCCGGACTTACCCTTTAGGGGCGTGAGCAGTTAGAACAAGGCTCCCTTGGGGCTCTATAGCAAGGTTCTATAATTCTATAGGGGCCGCAATAGGTAGACAGGGTTTTGGGCTCCTTTCTAGTATAACTTTAAACAGAACCATAAGGACTAATATCGGTAATCATTTTAAGCTCGGACTTAGGCAGTTGGAGGATACCTGGACATGGAACCCATTTTCTAGTACTGTTTTATTGGTGGGTTACACTATTATGGGAGGCATACCATGAAAATGGCGTAGTACCTTCTTGGCTTAGTCTCAAAACATAGGATCCTAACAGTCAAATTGGTTCTGCAACAGCGGTGTGTATACTGCATTGGCAGGCCCATGGTAAGGTCATAAGGTTTGGAGCAAGCTATAGGTTCAAAGGTTCAGGCGTGTGAGATTTTGGTCTGGGCCTAGAGCGGGAGCAGAGGGTTCCTTTTTACCGGATTGTAGTCGAGGGCTTTCGGATCATAGGATTGTAGGGTGTAAGGTTATCAAGACTTGCTTACTGGTACCTCATGAGAATCCTCAGGGGGGACAGCGGGGAGAGGGGTAGGGGGCCAGAAAACCTATAGGACTTAACAACAGATTAAGGAAGTATAGTCCCCTACCCCCCGCCCCCTTACCCACCTAAGGGTCCCCATGATTACCCGCTATATAGGCGCTTCAGGTCTAAAGTCTGAGGTTGCAGGTGTTCGACCTTACAAGAAGCAACTAGCTGGCCGTAACTCTACGCCCAACCTACCAGCCTAAGTCCACTGAGGGTTGCGAGCGAGTGAGCTACAGGATCAAATTGGGGATACATGCTTAGGTGTTGGGGGGTAGCGTAATTGAAGTCAGTGAGGTTAAAGGTTTTGTTTGGGACGGGATGTCTAAGGATTGTCACGCAGGCTTTGGCACTCACTCTTTTCAGACTTGACCTATTTTCCAACTTTAGCAACAGTAATTATCAAATGAACCCTGAACCCCTTGCTGCATATCACCTGTCTACAGCGCACCTTGAGTCGTCCTTACAATTCTGACACTGAAATCAAGCGATGTTCGGAGCTGAACTATCCAAGCACAGTGAGGCCCGGTGAAGAATCCGCCTTGCCTGGTCCCCGCCCAGCGCCGGCGGAATAACCAGGGATGGTGCCCCGCCAACCAAAAGCTACTACTTGACGGCCGGCGAAAACAAGGAGATGTATCTGTGCCGCAGACCTGAAGGGTGGATCGCTGAGCATCCGGTGGCACCGATCGTTGTGCCCAGCTCTCCAACCCAAGCTCTGGCCTAAGCCTGACACTCACGCGAGGCAGAAGTTTGTAGCGAGGAGGAATAATGAAGGCAATAAACACAACGAGGCAAGCCTGAGAAGCCCATCCTGCTGTGTATGAATCATCTGAAGAGAGATGGAGAGATGTGTGCATGCGCATAGGGACACTGTACATGTGCACGCATGCTGCGCACCAATTTGATTGTATGTGTGCAAGTGAGTGAGTGGGTGAGTGAGCGGCGAATGGTGTTGAAGAAGGACTGTGTGAGCGTGTATATCTGTTGCGCGCAGCATGGATGCATGTGCTTCTGCGTGTTCGTACTAAGTGCGTTTGTTTGTGCGTATGCATGTCCATGTCTATCTGCCACAGGTCGTGCGCAAACGGATTCAGCTGTTTGCAAGACTTGCCGCTCAAAGGCAGGGAGTTTGAATATATACTGAGGCCGTAGGATGCCTCCTGCTCAGGCAGTAGTCAATGCTGACTGAGCGACCTGCTGTGAATGAATGAATGAATGTCTATCTCTCTGTCCTTATGTGTGCATGGATGTATTTATGCCTGTAATGTGTGTCAGCAGGCATGTACATCCACTCGTAGCAAAGATGGCGTGTATATCTAAGTTATATGTACATATCTATGTATGTCCATCATCCACGCCACACACCCCGACACACATTCTCACAAACAAACCTACGTACGTTACATACATGCAAGTATATATATATATATATACACATACATATGTGCACACGTATACTTACAAGCATACACATGCGTGCACACAAACCTGCACAATACGCTGCAGGCGTACATGCAACCATGCACGTCTGCACGCCCGCATGCATGCATGCAAACATACACCTAGATACTTAACTGTAAAACTCTAGATTACCAGCTTCGTATACTGGGTCGTTTGGGCAAAAGCACTCTGCGATTGAGACACCGGGACAGGGTAGGACTCACATTGATGAGGGCAGACTTCCTGTGCCGTTCAAAGGTAGGCGGCCTCACCCCCCGTGAACATGTGGCCATTTTCGGTAGCTGCGGAGCAGCTCAGGCCAAGTGCATACTGGGCTAAGCTGACAGCAGCAGCTGGAAAGTGCCAACCAGTTCAGGCTCCGCGTTCCCCCTACATACTATACAGGGCTGTATGTGCTTCTGTTAGGCTTTTACACGCAACCTCCAAGGCTAGTTCGAAATGACGTGGGCCCGAGCGCAAGAAAGCAAGCATGTGGCAAAACATTCAATCAAAGACTGATAAATCTTGGCCTGGAGCAGGGGGAGCTTGACTGGTGGCCGGGAGTTGTCCAGCAGATCAGCAGCGCGACCGTGACCAAACAGGTTAAGGATGGAAAGCTTCACTGTTTCAGTAGAGTGTAGGGCTGGAATTATCATGGCATTTTGGGTGCCTTGGCATGTGGTACAAAACAAGCTGGGTTTGACGGTCCGGGCTGTCCAGGCAGTGCTGACCTGAAGGGTCTGGAGGGTTCTGACAACTCCAGCACTGTAGCCGTCCTCTTAGAGGATGGCTTTCAATTCTCTGGAACTTGCCCGCCGGCTTCGTAGCGAGCTGATTACTTAAAGCCAAGTGTTTCCCAACGAGCCCATGAACCGGACCTGAAGCCTACCTATATAGATCCTAAAAGTCTGTAGAATACTGTCCTTTCGTTGGTGTTGGGCCATATTCTACCTACAGGCCGGCGGGTATTCACTCACTCGCTCCAAGCAGTTTGCCAAATGCGCCACCTGCGAAGCCAGGAAGCACTGGTACAAGGGTTTGGCCTAGAAGAAGCTCTCAAATGGATTTTGGATCGGTAGGCTTTGAGGATTTAAAGCCTCCTCTTGTATACTCGTTGCATGACAAGCCTGAGGGTAGGAGCCGGCCGAAGCGCCAGCAGTTTCCCCTGTGCTTGTCTTGCATGTCTTGCATTGCTGCTCTTGCGAGGAAAGCTGGCTATCGTGCTGGAAACATAAACCAACCGGATTATGCGGAAGAAGCCTGAAAGCCCCTAGACTCTGCCACTGGCTTGAATCGTCTGAGTAGTCCTGAAACCCTAAACCCTAAAGGATCTCAACCCCAAGCCCTTTCAGCGCTAAACCCAAGAAACCCCAAATCCCAAGCCCTATTTGCCCTAAAGCCAAAATCCCAAGCCCAACAGCCCTCAACCCGAAACCCCAAGCCCAATAATATGGGGCCCTGAATATTTCGTAATTGGAATAGGGTTTTGAAGCCCATATTAGTGACCCTTGCAGACCCCTTTGAAGGAACCCTAGGAACGCTATAAGTAATTATTCAGGCCCCCTATAGTGCCTTAACCCAAAAACCCTCAAACCCCCAAACCCTAAACCCCTCTCTCTCTCTCTTTTTTTCTCTCTCTCTCTCTCTCTCTCTCTCTCTCTCTCTCTCTCCCAGGCATTCGAAACGAAACCCTACAACCCTAAAAACCCAAAAACCCCGAATCCCAAGTCAGGATGCCTTCCGGCTTTCGTCTCTCCAGGACGGCCCATATCCTGAGCCATCTGGCCACCTACATCCCCAATCTAACCCTAAACCCTAAACCCTGTTTAGGGTTTAGGGTTTAGGGTTCATGATTTTTTTTTTTCGGGGGGAGGGGGGGGGGTTCGGCTTAAGGCCTATAGGGTTTAGGGATGGGGCCAGCGAAGATTGAAAGGCTTTCAAACCTTCGGAGGCCGCCTACGCTGCCGCAACGGAAAGAAGCTTGGGTCCTCCAATCAGCTCACACCCATGAGCGGGTCCTGGTTTAAGGGGTTTTAATTTTAAGTTACATCATAGTAAAGAAATCATGCCGGCAGCATTTACTATACATCCCTGTTGTGGTCTCGTAGATTTAAACTCCTTAACAAGAACGCAGAAACCCCCAAAAAACCCTGAGACAAATAAGTAGGTCGTGGTAGTTTTACAGCAAGCTTTAGGCCTAGAGTCACGAGTCCGGAGCCCTAAAACCCGAGTCCTGGTCTTTAACCAACATCTCGAGGTCCCGACAGGAAAAGCAAAGGCACACCCAAAGCACCAGTAAAGGCACCTGATGCATGCGGGGGTTGCTCTACATGAACGTGTCCTTTGAGGTTGCATGTGACTGTACGACTTGGCTTCATAGTGAATGGCTTCACCTGCCGGTTTGAAATCAGGGGTTGGCTGGTGCGGCGCTTCTACGCTTTTATCAGAACATAGATCCGTGGACAACTAACGCTCATGCGAAGCTCTGATCGCCCTAGGTAAACCGTGGATTGGGCTGAACCAAACCTAGGAAAGGTCTCCTAAACAATCCCTTTCGGCTCAGACAATACCGTGAGCTTAATCACGCAAGCATACTCGACCTTTCGACAGCACTTCATTGCATGCCGGTTGGCCTAGGACCATCATGCCGGCGTCGAGCGGGTACTCTTTCTTGGCAGTGAGTGGGACCTCGGCAACTCCAGGTCTACGGGGTCTACAGGACTAAATTGTCCTTGTTTTGATGCAGGCTTGCACGCAAGGACGCCTGGTAGCTCAACTGTCCTAAAGAATCATGTTTCCGTCAATTGGTGCTTGCATGCACACACACACACACACACATTCAGCTACTTGAATTTTGAGTTGATATGTAAAAATACAGATGTTTATACACATAATTACGTACACACATGATATGTCTGTATGTATGCATGTATGCATGTATGAATGAACGGATGTATGTCTGTATGTATGATTGTATGTAGGTATGTCTGCGGGGATGTACGTATCTTCCCTTGTCATATGTATGGGCATAACATAATTGAGCATGTAACTGCGTACTTGTGTGTGTGTGTGAAAGGTTATTCGGCAGAGGGGGAGTGAGAGGAGTGAGAGAGAGATAAAGAGCGACACAAACAAACAGACAAATAAACAGAGAGAGGGAGAGAGCGAGAGAGAGAGAGAGAGAGTGAGAGAGTGAGAGAGTGAGAGAGTGAGAGAGTGAGAGAGAGAGAGAGAGAGAGAGAGAGAGAGAGAGAGAGAGAGAGAGAGAGAGAGAGAGAGAGAGAGAGAGAGAGAAAGAGAGAGTGAGAGGGAGAGACTGACATGACATTCTACAGTGTTTGAAGTGGAGTCAGCATTAACGATTAAACTTGACGAGCTGCATTCAACTCAATTGCAAAAACTACAGAGAATATCAGTTATTACATGACTCAAGTTAACTATGTATATGTGAGTCATATTTCCATGACGAGCGCTTTGCCATGTTTTCGGCGGCGTATCCTCGAATCCGTTCGGAAGCATCGTTGGAGCACGTCAGGGTGTGAGCTCACATGACAACTTGTCAGGGTTCAAAGTGTGGCTTGGCTCATTCGGTGAACAAACACACACACACACATGCACAAATCTGCGCTTACTTCTGCTCCCAACTACCCGACCTAACTACCTTCCACAAGGACCTTCCACCCTCAGCCATTCGATTCCCAGGCCCAGCGGCATACGCAACTTCTTCATCCTCACAAAGCCGCCTTGATGCACCTGGAGGTCGAGTCATCATGATGCAACAAGTGGCAAGAGATATACAGTGATACACGGCGACGCTAATGCCCGTTCGTGCCGGAGCATGGCACGAAACCATGCGCTCGGTGTGGGAGGCATACCTACAGTGGAAACATTCAGCAGTCAGCAGCAATGGAGGCATGGCTCGCGCAACTGAGCACCAAAACGCTGTTACTGTACATTGTTGCATCGACATCGGCCAATTGTGAAAACTTTCCCTTCAATCCTTCAGTGTGAACCCATTGCCAGTAGTGGTCTACCCAGAGAGCCCAATACCCCTTAATCAATATATACCTTAACTAATACGGGGATTCATATTGTTATGATTTAAGCGAGATTCCTAAATTAAGGGGTATTGGGCTCTCTGGGTACATCCCGTCTTGTGATGCTGCGTTCTGGGCCTTGGCGCGCACCAGGTGCGGATGCGGCCATGCCAAGGAGGGAGAAGCACATCTGGCGGAGAATTAAGGCAGGGTTAAGAAATTCAGATCTCCACAAGACTGCGGGCTGTTCTTTTGTGAGACCTCGATTTCCTCTGCATGCCACTGAGAAATAGGCCTTCGTTTCAGGTGAGTCTTATATGTTATTTTAGACTGCCTATGACTGCCTACCAACACTTGCAGATCCACCTCCTCAGGCCGTTCATCAGGACATGATCTAGGTAAACGTGCAACCATCCCCCAAAAGCATGGAGGTCTCTGAGGCTCAAAAACTCCGAGGAAACTGACCCCGCAATCTCGCTGGGTTTACCAGAGCTGCCAGAACAAGCCGCATGTCCTGGCTCGGTGCTGCACTGATATTCAAGCATATCGCATCTTCTTCCACCTAGACCCTCTAAGCCATGTACAGATGAAAGATCTCCAAATACAGGGAACTGTTCGATGATAACCCCTGCAGGATAGCATGTCCTCCACCTCTGCTGAGTGCCACTGCACTCCCGCCAAGTCTGCCAGCCCTCCCAGCTTCGAGCCACGGGCAGATAGAAGCGGCAGGAGCTTATAATCTGACATCTTGGCGGCATTGAAATCACGGTGAGGCTGGTGACAGCTCTTTTCCGCCGGTGCTTGGTAGCTGGAATGCTGCTAAGCTCTCTTCGAACACGATTCGGAAGCAGCTGAAGCGCCTGGCCAGCGACATTGTGGAGGCTCGGACTGCTTAAGGATGTGCGGGATAGACTTTTGATCTTGTTTCTGCCAGTGTTTTTGTGGAAATCAAGAAGCTAAACCTAAAGTCCCTATAAACCCTAAACATCCCTGAACCCGAAAAGTCGGTGAAACTCAACATCCGAAAACACATCTGAGCTGTGCAGTAGACGCCAATGCTTTCCTGCAGCTTGCGCGGAATCCTGCGGCCGCCAAGAGTCGAACCGCCACCTACACTCAGTAGGAGCGTCAAGAGCTGTAGATTGGTTTATGATGCAAGAGGTTGCTTCATAGCATTATTATCCAATCAAGGACCAAGGCATTGAGAGTTCGTGCATCTTTGAATATCCAAGGCCTTGAACCCCTGGCTCCTGCCCAGATGCGGTGCCTTCGCACGTTGCGCACCGAATACGGGGCGAGCACGTCCCGGGGCAAGCTCTCGTGGCACCTGAAGGACCTCGTGTTACCATCGCTACAGGGATTCCATGAGGTTGCTATACGGGTTCCTACAAAGGCGTAGCACCTGCAAAATCTTGACCTTTGGGGAAGTCTTATATATTTGGAGTACTCAGCCTTGACACACATATCTTGACAGTTGCCGGAGTGGACACAACCTTTGATCTCAGGAGCTTGCTGCAAAAGACAATACCATCAAGCTGCAGAATTTTTCGTGAACATGCCTCAATAAATTTCTCCACAAGCGAAACCAGAAGAAAATTCCTACACACCACTAACTCAGGCGAAGACATCATCGCCGGAGAAGGGGGCCATCGCGACCTCTTCACAGTTCAACACCAATTACAGTGGATTCTCACCACAGACTTCGGCGAGTTCGGTTTGCATGCATTGAAAACTATCGGAAGACATCTCTGCCCTGTCATGGTTGAGCAAGACTCACAGTGCCAAGCAAGACCTGAGTGCTGAACGCGGCTATATGCAGATCTAGACATCTCCCAGCCCAACACGGGAGGATAATGGCATGTTGGAACACAGACAAAGGATGCAGGATTCACAGCTCCAAGGCGACGCCGCAATCTGCCCCCGTTGTGGAAAGCTTAGTGAAGGTATGATATCGACTGTATAAGTGTGTGTGTGTGTGTGAGACGCATACCGGAGAAAACCTAAGAAAACATAGGCCTATGTGCGATCATTGAGATGCTAGCCGTTCAGCGGATACACTACGTATCCAGTGATCAGAGGCGTCACTAGCGGTTGTGAGTTCAGGAGAGGCAAACAGGCTCAGTGGGACTCATCGGAAACTCCCAAGTTGCTAAGAAGTCGGCAAGGCTTCCCTGAATCTGCATGTCCATGGCTTTATAACGGACCAGGAGCCATGCAAACGATTCGAACCTTGAAGCTGAGAACATCATCTAGCCATGTCCTGTCAAATAGTCTATGTGTTAAGCATGTTTCGTCGCCTGTCGAGGCCCCGGCCACAACCTCCCCGAAGCTGTTGGGCTCTGAGGCACCCAGGACAGCACCCCGTGGAGCACCGAGGTCACGCACTGCGCGGCGCACGGCACCACGAGGACCTGGCTCTGAGAAGGCAAGGAAGCATGGGCTTGGAGCCAATGCAAGTTGCAGAACTCGAGGGGATGCTGATTCCTGATGGCTTGTGGCGATGGGTGGAACACCATGCGTTTCATACTTTGGCCAGTTTACCCTGTGAAAGTCCTGCGGCCATGGGAAGGGCATCCCTGTCTCCGCGCCTGTCTCCTCGGCATCGCCACCTCCAGAGGCTTCATCCTGCCGAGGATTGACCGTCATGACGTGACCTCGACATACCTCGACTGCTCCCATGCCACAGCATGCTGACATGTCCTCCGGTGCGTGTGAGCAAAACATCGATGTTGAGCTTCCCATACAACTTTTTCTGAAGATGTCCTCGCTTTCCGCATCGGACCGCGTGCCTTCAGGCTTGTCTGTGTCGCTGTCAAGGCGAACTCCTCACGCATGTCTCGAAAACGAGGGAACCGACGAACAAACTATCCTGCCCCTACGAAGAAATCTGCAAACATCCAACGGTCCCCATCCTAAATCGCAAACTTCACCCGGATACATGCTGCACAGCATCCGAAGCAAGTGGCAACACCGGGGTTGGGGTGGATACTGTACGTCGTATTCGAGTTTACCGGCAATGCTGTGAAAACAAACACAACAAACAGCGCACGAAATAAGCACTAAGACCCCGCAGTGTACGCATGCAAATATGTACTACAATGTACTGCAAAGTTCTAGCTTAATCAGGCAGGCCTTCCACAACCTGAGAGACCGAGGCCCAATTAGAGTCTAAAGGGCGAAGAACACGTGATTTTCCAGTAGAGAGCATCATTGTCTTCGTATTCTGCGTGGCAAAAGGTGCTGCTGGTAAAGCCGATGATGCTCTAGGTCCTTTCCAAAACCAGCCCCTTGAGAAAATGAACCGCGCTCAGTCGGCCCGTACAGAAAGTGCGCAAAAAGAGGCCGCAGTGTGCTGAAGCTGGAAAACAGATCTGAACTTCGCTTCAGAGCTCAAAATGCTGAGGGAACATGAGTTCTGACTTGTGCACAATCTGACAATGGCTAAGCTGGTCCGAGCCGGATAGAATTGTCATCTTGCAAACAAAAAAGCAGCCATGCAACAGGCGAGGTTGAGCCTTCATCCAACAACGTTTGTCCGATCGTCCTCCGTGGACATATATAATATAATCTCCCTAAGCTGACAGCTGCAGGTGCTAAAGCTCAAAGTCTTAGCAAACTTGCTCAAAACCTGCTTTATGAAATTCACAACGGTAAGTTTCTTGCCTTACACTTTACACCGTAAAGTTGAACCCCAGTCTTACACCTCCTACTTGGAGGGTCGGGGAGTAGACTCAAAGTTACAAGTAGCCCTCGCGAGGTTATGCGATCCAGAAGTCTGCTTGTACACTTCTTATTGTGCCCAAGATCCTAAACGTGAAACCCTAAACCCCTTAATCACTAGAACCACTGTTTCGATCAGGGTCGTCCTGCGCTTGGAGTTTTCAGTGGCCTCTTCATGCCGCAGGTGACGATGAGCACTGTGCCACCTGTGTTAAGCGCATGCATTTTGCCATGTGCCTCATGCAGGGCCTGGTCAGGCTTAGAACTTAGTTTTGGGAAAGCTGTTGTAGACTGTACGGGGACACTAACGACCCAGGCTCCGCTCTGTGCTTCGGAAAAGATGTTTGCGGTCAACATGGTGCTAGAGGGGCGGATCGAAATTGCCGTCCCTGGGACCCTGGGACAGGCGCGAATCAAATAAGGCCTAAGCCCAGGTTGGCTTTGTAAGCTCATGAGCCATGCATCCGGACGGGGCGAAAGACCTGTTGCCCAAGTTTGACATGTTTCGGGGTTGCTCTCCATGGCTTGGCGCTTGGCGTTTAGTCGAACTTGCCTGCAGCTTGAATGAACCCGCGGCCACGACACCCTACATCACTTCGCACGGGAAAATGGGAAACCCGGGAAAACAAGGCCTGCAAGTCAGTTCCAAAACCCTTAAGGCAGGGATTCCCGATTTCCGAACATCCCGTCTTCGCAAGCCTTGCCTACGCGACCAGGATCTTCCACCGCTTCTGGCAAGTCTTCCGGGTCCGCGATCTGCAACACATCTACAGAATCATTGCAGTCCGAAGTGATGGCGGCCAGTTGGCTCTGCTGTACAGCAAACATGCGATGCTCAGGAATCTACGTCATTCCGATGCATGCATCTGAATACGCGGCACAAGCGTGACCTATGATCGGCAGACCCATGCAAGACAACTCCGGGGGGAGCGCACGCAGCTCAATGCTGCAAACCTTTCAGCAGCACAGACTGATGTTCAAAGATTACATTCTGCGGAGAGGCACCGTTACTCAACCCAACAAACATGTGGGGCTCTTGTCTTCAAACTGGCATCAACACATCTGTCATTATCCAGCTTCCGGCACATGCATGTCAGGTTCATGAAGGTGTCCGCGTGCTCAGAAACACGTGATTTCTTTTAAGTCTTGTGCTCGGAAGTCTTCCACTGAGCATCTTGGCAACACAGGTCAAGCAAACTACAAACTCTTCACCCAGTGGCACGAAGTACTTGTTTGAGGCTATCAACCTAGGAAAGAATACACACTACGACTTTACGACGGCTCGGTTCGTTAAGCTCCCCTCATCACCCCTCGCATTTGAGTTTCTCAACTCCAACTCCAGCTCTGCCTCCCACCCCCTCCCCATCTCTCAGTCTCTTGCTCTCTCGCTCTTACACTCCCTTTCCCTGTCTCTCTCACCTCGCTCTCTGTCTCTTGCTGGCTTGCCGGGCGTTTGCAGCCTGGGGGAAGACCCTAGGACCCCTGCGCGCAAGCGCTACGCATTTGTTCGTGTCCGGTCTGCGTGAAACTAGGTGTGGACGCTGGGAGCACCGGCTGGACCCCACAACTCTAGCATGTAATCTACTATAGGCTCCCAGCGCGCTCTCTCTCTCTCTCTCTCTGTGTCTCTCTCTCTCTCTCTCTCTCTCTCTCTCTCTCTCTCTCTCTCTCTCTCTCTCCTTCTCTCGTTCTGTCTTTGCTGTCTCATTTGTTGCGCTTTCAGACTCACTCGGTTCCATGTCTACACTTCCGGTTGAAGGAGAAGCCCGAGCCGTGATGCCTGCAACATGTAGGCTGTACGATGACCGCACTGATGACGACGAGAATGATGATGGTGACAATGTTGATGTTGATGGTGAGGGCAATGATGAGGGTGCAGATGATGATGATGACAATGAGACTGTCGAAGATGGTGATTGTGGCGGCATCCGTGTGTTTGAATCAGGTAATTGTGATCGTGGGGATGTCGCCGCAAGACGAAGATGGCAGTGTTGAGTGTCATGGATAATATATTCCCTCCCATGCTGGTGTTTAGCGTTGTGTTTCTGATACTGCTGCCGATGTGACAAGAGCAGTACACGTCGGAATGGCGTTAGCAGCGGCAAGATTCGAGCCGAGGATGACCGACAGAACACCACTGGTATTGATCATGTTAGTAAGCGTGCACGCTTTCACTTGACTGATTGGTACGTTTGTATATGTATAATATATATATATATATATATATATAATACATACAAACAACGGGGGGATACATTTGTGATTGCATTTTGCATTTGTAGTTGTAAATACTCGGTTTACATAAGTACATACATGTATGTTTACATGTACATCTACCGTTTACATATACGTATCCAAGTACATAAGGCAGTTACAAATGCATGCATACATGCATGCAAATATACATGCATGTACACGTACACGTATATGTATACATATACGCATGCACACATACACACAGAAATCAGCCAACAGGAAAGATACATGTGCATATACATATATGTATACACACATGCATCCAGCTATGTAAACACATGTGCTGTGCATGTATATGTACTTATCCCCGCAGTTACGTCTTTCTGCATACCTATACAGAAGAAAATGAAGATGACTGCAATGATGAAGCCTCCTCCTTCTCCTCATCCATCATCATCATCACCACCACCTTCACCGAAGAAACAGCAGCAGCAGCTGCTACTGCATCAGTATAATCATCAAACCGATACGTGTACAAACAGCATGCCCAGTGGCATCGCTGGCATCACTAAACTGCATAAGCAAGCTGTTTTTTGTTCATCCAGGTTATCTCGGCATCTACTCTCGTCTCCGTTACCGCCGCCGACGTGGACGTGACAACAAACAGGAGAACAAGCCAGCAGGATGCAAATGTGGACACGTTCAGCACTCCCCAAACCCCGAACCTCATGCAACAAAGTCTTGAATCGTAGAGCCGCACACTCGATGGATCGACATATAAATCTCTTTTTTGGGCACCGGCTTCAAGACTATGAGACCTCCGAGGCTAAACCTAAACCTCCTACCGTAATGAACCCCGTGGAGCCGTCTCTCCTGCAGTGTCTCAGAACACTAATATTCTTGTACACTCGCTTTACTTTGTACACTCCGCCCCTTGGTAGCTTCGAGGTCTCAAGGCTGTTTTGTTAGGGTAGACACATCTCGATGTGCTTTAGAACATTCGGGTATTGGGGTGTATGGCATATCGTCCTCTGCTCAGATTCCAGTCAAGCTCCACAATGGCACAGACATGTCTGATTCTGTCTTTGGACGCGACTGTCAAGTACACATGCTGCTTGTGGGAATGTCTCATGGTCGTGCCTGCCCTAGAAACTTAAACCTACCCAGAGGGTCCATAGACACTGCCACTATGGAATTAGGTCCCAAAAGACCATCCCCATTATGGTTTTTGGGGCCTAGTTCCATAATAGTAGTGTGTATGGACCCTCTTAGGCTATGCAGGAAATCGAACCTGCCTTTCGACGTACCTGGGCGAGCTTCTCTGTGTCCGAAGCCTGCATACATACCGGTTCAGACTCGAGAGCCCGATTCAGCGTTTGGTTTCGGGAAGTTGCAAACATCTAAGAAACAACAACATATATATATATATATATATATGTACATATGCATATTACAGAAATGTATATGTATATGTCTATATAGATTATATGTTACAGATACATCTGCTATGTATATATATATATACATACATATGTATATGATATGCTTCTGCGAGCATCCGTCGTACTCCGTCCCGTCAAAGATTTTCGCAAGTGAAGCCTGCGTCTCCTTGGTGCTCTGTGGCTGTCCTTGTCTTCGCATGTCTCCTCGTTTGAATTACCCTAAGGCCCCATAGTAGTTCCTTCTGGGGAACATGTAGAATCTTATGAGGTAATCCCCAAAAGGAACTGCTACGGGGCCTCTGGGTAAGGTTTATGCAGAAGTCTATGCTTTGTTCTCAATTACCCTTTAACTGTTCATTTTCCCACACACAGGGAGGTAGATGGTGTGGAAAGTCAGGCTCGCTTGGCAGCACCAGGCCTCGATAAACTGCAACACGAATACTAACATATTCTTAAGGTCTTGTAAGGAGCAAAGGCGGTGTGTTTCGCATTCCAACGATGTGGTCCGAATGGCCCGCTTCGCAAACATCCTTTCACAGGTGGGGCGGAGGATGCAGCAACCATTGTTGCAATGATTGAACTTCGATGGCTGAATGCTTTGGAAGACTGTTTCCATACCTTTCTACCTATGCAGGCCACCAAAAAAACACATAATGCCTAGTTCAGGGCTCCGGCCCCGCCCCAGGACAGAATGGGAAGCCACAAGCCCCAGCAAATCAGAGCCTTTCAACCAACAAAGTGCTGCCGGCCGCTAGCTTCGCAAACTTTCGCAACCTGAAGCTCATCGTATCTACATATAGCATATACATACATATATATATATATATATATATGTGTGTGTATGTATATGTATATATATATATATATATGTGTGTGTGTATGGGTGTGTGTTATACTTGTATACATATATACACACAGATAACAGACAAATGCACACGTAGAAATACATATAGTTAGATGCTAACCATACGGAAAGATACGAACTTTTCCAACTCCAAGGCCTCCCTGTTTCTGAGTCTATACGCTACCCGCCACCTAGCCCCTTAGACCCATAATGAGGACGTGATGAGGCTAATCTAAGGAAGTATAGTCCCCTACCCCCCCCTCCCCTAGGAGTCCATGTGAGTAGACCCATAATCAAATTTGAGATTGAATGTTTAGGTTTAAGGGTTTAGGGTTAAGAAAACCTTCTGGGTTTACAATTCATGAGAGAAAGGAAGCCCGAAACAAGACAAGCCTTGAAACTCCAGACAAACCTTATAAACACTAAGATCCCCATTCCAAGCATAGCTACATAAGACTTCCCCCCTTCCCCCTCCTGCTTCCTGAAATTCCGGGCCTCTCCCTAAACCCTAAAACCCCTAAACTCTAAACCCCTAAAACCCCTAAACCCTAAACTCTAAACCCCCAACCCCCAAGCCCCTAAACCCTCCACCTCAGCTTCGAGGAGCTCCAGCTTCGATGACATCTGCACAGCTTCTTTGAGCTCTGCGGGCGTGGTGCCTCGGGCCCGGGAGCTGATTCCAGCGCTCGGATAGTCCAGCCGGGGGAGCTGGTCTAGGGTTCCAGGGTTATATTTTTCTTCTGGATTGGCCCTTAAACACCCTGAAAGAGATTTATATATATATATATATATATATATATATATGATCCCGGTTCGGCCGGCCCCCCCCCCCCTCCCCCCCCAATGGTTCCTCCTCCCCCTCCTGTGGTGTGGTGTGGTGTGGTTCGGGAGTGGGTCTGCTTAGGCTGGTTACCCCACTCCCCCCTGTGGTGTGGTGTGGTTTGGGTTTCCTGCGTGGGTTTGCTGTGGTGTGGTGTGGTTGTGGGTTGCTTCCCCCTCCCTGTGGTGTGGTGTGGTGTGGTTCGGGAGTGGGTCTGCCTAGGCCACTCCCCCCTGTGGTGTGGTGTGGTTTGGGTTTCCTGCGTGGGTTTGCTGTGGTGTGGTGTGGTTGTGGGTCGCTTCACCCTCCCTGTGGTGTGGTGTAGTGTGGTGTGGTGCGGTTTGGGGTTCCTGCGTGGGTCTGCTTGGCGTGTGAGCCCTCGTGTGGACACACAGATTCGGCTTGGGGAGCGTGGGGGGGGGGGGGGGGGGGGGGGGGGGGGGGTTCGGTGAACCGAGAACCGGGATCATATATAGGGTCCCTTGTAAACCCAAATAAGGAAAATAAAAAATGTCCCAAAATCCAACCTAGTTTTTTTTGAAGGATCCAGGATGATCCAGGGTTATAATTAGGTTTTGGGGTTTCCACGCTCACACGCGGCAGGCAAGGCTCCGCATAGTCCAAAGTATAGGGTTTGGGGTTTCGGGCTTGGGGCTTTTCTTGCCTCTTGCCCTCTTGCGCAGGCTCGGAAACGCCTTGATGGGTTCAGGGTTTAGGAATTAAGATGCACCAAACCTGATATATTGGTCTTCTTGACCTCCACTATAAACCTCCAACAGTGATCTCGTCGGCCTGATCGTCAGACAGCAGACCCTGAAATAAGCCTGACAGACCTCCCTCTGCATACAACATCTTCAACCAATCTGCGGCGAATCGCCACTCAGTCCTACTCGCCGAAGAGGACCACACAATGCGCTTGAACTCCAGGACAAAATGTTGCTGTGCGATGCTATGAGGACTCAGTTGGGCGTGACACGAACAAACTCGAACCAGCAAATGCCCCAACCATTTCGGCCAAGAACCCCAAGCACGAAGCTTGGGACTCTCAAGCAGCCAGGCAAGCTCAACACCACCACGGCCGTCAGTGAGCACCTTCACCGGATGCTTCATCGGTGTGCTATTGACATGTGCGTTTGGGGACATATTTGGGGCTTGCTGTGCGGGTTGCAACATTCAGTGTTTGTGCTCGTGTTTGTGCGTTTGTGACACAACCTTTCTTTTTCACACGGTTGCCACCAAGGAAAAGCAACAAGGAATGCGGAAGGTCTTCGAGGGATGCTTTTTGTAGGGTACGGTGGGAGATCGTGCTTCAACACCACTAACCCAACCTCAAGTAACTAGCTCAATCATACTGGAACTGATTTTAGGGAGGGCCTGCTGTTACTATAGGGGCCTGGGTAATTACTAGTACTAATGTGGGGATTCCTTATTCTAATATTGTAGTATACTGGCATGCCTCCCGTAGGATGGAGTCACGGGCCAAGTTCGAGTCCGAGAAATAGAACCTGCGAAACCCGTGCGGTGCGAGCAGCTAGTTTCAACTTGGTGCCTGCAATCGGAATCTTTCATTCAAGTGAGCAGCCCTCTGGGGTTGAAAGCCATAAGCCCCTCCTCACCCACCACGAAACATGAAACCCGACGCATAGAGCCCCCACACTTGAGCCCCCCCCCCAACCCTAAACCATAAAACCCCAAACCCGCCTAAACCCGCCCAGCCCTTTTTGAGCACGGGCTTTGGTTGTATGCCGGCAAGCTGGGCTCTCAAGGTCGCCCTAAACCCTAAACCCTAAACCCCTCCAAACTCCCGGGCCCCCCGCCGAAACTGAGGGTCGAGCTCGAGCTGCCGGGAGATTTGTCCCAGTCGAAGGAGGCGCCGGGGCCGGGCGCCGTCTTCAGCTCCTGGGCATGTGAGCGCACTTTTTGGGGTTTGGGAGTTTGGTTCAATTTTTTGGGGTTTAGGGGTTTAAAGTTAAAGCGGTTAAGGTTCGATGTTTTGGGGTTTAGGAGTTTAGGGTTCAGGCGGTTAAAGTCAAACTCTTTTGGGTTTGGGAGTTTAGGGGTAAGGTAAAACGATTTTAGAAGAAGCCGCCATGTAGGGGATTGTACAAGGTTTTGCAGCGATATAGAAATGAACATAGATAAGAGCCCGAGCAGGCACTCGTGGTAGTACTATTGTTCTTACTATTCTTATTACAATGGTTCTCACTGCAGAACTGATAAGAACAGCGATGGCACATGACAAACATATTGATGGTAAAGTAAAGTCATGATCGTGAAGTGAAGGCTCACAAGGAGTAAAACTGAAAGCACGCCAGGGACTGTGCTTTACGGCATCAGGGTCTGGAGCCTGGGGATTCGACAAATTATTGCTTCCTGCCTCGCAAGGACGTGTCTGCATTGGAGGATTGGAATTGCTTAAATAGGATCAAAGGAGTCAGAAAGCGCCGACTTGCATTTCGGAAGGAGCAGAAACCAAAGAAACATGAAGGTGCTCGATCACTTCCACACTTCACAGCCAGTGCTGTCATTTTTCCCTCCTACCTTGCAAGGACGAAGCCCGCATTGCAGTGCTGTCATGGCTTCGAGGGTTTATGTGGCTGTTAGTCCGATTTGTTGTTTGGAGCTGGAAATCATCGTGCTTCTCGGGTTCTGTGAGTGTCGCGGGTATCTGCCGTCGCACAGGGTTGAGTTGTTCTCGCGGCAAAATGTCCTTAACCTGACACTTGGTACCCATACCTGCAAGACTCATCATGGGCAATTAAGGGTCTTACGCTTCACGATGCCAGTCCTTCCGTGGCGTCGGCTTCGGATTCCATGGCAGCGTTGGATTTGATGAAGCTTTCGGCTCAAGCATGGTAGAGGTGTAGTTGGTACAAGTGTTTCGAAAGGCAGTGCTCTTGTTGAATCCTTGTTTTGCAGAGTCGAAACCTTAGCGAACTTCTAGACGCAAGGCCTGCCGAATACGCTAGACCCCGCAACCAAGCAAACTTGATAGTCAATGCCTATACTAAGGACATTCAACCCCAACGTGAATGCACTTACATGCCTGTATGAGGTAAAACAGCACGTTGCAAGTTACATCTACAGTCTGTGGAGGCTTGCTAGTCGGCGAATCTACTGCGCAGTCTCGCCCTGTAAAGCCACAAGAGGCTCTCTGCAAGCCTTGCGATTGGTGGGTTGTATGGAGCCCAGCAACCATAGCCTGGCATGGCACAAACAAGCATAAGAGTTATAAGGCTGAAGATACGAACGGCACAGCTGCAAGAAAGAGAGAGCAGCATACAGCCATCATGATGCTGGTATACGGGAGCCCTTACGTTAACTTAACCTGTGCAATTGCCGGAGAGCTGCTCGCGTTCAGAACATCTGTAGGAAGTTGAAACGCTTTACTAGAGATGGAAGCTATGTTAAAGGGAAGTACAGATGCAGAAGGTTGTGAGAGACGTACTTGAGTCACTTGAGCTAGGAACCGAAATCCAGCACCAGCAGAGAACTAGTGTTGGACGCAAAGAATTTCCCGCTGCAGCTTTGCTGTTCGAGACCTCGCTCGCAGCCACAAAGATATTTCGATGCTCATGGCCAAGGGGATCATGCGCGGGCTGCGTGCAGGTGCTCTACCTCCACGCTCTACTCCCAAAAACACTTCTTCGGAACTCTTCGTGCGAAACTCTCAGCCATCAGCCATGGAAATGCACAGCTGCAAAGCATGCACGGGATGATATTGCCTGCAAGAACCGGTGATACTGGGCTGAGCTGTAGGGCTACCTAGGCTAGAACACACCCGTTTCGCAACAGGTACTTTAGGGGTCATAATAATAGTTAGGTATAATTAGAGCTAAGGTTTTAGGGGTAAATCATAGTATGGGTATAGCAAAAGAACCCCCCAAGATAGTGTAGAAAATGAAGGCCCCTAAAGAACCTGGTAACCTCGTCAGGCGAGTCTCGGCGACTTCTTCAAGCTCCGTACCCCGAGGCCGGTTGCCTTTCAAGAAGCTTCAACACCCTCACTATACCCCCCTGAAAACCATAATAAAAATCATAGTTTTAATATTCTCTTGGGTCTTATATTACAAAATGAAGAAATCTTCCCAAGGAGACTATAAGTCAACCACCAAGATACTTCAAAACCCCTCATTAAGGAATCTACTTAAAATATACTAGGATCCCCTAACATGATTTAACGTATATTCCTTCGTCAAGGGGTTTTGGAGGCTCTGGGCAAGATACGAAACAATGGTTCCGGTTGCCGGCGACACCACCACAGCGAGAAAGAGGACATGCAACCATTGAATTCTGGCATCTCTCACCCGGGGCCTTGATCCAGCTTTGGGCAGACGCGAAGCTTTCTGTCATGGGGGTACCTCCCCAAATCCTTCGAATCTATCTGCTCTGCCCGCGCCCGCTTGGGCCTTTCAGCAAGCTGTCGTTCAGAAACGGCATGACCTGCACCTACCTTGTACTTCGGGCTGTGCGCTACGGTGCCGAGGATCGCACGAGCTCACAGCGAGAGCACTGTAGCCTGCAAAGTGCATCTCATATCTTTTGAACCCAGGCTCTGCTCCATCATTGCATATCTACTCTTGCACTGTTACGCACCAGCAGCTTGCTATTACGGCTGCCTGGCCGGCTTCTGGGCAAACGGGCCTTTGTGAAGCTCCTCTCGTCGTGGCTTCGGGCAGCGCCAAAGCCCTGAACTGTAAGGAGGCCCACAGAAGCTTCATAGGGCGTTTATGGGTCTGGTCACAGAGCTGTCGCATTAAGGGTTGCCGATGACTGCTGTAGTGAGTGATGAGTGCTGCAGAGATTCACACGGTTCAGCGAGTTCAGGCTGGAGTGTACGGTGTAGCGCGGGAAAGTTCAACCCGAGCTACGGTAGTTTTAAGTTTCGTACTAGTAGTAGTAGTAGTAGTAGGAGTAGTAGTAGCAGTAGTAGTAGCAGCAGTAGTAATAGTAGTAGTAGTAGTAGTAGTAGTAGCAGTAGTAGTAGCAGCAGTAGTAATAGTAGTAGTAGTAGTAGTAGTAGTAGTAGTAGTAGTAGTAGTAGTAGTAGTAGTAGTAGTAGTAGTAGTAGTAGTAGTAGTAGTAGTAGTAGTAGTAGTAGTAGTAGTAGTAGTAGTAGTAGTAGTAGTAGTAGTAGTAGTAGTAGTACTAGTAGTGGTGGTAGTATAGTAGTAGTAGTAGTAGTAGTAGTAGTAGTAGTAGTAGTAGTAGTAGTAGTAGTAGTAGTAGTAGTAGTGTAGTAGTAGTAGTAGTAGTAGCAGTAGTAGTAGCAGCAGTAGTAGTAGTAGTAGTAGTAGTAGTAGTAGTAGTAGTAGTAGTAGTAGTAGTAGTAGTAGTAGTAGTAGTAGTAGTAGTAGTAGTAGTAGTAGTAGTAGTAGTAGTAGTAGTAGTAGTAGTAGTAGTAGTAGTAGTAGTAGTAGTAGTAGTAGTAGTAGTAGTAGTAGTAGTAGTAGTAGTAGTAGTAGTAGTAGTAGTAGTAGTAGTAGTAGTAGTAGTAGTAGTAGTAGTAGTAGCAGTAGTAGTAGTAGTAGTAGTAGTAGTAGTAGTAGTAGTAGTAGTAGTAGTAGTAGTAGTAGTAGTTTGTCACCCACATGTCACATGGCAGTAGTAGTAGTAGTAGTAGTAGTAGTAGTAGTAGTAGTAGTAGTAGTAGTAGTAGTAGTAGTAGTAGTAGTAGTACGGGTGGTGGTGGTGAAGGGCTTCAATCATACAGCTGTTTCCGAAATGTGAGATTTTGGTTTCGTTTTGTACTAAAAATTCATGGGTCCTATGAAGACAGGTGCTGCAAGTTGTCCAGCGAGCGGGCCCACGACACCGATGCTGGCACTAAAGAAGTAAGTCACATGCAAGTACCCATCAGCCGAAGACGAAAGCCGGTCCAAGATTGAGCCTGAACCAACATCTGAGACAAAAACAGATCGACTTTGTTGCTGCCGGACTCCGTGCAGCCTGCAGCCTTTTCTGAAATACACCAAACCCCAAAATAGAAACGAACGGTTTCGGGTTTCCTGGATTTCATGTGGGGTTTGGTTACGCAGTCGCGACTCTGTTCTGCGTGCCCAAGACCTGAATACCGTGCATCAAAGTTCGACGCCGCAGCTTCTGCGCAACCCTACTTCATGACTCGTGGGAGAGCTGTTTAAGTGCAGGGCCCCAACCTTACTTCCTAAACTCCGAAAGTTTCAACAGTCCGCCTCGATCCGATAGTCCCTAAGCCATCATCAACTTGATCAGCGAGATTGGGCATCCCGGAAATCCCAATGCCAGGTCTCCGGCGGCTGAAAGTTGCATCTCGACTGCCTCTTCTTTCGTGGTTTAGAGTTTAAACTTTATACGGTGTGGGGTATCCGGCGAGCTATGGCCAAGGGTTTACTTGAGTGGCTTATTTGTTTATTGTCTTCTACGTAGCTAAGGCCAGCCAGGGTCTGACGAGGCTCTCACAAGCAGGAGGATGGAAAGACGCAGCTGTGGGGGTCAAGGAATTACGAGCTTATGATGTATGTCGCCGTTGTTGAGATGACGGGGTGCCTGTTTGGTCATTGACTGACCTTGAGTGGAATCGTAAACCTAGGAATCGGAACCACGGGTCGTGGGTGTCGGTATAAGTAGGTAGGCAGGCAGGCAGGGGAGAATCTGTGTGTGTGTGTGTGTGTGACATGTGTGCGGGCATGTGTCTGTGCGGAGGGGATTTCCCAAAAACGCCAAACTTGGACAGATGCACCGCAAAGAGCATGCAGCCAGTAAAAGTCTACTAAGCTTGACCGACGACGCATAAATGGCCATGCAGGCCTCTGCAGCCTTGTGACGCAGACCTGCCTCTTCCACAGCCTGCACGAATCGCATCGGGAAGCAAAGCCGTGGCAAACATCGAGACTTTCATCGCAAGAAGATCTCCCCGTCATCACAGTGCTGGAGTAACATATGGCAAGACCGTACAACGGCAGATCGGGGGCTGATTCGAATGCATGTTGTTAGAGTGCAGCACGGTGTAACCGGGCAATGGCTTGAGGCCCCTGCAGAAAAGACTGGGCGGATCCAAGAATCTAAACTACGCATCCTAGCCATGCAGAGATAGATCACCTGTAGCTGCTGTAGCTTGCTTGTTCGGTCGCGGCGCCCCTCGGTCCCAGAGCCCGCACTCTTATACCCGCGACCTTGCGCATCGAATGTTGTCGCTGGGCCCTGAGTGTTCGCTTGAAAGTGTCAGGAGTGGGGCGGTATGTTGCCAGAGTTACAATTACAAGCTGACCGGATTGCTTGCTTGAAGCTTGAAGACTACGGTGACCCTAAACATTGCAAGAGACTGCAGCTCAAAGCGTCTGTATTGCTAGATTCCTAGACCAGATGGACCAGTGGCTACACACCAAAATGTAGTCGACAGGACAATGTTTGGTTGTTTCCGGTTGTGCATAAGTACTAGTTCTGGAATGTGGTGTAGTATAGAAGCTTGATGCATTACTTAATCCGTCAGAAAGTGGGCTCGACCAGAGGATATCATACAGGATATCTGCCGCTATGCCTCAGAAGGGAGCTGTTCGCGACCAAGATGTCTAAAGTGATGCAAAACGCATTGAAATTCTAAGCTTCGCAGCTGGCACATTTGAGCCTCCCCCTATGTTGCCGTTTACTTGATCGTCAATTGTCTTAAACCGGGGCAGAGATACCTACATTTGCATAAGCTGGTGGCAACCAACTGGGAAGGGGGCATGAGCCAACAGCTGGCAGTTCTCATGATGAGAACGGCAATCATTACCACACGAATGAGCTGGTTGACAAATACCTCACCAGCCAAAATTGGGATTGATGGCAGAACTTGCATGGCAGCAAAAGCCGGCCTGCAAAGTCGGCATATGCTAGGGAAATATCAGTTTCGAACGGAACAGCCAGTCCGAAACCTCAGCCAAGAAGCAAACCACAACTCGACACGCAGAAAACGATCCGGACATTCGAGGGACTCGAGGAAGTCCTGCCAGCCTTGAACCTCTAAGCGGCAAAGCCTCCAACAGTCCCATTTTGGCGCTCAACCACGGAAGGAGAACAATCACCATGCAACTGCCGTCTGCTCTTGGCTGTGAACCAAAAGAAGGCATAAACCCCGGAGTCCCGTGAACCCCACAAGACCCATGTCAAACTGAAACTCCACTCTCAAAAATACTCCTCGAAGCCCTCAACGCATACATCCCAAACCCTGCAAGCCCTCTTCTCTCGACCCTCGGCGGACGCCGGAAGTCTATCCAAACTGACAACCACCGAGCACACCACGAGCTGACGTTCTCATAGCCTGGCTGTCAGGATTTCAGCAAATTTCGCGGGTCTTTGCCTTGATATGCCATGTAGGTTTTTTCCCTGTAGGGTTTAGGGTTTTGAATAGATGTACGCCCAGTAGTATACTGCTATACACGGTACGAGGATCCGCAACAACATAATGATAACAAATGATAAAAGACATCATGAAACAGCTACAGCCACAGCGCTAAATTGCGAACTCCTGAACCCCACAAAATGCCGCAGCCCCTCCAGAAATCCAAGAAAGACCGGAGCCCCTGCCGAAGCCTCGCAGGCCCACGAATACCCTCAGATCTCCAACCTCCAAGCCCGAAGGCCCCAAAAGGTGAAGAGAGCTCAGGCTGGAGGGCTTCGGATACCGAAGACCAGCCCTACTTTTTGCACCGAAGACCAGCCCTAAACCCTAAACCCTAAACCCTGAAGTATCGGACCTTCGGACACCGATACGCTCCATCGCAGGCCCTGGAGCCTCAACCCCTAAGCTCCAAACGTCTGAAGCCTGAACCGAGTGAGAAGAATGACATTGATTTTTATACTAATCAATAATTCCAATAACAACAATAATACTACATATCAAAACAATACTAATGATGAACATATGAATGATATCAGTACAACAATACAAAAGAAGATGCAGTATGATGTATGAAGGTGATAGAATGTAATAAAGCAACATAGTGTGATATAATACAACTACTCCGAATTGACGAACTCCATGCCTCCTTGCATGGATGCCTTGACCGTCTCTAGGAGCCCCTACACCCTAAACCCCACAACCCTAAACCCGCACCTTGCTCGTTTTCGTTGCCTTCCGTCCGGAAGGTGAGGCGTAACTCCTGGCTTCGTCTGCGGAGGATTCCTCGGGTTTAAAGGCATATGGAAGTTTCCGAAAACAAGCGGGTACCTAAGGGTTCCATTAAAGCTACAAAAAGGGTTCCCTTAAAGGGCTCTTTTCCGATCATTCGGGGTACGCTGTTTTGAGGGGCCCTTAAACATAAGGGTCCTACATGGTCCTACTATTTAGGGTGCTATATTCGGGTCCCCTATTTTCGGAAACATATTGGGTTTGGGGTTATATGGTCTCTAAACCCTGAAGCCCACAGTCGCAGAAAAAAAGCTGGTTCTTCACAACTCCCGAACCTGCTGCAGAAGGAAGTGTCCCAACGCTTCATCTGGTGTCAACGGTATACAAATACATATATATATATATATATATATATATATACATACGTATATGTATATTGCTCCTGCCTGTGCCCATGCCTCAACTCTGAATCTTATATTCTCCACCCGAAACTTTAGTCTCGAAACCCAGAAATCGGGAGAACTGCAGAAAGCTTTGTTTTCGCCCCTGTGAACAAACTTTCTCGAACACTGCCTGTCCGTATAAGAATCCTTCGGAGCTCACCCCAAAAATCCCATCAATCCCTAACCCAGCTGCGTGCAAACCCGACGCGAACTGAAAGAGTCCTGAGGTATCCGACCGACAGCTGACCTGAGGTACAGCTTCGGGGGGAGGGGCGCGGTGTCTGCGTACTGCAATTGACAAGTGCGGTACCAAGCACAGGAAACAGCCAACCTGCTGAGACACCTTGGTGCTTAGCCCGCTGGAAGTCGTGCTTTTTTGAACGGATGAGGTCTTCCCTGACCAGCAAGCAAACCCTACGGAGCCGGCAAACAACCCCACAAATCTTCATTGAGGTTGCTATGCAGGGACCCTACACCCAAAACCATAAGCTGTCGGCTTTAGGGATTAAGGACAATCTGGCACCAAGTAAGTTAGCCCAGCTTTGCGAGACCAAACAGACCCAAACTGCTCAAAGGGTGAACCCCTCTGTTCCACATCGACACCTGGCTGGAGCTATGCACCTTGCGAGATGACTTCCCGAATTTTATGCCCCAAAAAACCCACACCCCCCCAAAGCCCAAAACCCTAAACCCTATAACCCTAAACCCACGAATCCCTGGGCTCCCTGGCAGCCCCGGTGAGACGCCAGAGAGGGAGGCCGCGACATTGGCGGCCTCCCCGGATCGTTCGGGGTCTGCTTGTTGCTACTTTACGGGAATATGAGGGCCTTAATAAGTAGAATAAGGCTCCCTTTAAAGGGATCCTTAAAGGGATCTTTTGTAGGGTCCTATATAGTATAAGGGCCTTAACAAGTGGAATAGGGTCTTCGGGCCCACTATACAATAAGTTGTATCAGGACCCCCCCAAAGCATTGTAGGTAAAACTTAAGGCCCCTATCCTACTCTTGTTGTTCATGCTGATTTTTGTCACCCAAACGGCTTGGGTCGAGGGGTGTAAGCAGTCAGATGTCCAGGGAGACTGGCCCTTGCGAACTAAATCGTCTCGATTGCCAGGGACGGAAATGCCTTGCCTGACTGTTGAACCCGAAAGACACGGCCTGAGAGAGGTAGAAGGAGAGGTCCATGCCCTCACCGAAAGTTCCGTCTTCCTCACGCTTCTAGCGAAGGGTCGAGGGAGACAGAACGCCTAATCCCACAATTTGTAGACCGTCCCTGTAAACAAGCAGTAGCTGCCCAGGCATGCACAATCACCTCTGCACGGGCATCTCCACTTTGGATACCGTGGTGCGCGCATTGTCGTTCACTCCCAGAAACAGAGCCACAAAGATGGTGAGACCGTCACAGGTGTTGGGAAGCAGTCAACCGGAAATCTGACATAACTTCGGGAGCGTCTGAGTAAACCCAGCAATCAAGAGCTCAAGTCCAAGCTGCAGTCCTTCTCCTCATAAACAACCAAACTCTGCTTCTGCTTCCGTGGTGATGCTCCTTCATACGAGATGCGGTAACCTGTGTGTATATATGTACAGTAGTTAGATTTTCTCAGGGTATGCAGCTGCTGGTTGGCGGTATGTATCTTCACAGCTGAGCTCAGCTGATGCTCGCAACAGTGGCATGTAAGCACCTGGTGGTTTACACATACAACCAGACTTCCTTGCACAAGAACATGTATGAGCAGCTCATGCTTGTAGTCGGGTTTCCCTTCGAGAAGCTTTCAGGTCCAAGGCAAATAACCCTAAACCCTAAACCCTAATCCCCTAAACCCTAAACCCCTAAACCCTAAACCCCTAAACCCTAAACCCTAAACCCTTAAAGCCTAAACCCTAAACCCTCATGATGTGCGGGTCAAAGCTCCTGAAAAGCCTACAGCCACAGGGTCCCTGCGTGGGAATATTTTCAAAAGTTCAGTGTGGCCTGATCAATGCATCATGAGGGTTTAGGGTTTAGGGGTTTAGGGTTTAGGGGTTTAGGGTGTAGGGGTTTAGGGTTTAGGGTTTGCCATCATCACCAATAGGATTCAACATTCAGTAGAATATGCGATGAGCAGGATCATGCTTGCATTGCACACGAAGCAGCATCGCATGGTAAGAAGTAGCCCTTATGGTCGTGCTGGTGGTAACTGTGGAAACATGACACTGATGAATATGATGTTGATGATGCTGGTTTCCGATGGTAGTTATTGCTCTCGTCATCAACACGACCATTATCGACTTTAGTTGTCATGACAATCGACATCAGTCTGGTGATGATGGCTTATCGTACCCGTCCTTGCCCCTACAAGCACGGCAAACCATGGTGTGTAACTTTAGCCGGGCGCGGGATTCAAGACGTACCTTGGTTTTAAGCAAAAACAAAGGTTTCTGGTGCTAAACGGCGAATTTTTAACAGACATCGGGTGTTTCCCATAAGATCAAGTGGTAATTAAGGCTGAAATACGCAGGCTCCGCACCCGGAATAGGTGTGTTTGGCAAGTCTTTAGTGCCGTGTCATTGGTCAGTTGTTTGGGCTTCAGGGGTTAGAGTCTGAGCAATGTGCCCAGCACCCAGGGGCGTCTTAAATATTCGGCCGCATTTCAGAGCCAAAGAATAGGTAATTGGGTAGGATTGCAATAAAGAAGCAATAGGAAGGCTTTGTCAGAGCAGAACTTGTGTGGAGTCTGTAAGGACTCCGAGAAACGTGGGAATTGCAAGCAAATCCGCACTTTGTTGACACTCACAAGGGAACAGGGGGCGTCTTGAATCCCGCGCCCGCCTAGTTGCTCTGAATGGATCATGAAGTTCTCTGCAAAACGCAGGGCCAAGGGCCCCGCAGCGTTCCTTTCTATTGTACAGAGGGCATAGAACCCAACCCCCCCAAACCTTCAACCCTCGAAGCCTAGAACCCCATCTTCAGAAGCTGTGCAACACTCGGCCTGACGATTTTCGCAAAAGCACAGCGCGGCCCTCCTCAGAGATGTGCGGAAACTAGGGCTTTATGGTGAGGGTCGGGCTTAGGGGCCAAGTATAAGGCGTTAAAAGTTAAAACTGTCATGGGGTTTCGGTCCTTGGGGTTTGGGGTTGCGGGGAAGCCAAGGATCCAGCACAAAAAGTAGTGTAGCCGTCCTGGATCTCATGTGTCTGCAACCTTTGACACACTATTCTTGTCCTTCCAGCAATAAGTCAATCAAGCATCTACAAACTGAACTCCAAGACACACAAACGATCGACCCTAAACCCTGAGAACGACAGTCTTAGACCGAAAGGTCTCCGCCTCCACAAATCCGACTGCCCTTTGACTGCGAAGTTGCCCCCCCCCGAGGAATACAAACCCAGAGAGGGATGCAGGCAAAGATACACACACACACACATGTGCATATATATATATATATATGGATATGGATAGATAGAAAGGTAGATAGCTAGGTAAGTATGTACGTACATATGTATATACACATGTATATATATATATATATATACACATATCTATATATATACACACACAAATTACCGTGTATAAACATAGATGTACATACATACATACATACATACATGCATATACATACATATATATATATATATATATATATGCAGATATACACATATATACAGCGGGACGGAAGCTTACAACACGCATCTTGCAGTCGCTGTGACCGCAAGACCAAGCATATGGAAAGAGCCCTACAATGCAAACAAGCCGAGCTGTTATCACGGATGTGTCGGCTGCCCACGTTTGCGTTGGATGTTTTGCAGCTCGCGTTTTACGGTTGAGCTTCTCGTCTGCTGGCGACCTATGCCATTTCACCTCTCTGTTGCTGCTTCATCTGAGCCACATCACGGAGCACACCCACCTTTGTGTCATCTGCGTAGAAGCCCCAACAAGACCCAGCCGAACCATGCTTTGCGGGAGCAGACACATCCCCAACTACCAACAACATGCCAAGATCCCCAACTTAATCCTGAAGAGCCCCAAGATCAGACTAGAACACAAGCTAGGGACGAGACGATTTGGTAGCGCCCGGCACCGAGCTTTTGAACCTCGAGCCTGCTTTGGGCGTAGACTTGTCTGGCTTTTACATACTTTGTTGTATGTATATACACATACGTATACATAATACCTATTGAGTGAGTATACAAATATGTAGAAGTGTAATCTAATACACGAAGCAACACAAAACCATACAAGTCATCGCATTACATGCACCCCACATTGTTTCAATGCATTGCAATACAGTCCACTTAACTAATCCCTCCCCCTCTTAGTAAAACACCCCCTAAAAATAAGAACACATTGGGGCAAATCCTCCCGAAATCATCCCTGCCCTGTAGGAACCTGCTCTGAATTAGGGGAGGGTTTCGAGATTTCGAAGCTCCAAATACCCTCAGAGCACAGTAAGAGCGAGAGCAAGAGAAGGAGTTAGAGCAAGAGCAGGAGCAAGAGCCGGAGCATCAGCAAGAGCAGCAGCCAGAGCAAAGCAAACGCAAGAGCGGGACCGAGTTTCTATAAGGGGGAGGGGGGGCATTTAATGGTACGGGGAAGGTATTACACTACTTTGCGCAAGGTTAAGCTACAGTTCAATAAAACTACAAAACACCACACCCCGAATTGCGCTACACTAAACAACATCTAGGCTACAGTCGACCAGACATCTAGACCCCACCAGGCTCGACTAGCTTACAATACGTACACAGAAGCAAGAACAAAGGGAGCACAGCGCGATGCCTTGCTGCAGTCAGCGTGTCTAGCCGGTGCAGCACACTTGCCAAAGCTTTGTCCAAAGGATCCTCGGCCAATCAACTGCGACCGGTAAAGTCGTCAATCGAACGTTCGGAAAAATGGGCTGAAGGTTGAGGGAATGTACTGGGCTGAGGAGACACGTGTTGTAGACATGCGCTGCGACTGAGAAGCTCTCTCGGCGCAGCATCAAAACATGCACTGAGTTGCAAGCCGTGCTTACCAAGACCGCTAGCACCATACACATCAACAGTCACACCGAGCCAACGTGTAAAGTCGTTGCGCTGAACATGGTATTGCCCCCTTTCCCGGTGTGTCCACCAGACTCTTACAAGCACTTTATAAGATGCCCATGAGGCCTGAAGTGAGACAGACGCACATCTCCCAAACCAAAGAAAGTCTCGCCCCTATCTTAAACCCAATTATACCCCCATGGCCCATGCTAAGTTCGGTGCCGTGGGATCCAGGCCACCTCTGGCTCTCCAACCTAAGGTTTTAGGGCAACCAGGATTCAGGGGTTCAAGGTTTTTGGGGGCTGCGTGGCTTCGGGTCGATCCTCAACATTGCAAAAACCGTGTTTTTTTGCTGAAGGTGGTCAGGCGGCAGGAGCACATTGGAGTAGATTATGCTAAGTAACAGTCTCCGTTCACAGGACAAAGCTACTACAATACAAAAACAAACTGAACAGCTTGCGTGTTGCAGTTCTGGAGCTGTTCAAAGCTTTCCGTCTCATTTATCTCGCGATCCGGACGTGCCATCGCCACCGTGGTAGGGGGTGAGACATATCTTCATTTTCATCACGTGGCCAGAGCAGCAGGGACCATGTCCTGCCATACTTCCCAAGTGAAGCTACGAATTCGGGAGACGATATGAGAGAGGAAGATAAGGGAACAAGGAGGCTTATTGGTAAATGCGACCACGGTCATCATACGATTCAGTCTAAGATTGTTGTTCCATGAGGCCTTGAGCTTTTTGGCTGAGCCCCAGGAAGACAAAGAGGCGTGTGTGCTTCTTCTTTCACATCGGTACGAGTTCTACTGCACTTCAGGTTGTGTAGGTCCTCGAGGCTTCCCGTAGACTCGTCGATGGTTTGCACCCAATTGACACCCGGATAGAGAACCACACAAAGAAGAGGAACCAGGATGACCCTACATGGGGCGGGACGATGGTAGTGAGAGCAATACTTTGCAGTCGTGGAGCTGTCTAACCGTGTCTAACCCCGATGTAAGCCTGGCATCCGGAGACCTTCAACCCTCTTCCCACGGGTCCTGTCAAAGGCTGCTTTGAGACCTCTGGGTCCAAAGGTGGCCGACGCTGGGCAACACGAAGTCCGGAACGATGCCCTGCATCAGCTTCCGCTTGAAAAGTCTCGAGTAGCTTGAAGCTGTGCTCGTTTCATATATCGGCCTGAAGCATCAGTGAAGCAGATTGCATTTCGTAACGATACTTACTGGGAGCCCTATACAGGGAATAGTATTCGTAATTATTCAGGATCCTACCTTGGAAGGCTTGGAAAGATTCCAGTTTTATTACCGAAGCACGGCCATACTAGTAGGGTCGAATCTCAAGATCAAGCGGCAGCATGCCTTGGCTTCAATCTGCGTCAGGTCATCAACTCCTTGGCTTGCGAAACTTGGGTAAGGCGCCCCCGAGAGGTTCTCCCTGTTTTGCTACGTCTTGCGAAAACTATCGCCGCTCCCAGCACTTCGCTCGAAAATATCCATCGTGGTCGAAACAATTATGTAAACCTTCTCTGAACCTTCCTTTTGAGCTCAGGCAATACCAGCACCGCGAAGAAGGAAATGTAGACAGAATGTGTGATGCGATCGGAGCCTCAATATTTTGCAACTGCCCAATGCCAAACGCAAAAAACAGTGACAGAACAGCACAAACACAGATTACCACACAATTTCAATACCCTGCATCCCTATCCTCCTTGTATCGCAGACTCCTCAACTCTCCGAACAAGGCCAGACACAGAACGAAATCGCTGACTTACAACTGTTCTCGAGCTGATTGCACCAACCCTTAACCCTATAAACCCTTACCAAGCAGTGGTCGCCAGGTGGCCGGTGAGCACATGCAGTGACAGCATGCCAGCTCGCCTGCGAGCAACCCAAAGGATTTGGGCCTCTCAAAGGACCTCCAGGCCAAATATAGGGGCCTTAATAATCAGAAAAGGGTTCCCGTTAAAGGGATCTAAAGTTAGCCTATATTTTCGGGTTCCCATTAAAGGGATCTAAAGTTGGGGTTCTATAGTTCTATAATATGGAGGCCTTAACTTAATTATATTAGTTAGAATAGGGTTTTGGGGCCCATTGTACTATAATTATAATAAGGAACCCACTATAGTACAGTAACCCATGAAGGAAGCCATTTTCTCTGGTGCTAACCCTGTTAAGAAGCCGAAGTCTGCGAAGAAGTTGTCCCTTGATGTTACTATGCGTGTCCGCGAGGCCGTCCCCGCATGAGGACTCAACGAAAGACGCTGGGAAGTCTTGTCAGCGCGCAACTGATAAGGAAGGGGTGGAATACGGTGGAAGCAATGGGTTGCGACTCATGGCAGAAGTGCTCGGCTCGAAGAAGTCATTGCCTGCAACTCATTAGGACGAACACCTATGAAACCAGAGTTTTTCTGCAACCCTCAACCCTAATGGGATCACCTGCCCATCTCGATGTCAGTGTCGAGGCGATCACCCACCTCGGAAAATTGTTGCTATCTACGATCCTAGAGGAATGTTTCGTCTTTACTCGACTGCCAGAGCTTGATGCGTGGACGGGTCAACAGACAGTGGACACATAGGGCAATGCAACAGTACCCATTTTGAGTATAGCTTCAGATTAAGCATTGAAGTCTGCTGGATGATTAACTAGTATTAATCCGGCAGAAGGGGACTCATTGCCAATGAACTGAACATCAAAACCTTGGGGATACGGAGTGGACAGTGCCAGATAGAAAGCACAGCGGTTATGTCAGGTCGAGCATTTGTTGCAGGGAACACCCTTGTAGTGTCGAGGCACCATCACGGTGCGTCGCAAGTCCAGGCCGTGCCACTCGGCGACAAGCTGAGCGTAGGCTGGGTTGGGCTTGCCCAGCACCTGATTTGGGGTTAGGGCCTGCCAGGCTCTTTAGTCGGTTCAAGCAGGCTTAGCGTCCCTGGTCAAGGGAGAGATCATAAGTTGCCATCGCCATCTTTTGTCGCGTAACAGTGTAACTGGTATAACACTGCAATTTAATGTTGCGGTGCCTCAACGAGATTGAAAATGTAGATGGAAATCATGGACAGCATCATCGGCATCGCGTCCACCATAAATTATGCCATTAATGCTGCCAGTGCCGCCACCAGCCCCAGCACCCAAAAGAACCATGACCGCCGAACACCAGAAGCAGCAGCAAAAGTAGCCCTTGCCAGCCCTATGAACTCCATCCAAATGACTCGCAATCGCCCTCCATCCGAAGGCCTATTGTTACTATTGTTACTGATACTGTTATTATTCATGTTAGTATTAGTACGAACCATTCGTCTTATCACTATTATGATTATTATTCATACGATTATATATTAGTAATACTTTTCCTACTATTACTAATAATATTCATACTACTCCTACTATTCTTCTTGCTACTATTATTGCTAATTCCTTCAGGGCCCAATGCTCCGAGGGCCGAAGGCCTCGGCCTCTTGGCCCCAGGGCTTCTCTCGGCCGCTGCGCTGCCTTGCGCAGGCGCAGCAAGCGGCCTGCAAAAGCCCATGTAATGTAGGGGCCCTCATAGTCATGAATAGGGTTCCCCTTAATAAAGGAGTCTATAGGGGTTGCGATAAGGGCTATTATAAAGGTAATATGCGGGCCTTAATACTTAGAATAGGGTTCCCTTTAAAGGGATCTGTAGTTAGGGTTCTATAATATAGGTCAAAATTATGGTCCCCTTTTTGGGCACCCTAAATATTAGGCGCCGTGCTATAATAAGGACCCTAAAAGGGACCATAAGTTTGACAACCACCCATGTAATATGGGGGCCTTAATAATCAGAATAGGGTTCCCTTTGAAGGGATCTGTAGTTAGGCTTCTATAATATAGGGGCATATGGGTGGTTGTCAAAATTATGGTCCCCTTTTGGGGCACCCTAAATATTAGGCGCCGTGCTATAATAAGGACCCGAAAAGGGACCATAATTTTGACAACCACCCATGTAGTATAGGGCCTTAGTCATTATGAATAGGGTTCCCTTTAAAGGGATCTGTAGTTAGGGTTATACGGAGCCCCCCCAAAATGGTATTGGTAATTATTTATTCGGGCCAAGCCCTCGTGTGCATGTGTGTATGTCTGTCTATGTCTTGGCTTGTCAATCGAACTATCTATCTGTCGAGCCCAGCCATCTACAGTACTTGTCAGTCTGTCTGCCCGACTCCTGCCTGCCTGTCCGTCCGTTTATATATATATATATATATACACACATATATTCATATATATATATATATATACATATACATATACATATACATATATATATATATACATATGAAGATGTATATGTGTGTTTGTAATACATCTACATATGGAGTCAGGCTACAGACATAGAGCCATATGTATATGTACAGCATACGTGTGCCTACAAGTATGCATGTGTCTGCGTAGTTGTCAATTTAGAAAGTCCTTGCAATTGTGGCCCAGTCAGTTCTTGATAGCTCCATCGTTTAGTTTGGGAGCCAGAAGGAGCCCTTGTTTCGACAACCAGCCATGTGGACATGTATGCAAGTATGGGTGCACGCATACACATATGGATGTCTCGGCTTGAGGTATTACGGTTTCGGCATGGTGTACGTGACACTTGGAAAAGCACTTTGGTGGGGGCAGTGGGTGGCTGTGACCCCACCCCTGCTCCGCAACCGCATGCCATGAACGAACAGATCTTGAATCCACGTGGATTAGCGTACTCGTTACTACTGGTAAGGGCTCAGAAGGAACCCCTTGGTGTCATGTGGCTGGTCCGATGTCTTCGTGGAGCAGCATGCGTAGCCATCCAGCAGGTGTTTTTTACAAGCATTTGTGTTGTTCTCCTTTGCTAGGCAGAACCTGGAACGGTCCAGGCTGACACAAGATTGTCTGGAGGCTTCGGGACAGGACCCAAAGCGGGCTGCAGACTTGCTGGAGAGGTTCCAGGGTTCTCATTCCTAGAGTGTGATGAATGTGCCTTTGTGCTACCGGCCTCCACGGCTTTGAGCAGCGGCCCGTTTCCAGGCAGCAAACACCTGGTCGGCGAGGTCAGAAATCTAAACAGGCAATAGGCCGGAAAGCGACCTATCTCCCTGAAAAGAGCCTAGGACTTCGGGTCTAGGTGCCTTAACATCGGTCAAGAGATTACATAAGCCATGCAGCTGGTCAAAAGAGTATACTTTCAACATGGTCGCTCGTGCTAAAAGCCATTGGCGCTTACCAAAGACTCTGCTTTCGTGCCAACGGGCTATGTACCCGTTACCCTTGGCATCTGGAAACAGAAGCGGACGCTGATTGAGCGAATCATGCTTCATGCTGACCGATCAGGTGTCTTCCGGTCATCCATAGGCCGAGAGCTGTCACATCATCTGATGCGGAGACTGTTTCTCCTTTCGCCACCACGTCACTTCGATCACATGCCACTTTTCCGGCATATGGAAGATGGAGCCTTCCGAGACTCGAGAAAGCTAGTCGATAATCCCACAAGCCCTGGTGTAGTCTTATGTTAAGTGTAGTGCCAGTTCCGGTATGCACATGGTAGGATCAGTCCATCTTCGATCTCGGCTGTTCGACTCCAAGTTGGGCTCCTATGTCGCTGGGAGACTGTGGGAAGAGAGGGGCCTTGCAGACATTCCGAAGTTTTCCCACCGTCCCTAGGTAGCAGTGAAATGTCCTGGCACCGCCCCGGCTCCCTTTGAAATCTTGCAAATGCACGGATTTCCATGCCACTATTACTATCCGTAATTAGCAAAGCCAGCTGCTTGCATGCCTTGCCCTCAAGAGGAGCGTCTCATCTCATGCAAAGAATGTGAGATGATAGCTGGATCAGAAGCTGCGCTGCATTGTGGTGTCCCTGATCTGACATCGACTTCGTCGTTGGTACGCACGGGATGAGACCATAATGCAGCATGCCTGCACGTGCTGCCTCCATGGTAACCTCCGAGTAAGCATGGCCGTCTCATGAAATCCGGTTCCATGCATGCACTCTTTTACGTGCATATGGCTTGCACCACGCCAAGAGTTCTGAGGACGCCGAGGCTTAGGAAAAGCCCAGACTTAAGCAACTACAACTGCATGCCTCTGTCCGTCTGACCCAATCCAACCATAGGCTCCGTGCGCGAGGTACCCCTGAAGGTGAAAGGTTGGCACACTGAGGGATTGGTCAAGTTTCTGTTGGCAGGTTCTACAAGCACGCAACGTGGGAGCGAGATCTTATGTTGAGGCTTCGGTTGAAAGGCACTTCTGAGTTGTCCGGACATTCTTTTTTCCTGGGCTTGCCTACTCCTCAGCTGCGAAGGGCACTCCATCTTGACAAATCTGGCGCCTTTCATGGGGCGCACCTGGGATCAGACACCGGTGGGTATCTGAGCGGCTGAGACAAGGGTTCACAGCTTCGGACTGAGATTGCACTGAGTTTGCGCGGTCGTCTAAAACACAATTTATATGAGCTTTCCCTTCAACGTTCCCCGATCTCAGTTCTAGGTCCTATAAGCTCTGCCAAGACTAACGCGAAAACCGTGAAAAACAAGTTCATGTGGTGAACACAAGACTCTCTTGTAGTCACTAGTACGACTGAAGACTGCAGGTTGGACTCGGCTAGAGATACGGCGTGCGGACTAGGTCTGCCTATGTGAAGCTCATTGCAAGGTTCGTTGCGAAGGAGCTTCTGGTTTAGGAGTCTCTTGAACATCGCACCTCGGCAAATTTTTGCGTCTCTAGCCTCGGATGGTCAACCCAGCTTCAACCACATGAAGCTGCAGAAAGCGAACCCCGCTGCTCCCAAAATTCTCATGACATCATGACGTCGAACTTAGGAAAACCTTCGGCAGACTTCATGGCCGGAATCACCGCTTGTGCCAAGGTGCGAGGATGAATAAGCCCTGTTGCGAAGGGACACGGCAAGCGCAATGCCGGCAGCCGCCACCGGGCAAACCGGCAGCAACGGAAGAGCTACCATCATCGACCAGTTGTTGGAACCTTCCAACAGGAGACATGTCGTCGAAGGCACATTGTAGAAGAAGTTGAAGGTTCTCGCAGCAACCCCTGTGTAAAAAACTTACATGAGCTACATGGTCCAGAGCTGGAGCAAGAGCCACAGCGGAATCAAGATCCCAACTTGACAGTAGAGATCAAAATGGACCCACAAACAAACAAAAAAGATATTGTATTGTGGAAGCCAATACAAGGGGAAGGGGTTAGTCATGGCAGCCATTGCCGCTATGAGAAGCGGCTTGCCTTCTGGACCTGTTCGATGGCCTGAAACCTTTCCGCCGGCATCGTCGGACTGGATCTTTCGCAGCGCGGCCTATGCAGAACGGGAAGGCATGCCAAGAAACACGACACTGCAAGCCCTCCCGCCCAGCAATGGGCTCGAAGAGACGCGATATGAATGAAATACCTACTCACACTCACGCCCCGCGAAAAACAAAACCTGCACGCAAGGGAACGGGGTCGAACCTGCAGCCTGCAAAGCAAAAGTGTATCAAAACCTCAAGTGCACCAACACTTTGCACCAAACAACAACTTATGGTTCCGAAGACTTGTTGTTCTTGTTGCTCAGGGCTTTCTTTTCTATCGAGTTGCCCTTTCTGCCAGAGGGACTCGAGCTTCCAGCTTCTAAGGCGTGCAATTCTGGAAGCAATGAGTAATCGGTATCCTCAGGGTGGTCTACGTTTAACCGACGGTAGGCTTACTCGTGTCATCGTTGGGCGCTGGTGCCTTCGGAGAAGTGAAAAAGGAGCGATAAGAGCGGGTAGCCCAAACCAAACCGACCCTAAACAAAACCCCAAGCTGTAAACCCAAAACACAAAAAAAAACAAACACACCGGGCCTTGAAGTCCCGGTCTAATGTGCCGAAGCCTGGTTGCGATTAGGGGTGTCGTTGTGTTGCTTCTTTTCGGGTTGAGGGTTTAAGGGTTTAAGTGTCCATCTGCGAAGCTGGGGATGGGTTTGAGAGTCACATTGGAGAGTCGCGAAAGGCGCTGGTAACCACAGTAAAGTTCGGAGTGCGCACATGCTTTCAGGATAATGGCGTGCGGTTAAAAACATGGTACGTATGTGAAGCTTAGAGTCAGCTCACGGTACCGAATTCGGGGTTTTTGGCCGAGCATCAGAGATTTAGAACTTCCGGACGGGATTCGCGGATCTTCCGATAAGAAAATGTGCTCAGCTTAGCGGTGCACGTTGCTCCAGGATGACATGCGCAAATCAAGCAGGGCACCGGTTGACTTATACAAAAGGGTAACCTATCGAGTGCAATGAACACTGGAATAGGGATTTGGGCTAGATTATAAATTAGGGTATAGAAATGTACCGGGACTCGGAAGACTGTGAGTCCTTCTTCAGACGCCTACAATCAGATAACCATGGCCCTAGGTCGGAGGCGATGATTGAAGACTGGTGGATAGTCGTGGGCAAGGGGGACCAATGGCTGACTCTGCTTCGCGTCAAGTTAAGGCAACTCCTTGGTGAACTCGTGCTCCCCTGACCTTTAAACGGGGCCTCAAGCAGGTAAATTAAAATGGGAGTATACAGAATCTAGCAATTATAAGGAACTATACTGGTAATTCTTCGGGCTTCTGTATTCGTCACAGAGAACTGTGCCTTTGACTTGCAAGAGCAAGGAAGGCAAGCTAAAGAACCTGAACATACCCGAACTTGAAATCTAGGCCACGTGGCGATCGTAGCAGCTGCGAAGCTCTTTGGCTCCCAAACCGCGACGTGAGCATCGGAGTTCCCCGCAGATGATCTACGGACCAGGAGTTCGGTAAGGGACTGCAGGAGGATTCCATAAACAAAGGTTCCGAGTGTCCAGAAACCTATCCGGTCGAGTTCAAAACTCTGATTCGGAGGGTGTTCAGAACCTCATTGCGGGTTTGGAGGATTCGAACCTTTGGTTGGGACGTGCGCAGATTCAATGGAGGATCCTGCTTCAGTCTAGCCACTTCAAAACTGAACAAAGGTCCCCGACTGTCCAGGTCTTGGGCGCTTGAAATGCTCGTGCCGGGACAACCCAGGCCGAACCCCACATCCAACACTGCGCACAAGGCAAGGGATGGCAAGGGGAATCCGGGCGATCCACTCAGGGATCGGAGAGCCCCACACCCTCAAAACCCATCAGCCTAAACCCTATAAACACCAATCCCCATAAGCCCTGCACCTGAAATCCCATACCCCCTAAACGGCAAACCCCCCATAAGCTCGATAAGCCCTACAAACCCTAAATCCTAACTAGGCCCCCAGGAGAGGCTCTCCGAGCTCGTCCTTGAAAACGGTCGGGTCCAACACGTCACCTTCGGCGAACTTCTGCAGCTCGTTTGACTCCTCGATGCCAAGGGTCCCGTTGAGGGATCTATAAGTCCTTAAAGGTACTATAAGGGTTTAGGGTCTAGGATATATAGGGTTTAGGGCTTCGGCGCTCACACTCGGACAATCCAGGCGAGGCGTGTGGTTCGAGGTCTGCTAATACTGCGTGAAACGTTTAGGGTTCGGGGGGAGCAGAATTAGAAGAGACTTTGCTGATTCTTTGCCGGGTCGTGGGGAGTGGGAGTTCGAGGTTTAGGGCTCAGAAGGGGTTTTGACGAGTTTGAGTTGTTGTACTTTGTGGTTTGTTTGTGTGTCGGGAGCCAAACGGCCCCGGAGACTATTGTGGGAATCTCAGAACCCATAATGACAATCTCAGAAACTATTTGCAGGGCCTCAAAAACTTTGAGGATGGTATTTTTGAAGCAACTATGTCCAACCGCGCAAAGCCGTTCGGAACCGTTGTAAACCGTTCCAAACCGTTCCGAACCGTTCCTGAGATGCATCCACGACCACGCTGAACCGTAGGAACCGTTCGAAACCGTTCCAAACCGTTCCTGAGATTTTCCCCGAAGCCGTTATTGGTATCACACTTGTGCGATCGCGAGGTACCTCAACACTTGTGATATGGTTCCTGAGAAATGTCAAATGGTTCCTGAGAGACATGTATGGTACGACACAAACACCGAAATAGACAAACCACAAAGTACACTAAAGTTTGAGGTTTTGGATTATAAGAGGTCTTGGGGTAATCACGTTTTTGCCCGTTTGATGCGAAGTTCTGGGCGGGACCACGACTTGGCTGATGCCAGGAAATGACGAAGCTCCTGTAACAGCTCCTTGCAGTTTCGGGATGTAGGGCTTTGGGTCGACCAAGTTGATGTTTAGGCACATCATCGAAGCGCTGTAACCGCCGCAGCCAGCAACTTGAACTACCCCAGCGTCCACACCCGAAGGCCTGAACGACAGATTTGTGAGAAGCAGCACCGCATGCATGAACACGAACCTCGAAACCCGAGTCCCAAAGCCCTGCACCCCACACCCTGACCCCTCTCGCCCAAGATTGAACCAAGTGACTTCGAAGTTCAGGCAGCCATCTTCATTCGCATCGAAAGCCGCGAGGATGGTTTGAATCTGCACAGGTTGGCAACGGCGGCCGCTTGCATTTGCCCACCCGCCAGTTGAGCTAGTCGCACTGCTGGGAGCACTCTGGAAGACGTTTTTTGAAGGCCCCAGGCCCGGGTCATACCTACTGTTGGAATGCCGTCTCAGGCATCAACCTAGCTTCGGTGACGAGCAGCAAACGCCCTTACCGGACTAAACCAAGGCCGATGCCCTCACTGTACCGGAACTGGGAACGCCAACACAAAGACGACACCCAAATGCTCCGGATGACCCAAAGACCCGAACAATCCCCTGAACCCAACGACCTGCCACGACTGTGCCCTGAATGTGCAATATATGGTGGAACAGGACTACATCATGCAATGTAGGACGAGGAACCACGGCAAATACCACCGCGTGAACAGCAACCACCTCTGCAACTATAACTACTGCTACTACTCCTGCCGCTGCTGCGACTACACCACGACTACGACTCCGACGATTACCACTACTGTTGCTGCTGCTGCTACTACTACTACTACGACGACAACTACTATACTACTATTATGGCTACGGCTACGTCTGCGGCTGCTACGGCTACTGCTACTGTTACTACTACTGCTACTACTGCTGCTGCTACTACTGCTACTGCTGCTGCTGCTGCTGCTACTGCTACTGCTACTGCTACTGCGACTGCTACTGCTACTGCGACGGCTACGGCTACGGCTACGGCTACCGCTACCGCTACTGCTGCTGCTCCTAGTTACTACGACGACTACTACTACGACTATCACCACCATTCATGATTACAGTGCTGATACTCATAGCAAGAGTAACCCACTGTGGCTGTCGTCTATGGCTATCGCTCCAGCATAGCTGTTGCCGATAGACCGATAGATGTGTCGTGTCATGCCCGCTTGTCGAACACTTCTGTCTGAACGCAAGCTGCATCACGATATCGCACGGCTACGTAAAGAGCAGCACATGGCGCAGGCATTCAGCGTAACTTCCATCATGCAACACATCCACGGTCCACGCGCCGAATACCATGGAGGCTGAAAGCTATGCAGAGAACATCGGGTCCAAGAACTTTAACCGATTATGGAAGCTTCAAGCCTTCTCCTCGGTAGTGAGTTCAGCTGTCGCTTCCTGCTCAGCCATTCCAGCCTGCCACGTGGCTGCTCCGCAACACTCTGATAAGGTTTGGGCCTTGGGATTGCTCTCACTCGGCTGACCTTCGCATCGTATCTGGGCAGCTTTTGGGGATGTCCCTCTTAAGGACTGCTTCCAACATCATGAACACGTGGAAGGCGAAAAGTGGGTCACAGTCTTAATCTGTACATGCAGCCTTTCAGGCGCAGCGCGCTTGGACTGTGCTGGTTCGAGGTCCGATGACCGCATCCGGGCTGACAAATTTCACATTCTGCTGAGGCCTCGGTTTGTTGCTGCCCAGTGAGGAATAACAACAACACGACCCAGGAAGCTTCAGCTTACATCCCAAATCGCAATTGGAAGCCTAGCCAAAGGCTCAAGCTGGACTATGTCACACCCCACCTCCCCCACCGACCACAAAATTGAGCAAATGTTGGTCACTCCCTATCTTCAGAAGCTGCAATGTGGAGAGCAGACTCCCTGGTCTTCACGAGCTCCACACCCCGACAACTCTCCCACTTCGCCTCCTCTGAGGCCGCTGACAGCCCTTCCGGTGGCTCCTGAAGAAGTGTAATGTAACGTTGTGATTTGGGAGTTTCCCAAAATAGGCGACCCTGATATAGTGCCCTGAATAGTAGGATCCTTATTATAAGGCCCCCAAAATAAGGTTCCCCTAGTTTTCGGAGACTCCCATGTGGATGTTGGCACTGTCGGCACTGGAAGATGCTATGCGTGACGTGATAATCGACCTAGGTGGTCGTCGCAAACTCGTTCTGTACTGGCAGTAGGTCTCGTCACCGCTGCCGCCGTGGCATGGGCTACAGCTACAGCAGTCATACGCAGGTCATACGATTTGCAAATATTCAGTATAGTAGGTCCGGGAGTCGCAGGCAGTGGTAGGTAGTATAGTCGGCGTCGTGGTTGTACCGATGTCTTCGCAGTGTTGCAGAGGTGACTATGGTGGAGTAGTCGTCGTGGTGGGGCTGGCGGTGGTGGTTGCGACGGTGGTGGTGGCAAGATTTTACAAGTGGTAGTGGTAGCGGCAGCAGCAGCAGCAGTCGAGGCAGCAGCAGCAGGAGCAAAAGCAGGAGCAGGAGGAGCAGGAGCAGCAGCAGCAGCAGGAGCAGGAGCAGGAGCAGGAGCAGGAGCAGGAGCAGCAGCAGCAGCAGCAGCAGGGAGAGGGAGCAGGAACAGTCAGTGGCAGTGGCAGGAGCAGGAGCGGCAGGAGTGGCAGCAGCGGCAGCAGCGGCTGCAGCAGCAGCATTAGCAGTAGTCGTCGTCGCCATCGTAGTGGTCTCAGTAGTATAGCAGGAACAGCGACAGGAGTAACAATAGCAGTAGCCCAAGCAGCTATAGTAGTGACATGTCAGTAGTCAAAATTAAGCAAAATCGTGCGGTGTGATGTTACAGCGGGAGCAGTTGTAGCAGCTGTTAACAGTAGCGGCGGCAATTTGCCGACGACTACACTTCCTCCTGCAACTGCTCCTGCTACCCCTACACCAACACTCAAGACACAAGAAACCCACAGCTCACATTACCGGTAAAACAGTCATGTTACCAAGTGCGGTTTGAATAGAGCAGGCTTCTCATTCGGATCATGGTTGGTGTGAGCTTGATGTCTCTGTCCCCCAAACTGTTGAAAGTTTCCGCTGATTTTCCGCTGAACTGGGAAAGGGCGCTGGGCGTGTCGGCTCCCGATCCTCGATCTCTTCATCAGGCACCACGGTCTCGACCTCCTGGGTCACACCTGCGTTCGCCGCTAGAATGCTAGAAGCTACCACGCAGCTGATGCTGCCAAACTCCGGCGGCAGTGCTGACGATTCACACGCGGCTGATGGTCATGTTGATGAGTGCTGGCCAACCCAGGTCACAATGACGTTGGCTCCTGCATAGCCAACTGTGAAACTACGGATGTTCAGACATGGAATAGTCGTCGAAGCAAACATGTGGCTGGAATCAGCATTTTCTGTGCACTGGCGAAGTTGAAGTATAAAGGCCGGGCACGACTCCGGATTTCTGGACCCTGAAGCAGCCAGGATCAGAATTAGAATAGGATTTTGGCTACAAGATAAAACAACCTAGCAAATAGGGCCTCTCAGGGGATATGTTTCTTGAGATATTGACCCCTATCTTACCCGCCTGCCTTCTGCAGCTTGAGTGGCCTGCAGCGATGCAAAGAAGCGATTGGTACCGTGAGAAGGACAAGCCCAAGCTTCCGTGACACCTGTACTTTCACGGGTTCTGCCTACTAGTATGAGCCACCTGTGAAAGCGACAGCCGTCTGAATATAAAGCTCCTCACAACTGCTCGAGGGGGTGCCCCTTAGCCCCAACGACAAAGCCTACCAGAGTCTAGAGAGAAAGCCCGCACGGTCTGCCTACGCCTCTGCATTTCGTAGTGCATAGAGGGGGATGGGTTGGGCTGTACTTTCGTTGCATGCAGGCCTCCAGTGCTGATTCGTCCTCGTCCTGTACCAAGGACTCCGCAGCCTTTGTTGCAGAAGCTACTCCTGCGTGCGCATGATGGACAAAATGGGGTTGTGGGGTATGCTTTTGCTATAGAAAAATTAACGAGTATCGTGTTGGGTGACACATGTATCAGTGCTTATAGACAGACACATTTGTGACTACAAGTGTGAATACATGCATATAAATAAATGTATACTGATGTATATTTATTTGCAAGGCTGATGGATGAAGAGCTCAGCGGTTCAGGTCCGTGGGTAGACAAGGACCATGTGGGTTGGGCCCTCCACGGCATTCAAGACTCCTTGCAAGGCCCGGGGCATCTTAGCTTTCAGTGCACGCGGTGCAAACGACTGCGGAAACCAGCTGTTGCAGCATGCATGTTGTCGCACTAGCTAGGTTCAGCTGGCGACAAGAATGTCAAATTTCTTCAGATAGGCATAGATGTCCACGAACTTGTCTCAAAACGAGAGCGACCCGATAAACCTTGCACACAATCCCACATTCATCCTTAGCTCTCGACAAATGACTCCGAGTCTGTTGGCAAGACCACGGCTGAAAGCATTGTATATTAGGGGTACTATAATAGGGTACTATAATAGTGTACTATTTTGGTGTAGTATATTTGGGTTTAGGGGTATGGCAGTTTCTGCCCTTCGAAGCCCATCGGTCCTTCACGAGGCATATCCTCGTCCCTCTCGACCTGAGTCAGAGCCCGGGATAGGGCAGTCGCTTGTTCTGCGGTCCGACGAAAACGAAATTACATCTACTGCGACTGCTAGCAGTGGTCCGGGTCTGCTGGCACTGCACGGTGCAGCACGGCACAAGCACAGTTTTCGCATGCTTTGGCTCTGACATCGCAGGCCGAAGCGAGCAGTGTAGGTTTGTGTGGCACAATAGGACTGCGCGGGTTCGGAGGTTGCAGACATCACAACTATGATGCCACAAAGTACGAAAAAAGTGCGGAAGCCCTAAGCACCATGCGATCTGAGCAACCTCAGCACTGGCGAAAGTGGCTACAACTACAGACAGTATCAAGGAAATACGGCCGCAAAAGGCGAACTCTGCATAGAGAAACTGGTGGGCAAGTGTGCGTCTCAAGGATGTCAAAGCGAAGCAACTACAAGATCTTCGTGGGCCTAAAAGACTTTGTTCGCCTGCGGCCTGTGAGCCATGGGAAGTCCACATGCCGCACGCATGTCTTGGCCAAGTTCAAGCAAGCATGTTCGTACATGTCACTCTCAATGACTACATAGGCATGCAAAGACAGTCATTAAGTATGATGAAGTGTGACGGATGCGAGACAGCTCGTGGATCCCAAGCAGCAGAGCCACAGTGGGCTTGACTCCGTGAAGTTGTCCCTAGGCAACCCCCAGTACTGAATGTGATGATGCCTTGGTGAACCATTTTATATGGCATTCACATGTGGGGAGTTTCACCCTCGTGGCTCTTGAAAATTGAAAGTTGCGAGAGGACTTTGTCCTCCGCCCTCTGTGCATGTTATCGTCTTCACTTCTTCTTCTCGAGCGAGACGTCATCATCGTCCACAACGGCATCACCATCAACGGTGTCCGGACCCGGGCTTTCAACCGTGTCATCCCCAGAAATGGTGTTCATGTCTGAGTCTGACATGAAGCCGGACACGTCAGCAGGGCCCTTGCCGTTCACGAACTCGTCGCCCTCGACCGTGCCGACGTCGGCGGAGTCTGTCATAAGGTCGGACACATCGGCGGGGCCAATGCCGTTCACGAACTCATCGCCCTCGACTGTGCCGACGTCGGACACGTCGGCAGGGCGCTTGCCATTCACGAACTCATCACCATCCACGGTGTCGCCGTCGGTCATGAGGTCGGACACGTCGGCAGGGCGCTTGCCATTCACGAACTCATCACCATCCACGGTGTCGCCGTCGGTCATGAGGTCGGACACGTCGGCAGGGCGTTTGCCATTCACGAACTCATCACCATCCACGGTGTCGCCGTCGGTCATGAGGTCGGACACGTCGGCAGGACGTTTGCCATTCACGAACTCATCACCATCCACGGTGTCGCCGTCTGACATGAGGTCACCCACATAAGCAGGACCCTTGCCGTTCATGTAGTCATCGCCATCCACGGTGTCGCCGTCTGTCATGAGGTCACCCACATAAGCAGGACCCTTGCCGTTCATGTAGTCATCGCCATCCACGGTGTCGGAGTCTGTCATGAGGTCACCCACATAAGCAGGACCCTTGCCGTTCATGTAGTCATCGCCATCGGCGGTGTCGGACTCGACCCAGTGGGTAGCACCGATTGCGTCAGAACCGACCAAGTCGCCCACATAAGCAGGGCCCTTGCCATTAGGGAAGCTGCCATAGTAGTGGTGCGATCCCCTCCAGGTTCCGGGGCATCCCACATGTGCAAATTGGCAACAAACACGCTTCTTGTGGGCATCCCAGGAATAGTACCAATTGTCGGCATTGGAGCAGTCGATGCTCCCTCCGGAGAACAGACCATGCCCACCGTAGTAGCCACCGTCGTAGAAATTCGATGGATGATGGTCGCCGTAGTAGTGATGCACGATGTAGGTCGGGCTAGAATCCGAGTCGTGCAGATGGTGGACCACATGGTGAACCTCGTGGTGGACCTCGTGATGCTTCGCATGGTGTTCCTCATGATCCTTGTCGTGTTCCTTGGCATGCTCCTTGGCCTCATGCTTCACGTGCTCCTTGGCATGCTCCGTGGCATGATCCTTGTCGTGCTCCTTGGCATGCTCCTTGGCCTCATGCTTCACGTGCTCCTTGGCATGCTCCGTGACATGACCCTTGTCGTGCTCCTTGGCATGCTCCGTATCGTGCTCCTTGGCGTGCTCCTTGTCAGAATGCTCGTCATGCTCCTTGTCATCGCCATGGAGGCGTCGTCCTCGCAAGCTGACAGAGTCGGCCGCTGGTGCGCAAAGCTCACCGGTCAGAGCAGACCGAGCATCGCACGAGAGTGCAAGCGGTGCCAGCAAACACGTGGCCAAAGCAATGCCGGCAAAGGCAGTTACCCGGCACCATTGGGAAGGAGACTGTGCTTCCTTCACGGCACCCTCGGCAGCGGTCATGATCCCTGCTGCCAAGTCTGCTGTACCCGGGTAACTCGTCGAATCGCTTCAGCCAAAGGTCTGCAAATAGGATTTTGTGTGAAAAACATGTTCATGCACATCCTGCGCAGCTCGATCCCTACACGGACAAGCCAAAACCCTAAGGGCCCTAACGCTGCGTGCTGAAGAATTGTGTGCGAAGGCCCCGGCCATCTGAATGTCTTCATCCTCCTCCTGCCGACAGCCGAGCTAGTGTGACAGACTTGGTCTATTCTGGGATACCCATTGGCCCCATAGCAGTTCCTTCTTGGGGTTCATATTTAGAATACTATAATACTATAAGGTAATCCCAAAGAGGAACTACTATGGGGTCTATGGGTAGAGCATGCTAGGCTTGGTGTCATGTGCAGTTGGAGGTAGCGCAGGCAGCGTTCGCAACCATCCTACAGCTTCATCTCGAGAGACTTGGAGGCAGGCAGGCTGTGAATAGTCTCGAAGTACATACTGCATGCAAAGCCGTGCACTTCGGTTTTCTACGGGCTTTCATAGCTTATAACGGAGGTTGATCTCAAGGCTTGAGCACTCAGCGGCATTGAGCGAAAACACTAGCTAATAGTTCTAACACACCCTGGCCTGTTTGGTTTCAACCTGTGTCAGCAAGTACAGCACCATACACCGCCTGCACTTGCCAGGCCCTTGGCTTGCATCTCTTGCAAAGCTACTATTACCTACCTGTCAGGCTCCCCCCCCTCACCCGGCAGACAAAAGCACTGAAGAAGCACTTGGTATCGCCCCACTTACAGCTCCATTCAAGCACCAAACCCAGCACCCCAAATTCTCAACACTAACCCCTGCAAGTACTTGAAACCCCTCAGAACAAAAACTTGCAAATCCCATAGCAACCCTATAACAACCCAACAGGCCGAAAGTAGTTGGCCCCAAGAAGCCACGCTACTTATAACCCTTTGGATATACTTCTGTACCGCCTCGTGAAGCCCATCGAAACCCTACACAAGTTACACAAACCCGTCATCGCTTGATTAGAACTCATCGACCTAGCCAACAAGTATTCTAAAGAGCCCGTGTAAACCACTCTTTTTCAATTTCAACACCGTAAACCCCGAACGCCTACAACACCACAGAGCCGTAGGCCTGCGAATAAACTCTTTGCACTGAAGGAAGCCCATGAATCAGTATGTTCTACAACAGCTCAGCCCTAAGAACCCAAAGCAAAACGCTAATTTGCACAACCCTAAACTAAAACCCTAGACCCTACAAACCGCCAGATTGTAAAGCCAGAAGGCACTATAAAGCCTTAGGCTTTTAAAGGGGCGTTCAAAAAGAGCCGGTGTAAACCAGGGCGTGTCGACGCACAAAGGCCAATCTAAACCCTCAACCTCTAGACCCAAACCCTAAACCCTCCCAATCCCCTCTAAAGGAACCCTAAGAAAAACACGAGCTCTAACCCCTATAAACTGCGTCATTCCTAAGCCCGAAATGCCCCCAGACGTCATAGTTCCTTTAAACGAAACATCAAACCAAAGACAAAATCTGAAAGCCCATGGGGCCCCCAAAACCCTGAACCCTTTACAGGAAAAGTAAAACGACATGTGAAAGCTCAAGGGCCCCCGAACCCAAAGTCCTGTGAAGGCAAGAAAAAACCACCCCAAGCCCTCTCCCTAAACTCAAAAACCTCGACTCCCTAAACCCTGAACCCAAACTTGAACCAAACCCCAAAACCCTAAACTCCTGAACCCTAAGCTCCTAAACCCTGACCCAAATCCTTAAACCCTATCCCCTAAAACCAAAAACTTTAGTCCTAAACTCCTAAACCGTCACCCCTAAACCCCTGAACTTGTTGCACAGGCTTGTGCGAATCCCGCCTGGATGTTCCTCTGAACTTAAACCCTAAACTTGGGGGTAGGATGAAAAGTGTCCATCTTGGCTCCTTATTGGGTTTAACCCTAAACCCTTAACCCTAAACCCTAAACCCTAAACCCTACACCCTAAACCCTAAACCCTACACCCTAAACCCTAAACCCTACACCCTAAACCCTAAACCCTAAACCCTAAGGCCCCCCGTTACTTCGGAGCCTCGAAGTCCACAGCCTCCCAGGAGCCCAGCGAGGTTTCGCTGCGCGGAGTCGTGGGAGCCGACGCAGGGCCTGCTTTTTGGATGAGGCGAATTCTGGGGACCTTGTTTTGGGGCTTCGGGAATCTAGGGTTTAGGGGCTTAGGGAATCTGGGGGTTTAGGGGTTTAGGGTTGAATTGAGGGTTTAGAGGTTTAGGTGGGGGTTTAGGGTTTATAAGGGCATCGGTATCGGTGATTGCAACGATTTTGTGAGTGTCTAACGGGTTCGACAAAGGATTACTAGTCTAGTTTTTAAGGACGTTGTTTGTTTTATGGGCTCTACACCAGAAGGGTTCCATGTAATTCGTTTGGTCAGCTTCAATCAGGGCTTTATAGGCTTGTTAAATAAGGTTTCATGGGGGCTGGGGATTTATACGGTTGATGTTGTTTTTGGGGGTTCTATAAGGTTCTAAAACAGAGGTTCCCCGAAGGGCCATGAAGCCATTTGGCGCAGTCTGTTGAACCGATTTTTGGAAGCCTGAGTATGTACAATAGTAATGAACATGGGGGGTCAGGGGACAGGCCCAATCAGCCCCTTGCAATACGGCTTCTAGGGCTCTAGGGCTTATCGGGAATTTCCTTAAAGACGAAAGGGTCGGGACAGTACAGTATTTATGTACTTCGGGTTTTCCTGAAGGACAAAGGAGCCTTCTTTACAATTGGCCATTTAGGGTGTGTCGCTTGGGGCTTCTCTCTGAAAACCAAAACGACTTTTACCACAGGTTGTGTTGCCTCTGGGTCTTTCCCTCACAAGCAGCCCAAGAGCCCTGCAAATGCCCTCTAAAGACCCCCACCATCAAACAAAGCAAGTCACACAACTCAGCTCACATCTAGTACGAATTCAATCCAGCAAACAATGCCTAAAAAACCACCATTAGCGGTAAATCCTTGATTCCTAGAAGCATCAGGAGAGGAGCAAACTTGAAGTGCAAGTGCCCCAACTGGGGTTGCCTCAAGAGTGGCCTTGCTTATCAATCTAGCTACTATGTTACCGGATCTGCGTAGTACCGTAAACGGCAGGCCCCCCTGCGGCCTCCATCTCCGCAGATCTCCAAGCGGAGAATACTCTGAGCCTCGGAGACCCATAACTTCAACTTCCTCAGGGTTTTGTGGCCCTTCATTGTTGTATCTTGTGGCTTGAGTTTGTTGGACAAAGGCGTGGAGCACCACAATGAACCCATATCGGGTATGAATTTCAGGGGTCATGAGGTTGAGCATTCTGGAGGGCTTCAGGGTGAAGAAGTGGCTGTACTTCACGGCTGTGTTGGCCTTCCTGTAGGCTTCTAGAAAGCCCCCCCCCTACAGTAGGGGGTATGCGGAGAGACAGGCGATCCGACGGTCGGCCCAAGTGTTGTCGGAAGCCCAACTCCAAGTTTCCGATATCACGCGGTGCCCGGTGAGGGCGCAGCTTTGCGAATCCGAACGACAGCCGTAAAGGGCGCCTCTATGCAGAATGGTTCCCCTTGTTGGTGTATTTATTCAACCAGCTTCCCTTAAGGGCGAACCTCTGAACCAGAAACCCCAAACTCTTGCCAAGCCAATTCCTCTCACCAGAAACCCACAGTTCTAAGACCTAAATCCAGAATTCGAACCCTGTGCACGCTTCTTTTATCAATTCGGACATGCGGCCCCTGCGAGGTCCAGCGCATCCGGGAGTGTGGCGGGCGTAAGTGTGCACCTTGGGGCTTCGTCTCTTGCAGGAGGTACTATAGGGGCCTAAATAATTACCAATACTATTTCGGGGGTTTCCTTATACAAGATTTATAGTTCAATGGGCCCCAAACCCTATTGTAACTATTACTAAGGCCCGTATATTGCGTGCTACAGTGCTACTGTAACACGGTACAAGGGTTCCGATACAGTGTAGGCTCTAGGACTCTAGGGCACACTTAAGCAAGTAGATACAAGGCTGCCGTGCAAACCTTGCCATCTAGAGCTTCAGATGTACTATGCAAAGCCCTCTGGATTGCAAGGATCTTACGGCATCCTGCGCATTTGCAATAGTTTCATCTGGAACCACAGCCAAAGGTGCGAAGCTACCGACTCGCATGAACAAGGCCAAAGCGGTGAGAGGTATAACATGCCATGATGAAACCCCCCAAATCCTGAAACTCCAGAGGTGCAAACCGGAAACTTGATCCAGTGAACCTCCATGAAGGCTCTAAACCATCCTACAACGAGAACCCTAGATAGCCTTAATCAATCGCGTCCTTCCAAGCCTCATGTCATCGCACGTCCCACAAATAGTCGAACCATGACAATCACACCGACAACTCGACGCGATACTAATCGAAATGCTTTCATGAAGAACGCTGCAGACGTCGCTAGTGAAGTCAAAGAAGAAGAACAATAAAAATGACAAGATGATAATAGACGTCTTGGTGGCGACCGTGATGAGAAACTTGACAATGAGCATGAGGCTGAAGACGATAATGATGCAGCGGGTGCCTGTTTTGCTGTATGTGTGGTCGCGATGCTCAAGACCACCGCAATGAAGCCAAAGCAGCTGTCATCGCGGTGGTCAGTGCACTTTCTTAACCCCAAAACTCCTAGCACGCTGGGAGCAAGGCCAATCGCCCTCCTCGTCCTGGCCGAAAGGCATGCAAGCACTGCCGTATGCTGTATATACAATCGACATGACAAGGCTTCGGGAGGGGATTCATTGCAGGCTGAAGAATATAACTGCTTGGGCGGACAAACAAAGCACTGCATGGTACAGTCTCGCGTCGTTGTGGGTGCAATCGTATGTGAAGGTGCTTCGTTGAGAACGCTGTGCTGTGACTTGTGTCTGAGACCGTATATACACCTGCAAAGCGAAGTCGAGGCTTCGGTGTATCAGGCTGCAACAGAAACGGTAGTGCTGCAAGAACACGACTCACGGCAACGCCTCTGCCTCGAAGTTCTCCGAACGAGGTATTTCAAACACTACCCTAGAACTAGAACAACAAAACTTTAATCGTAAAGACCGTACAGACGAATCGCAATAACAACCATGAAAAATATTCGAAAGCAACAAAATCTTAAGAATAACGAAGAAGCGCAATAGCAACACTACAATACCAACAATACAATATACGAAGTTGCCCTGGATTCCCTCACACTGGACCGGCCTGGTACTTCATGATGAGGTCTGAAAGGTCAAAGCATGCCTGGGCCGTGTCCTTGATGACTTGGTACGACACCTCTGGGAAAGTCTCGGGTTTATAAGGTTTAGGCATAGAGTGTTCGCACTGTTGGAGAGAAACTGGCTTCAAAGCCAATGGCATTGTTACAGGTCTTATCCAAGGAGGCCAGGTTCCAGCAAAAGACAATTCTGCACCCGAAAAAGAAAGCTTTTCGCAACACCTAAACTACGTAACACTGTAAAGCTTCACTTCTTTGTTTGACTCCCTTCAAGGCTACAGCACAACGTCCCTCAATACATCTCAGTCGTATATCGAAAGAGCTCTTCTGCGCGACTTCCACCCAAGGCTTCCAAGGCGGGACTGAGACACCTTGAATTGACAGCCTTATAAGTTACAAGCTCCCAGACCCGGAAACCGAGAGCGGCATTCTTTCAGCTAGGCCACGTCGGAGACCTTGGCATGGGTATACTATAGAACTCTACATATTATAGATCCCTTGCAAAACTCTCTTATGTATAGATGCGTTATAGAACTCCATCATTACATATCCCTTATAGTAGCCGTTATATAGACCCCTTTAAAGGAAGGAGAAATGCGACGTAGTGGCGAGGCTCTGCAGTTGCCGAGGTTTCCCGGTGTTCGCAGCACAAGCAAGTTGACTTTAGAGTTTGGGGTTTAGGGCCTAAGTTTAGGGTTTAGGGCTTTAGGCCTTAGTTTTTTGAAAATTATAAGGTTTTCGACAGGTTTTAAGGTTTAGGGTTTTAGGGTTGAGATTAGGGAGTTGTGCGTTTGTGTGGGGGTGATGGTCATCGGTTCTTGCTTTGCTCGCCTGAGGGCAGCTGTCCGCACAAAGTCGGTCTGCATGCGAGGCAAGCTGCGGATGTGAACCGCTTGCGACGAACGTCGCTGCCGAAGGAAAGCTTGATGACAAACCTCGTCGAATAGACGACGGCGCAGTTGGGAGAAGGGTGAGAACAAACGCAGTACTCTAACTCTAACTGTCCTTTGTCCCACCCAACACGCTACAAGGACAAAGCAACTTGCACCCCTAAACACATCAGAATGCGACTCGAAATCGCTCGAATGACCAAGGCCATGCCAAAACAATGTAAACACAGTTCGAGTGTTGGAATTGTAGAGTACAGATGCCAGTCTTTCCATGAAGCAACGGAATTCGGCACCTCCTTCACGCTCGAAGAAACCATAGAAAGTTCACCACAGAGATAGACTCACAACACTCCGAGTAGCTCCATAGCTGCAGTCGGGTGCCTGTGTGACTTCGGGGTTTAAGGACCCTATAAGCCAAACACCCTGAATGCGAGGACGCACTCGTCATGCTTGAGGAATTCGACCTCCAACTCTTCCCTGACATCCAAAGCTGGTGCCCCATAACGCGATCAAACCCCCATACGGACTTGAGAGTATATAGCATGATTCTAGATGCACCAGTAGACTAGCTGACCAGCTAGTACGCGGCTTGAAGAATGCTACCCAGTATCCCGAAGGGTCCATGTACTCACATAGTACATACCTTGGCGCTCAAGTACCTATATCGTGACCACTGTAACGCCAACGAAAAGAAATATGCAAGGTCGAACGCCCTCGAACTCTCCTCGCCCTCTACATCTTGTAAACTCAGCTTCTAGGAACCGACTCTGCGACTCGAAACATGCCATGAACGATGGAATTATGCCGCACAAGCTTTATTGGGATACAAAAGGGTCTCCAAGCCTCTGAGTTGAAGGGCTGTGGGGCTGTGGAGCAAAATCTGAGACTGAACTATAGGTGCCTCGGGACTCTACCATTTTGCTGAGGTCTGTTGTGCAGTATATCCCCAAAACCCGAATTCAGAAAAGTCAAGCTTCTGTAGACTGGGACGGGCAAGATTTTTGAACCCTAGAATTCGAACGATTCTGGACTGCCATCGTAACGCTCAAAAAATCTCCAGGTTGGGATTAAAGGCAGCAGCCCTTGTCAGTGTCGCAACAGGGGAAGAGTTGCTTGATCCAAGCATTTAGGGGCGATGTCGGAAATATGCAACCCCTGATCAAAATTCTAAAATCATGTCCTGCACCTTGCGCTGCTGTGATAGCTGGGGCCAACAGGACAACGCCGTAGTGGCCGCGCTCTGCTAGAGCCAAAAGCATTCGTTGGAGAGCAGCTGAGGACTGAAACAGCACAGAGGCAATCCTGGCAGAAACACACAAGTAGACACTACTGCAACTAAGCATGCTATGAGATGCCCTTTAAAGATGTCAAGACGAATATTACTGACAGTGCTTCCATTCCAACCAGCCTGCCCACTCGGTCCGCAGGATCATCGTTCGTAGCATAGAAGAAACACCTTCATGACAAGTTCACTTCAAAGCCCATAACCCCAAACCGTGACTTCACAAGCATCAATCCCAAACTCACGTGTTACTCGGAGTAGGAATGACCATATTGCACGATCTGTCTCGGGCTTGCGCGATGAAAGTCCTGGGACAAACTGCTGTAGATATTTATTCAGGCCCCTTTTTAGGCCGCATCAACATCCTCTTTTTGCTTGCTCTTTACTTCTATGCGGCCTAGGAAGGGCGATAGTACAGGAGCCTTAACCATTTTAACAGCGTTTGGGGGTCAATTGTACTGTCTTCTTATGTAGGGCGTAGGGAACAGGTACTAAGGAATTTGTTTCGATCTCTAAATTATGGTCTGCTTCTTACGCGCGACTGGGCTCAACAATGTGGTGCAACGGTAGCACCATCCCTTCCCGAGGACACAGCGGATACAAGCAAGTGTGCGCATACTACATGCGTAAGCAGAAGTGTGTATGTGCATATATACATATATATATATATATGGAGATATATGGAGAGAGATGTATGTTTATACATTCACACATACAGGTAACATGTGGGGGTGTATTCACATAAGTATGTGTATATGACATATGTATGCATAAATGCACATGTTACATATATATATATATAGAGAGAGAGAGAGAGAGAGAGAGAGAGAGAGAGAGAGAGAGAGAAAGAGAGAGAGAGAGAGAGAGAGAGAGATGTATTTTGGTTTCTCTCCCTGCGCTCCGCGACCCGCCCGGCGGTCTGGAGATGTCGGGGTTTCATGAGGGCTTGTGCCTGACACCCGTCTCAAAACCCTAATTAGAGTAACCCTTACAGCCTTATAGACCCTTTAAAGGAACCCTAGGAACCTTATAGGCAACTTTTAAGCCCCGATAAAGTAATCAAACCTGTAATGGAAAGTCCTTGACCAAGGCCCGGGCTCAGGATGGAGTTGGAAGACGAGGGCACCTTAGCGTTTCTTCCTCCGGTTTGGGGCTTAAGGCTTAAAGCTACAGGGCTTCGATGGCTCAGGGTCTGCACCCTCTTCCCAGCGATTCCGGTCACAACTGCACGGGACAGCTGAAAACTCAGCCAAGGCGGGCACTCTTTGTAATCTTGTAGTACGTGATGGCAGTGTCCCATCCAATCACCACGCCATCGAAGCCTCTAGTCTTTCGGGCACACTGCACGAACCACGGTGCACAGCTAATCGCTGTTTTCACGGTTAGAGCCAGCATGGTCTATAATTATTCTTTATTCTCGACAACAGTTAATGAAACCACTACACTGGTTGTGAGTGCTATTGTCATGGATTTTGGTTGCTACAACTGGGAGGGTTGCTATATTGCATGATCATTCATGAGTTACTTCGACCACTGGTTGCATTATGTAATTGTCTCGGCATCCAGTGCTCATGCAAAGCAAGGTGTGTTACAACAAGTTGTGCGAAAAGGGGGGGGTGCTCCGGCTTAGGGTTGCCTTAAAGCCTTATAGAGACCTAAAAATCGGAGCAGCACCACACATCTACACTGGGCCGTCGGACGTGTTGCAGCAACCTCTTCGGCCAGAGCCTTGAAACCGTCCTCGCTGAAGCGCTCTTCGTCCTATGACAGCAAGCGATTATGGGTCCTTCTGTTCTTAAGGCTCTCCGGTTCCCCGGGTGCCTCCACAAGCTTCAGAGAACAAAGGACGCGTTGGGGAACTTTTTTTTGCAGCTGGGCTCTTAGTGTCAGCCAGCGAATCCGCCCACACTCCTCCCCAGCGCTGAAACCCGGGTCCTCAGTGGGACCGCCGTGGCAACAGAAGCCAAGCTTCTCAAACTCTGCAACGAGGCCACCGCCACCTTCAAAGTGCTTTGACAAAGCCAAGCCTCGTAGATCCTTGGAAGATGATGTTTACATTAGACGGCTCCTTGTGCGCGTATGTGTCTCTACATCTCTGAACTTGTATTCTCTGCTGGCTTACGGCTCCACAAGATCTGCTTCAAGCCTGCACCCAAAATTAAGCAGGAAGTGCAAGAAGATCAACAGGGAATTGTGCAGTCACTCTTAGTCTCCGAGGCACCGATGATGTAGAGATTCGAGGCCTGGCAGGCGGAAGGATGAAAAAGATGTGACTGTGGTGGCGTCGCACGGTGTAGGTCTTCGGGTCTACGAAGTCTGTGGGAAACTTACGTCGGACCTAGTACACTCTAGATAAACAGTAGTTTGGGTAGCATGAGACCTGCGGCTGCCAATGACAAGACTCGGCTTTACTAAAGCACCCGTACAGGCCGGATGGGGATTTTCCACACCGCAAGAGGAGCACACAAGGCCTTGGGTGACTTGGGTGACCCCTGGCACCCAGTAAGTATAGGACAACTTGGCTTCGGGTTCAGGCCCTGGCTCTCAATCGCAGGCAACTTCGGGTCTGGAGGAGCATAGCTTCGCACAAACGTCGAGCATCCACGTAGGGTGAAAACGATCCGCGCAACAGGCTCCGAAACCAAAGGATAGAAGTTTAAAAGTACCTAGGACCTAGACAACAGCAACTTCAAGCCGTGTGTGAGCAGAAGGCTTGCAGAAGTGTGTACCAACAAGGCATGGCTCGGTGACAAATGGCGGTGACAAGATGAACGAAACAGTCCAGATACTTTTCACACTGCCATCTTGCTAGCCGCAGTAACCCCAAAGGAACCATGCTTGCGGCCATCAGAACAGAAATGCTTGATGACGCCTCAACCCTGTGTTCAGAACCGTGCCTTCCACGAAAGACATGCACTCCAAAGTTGCAGCTTGTTTCCTCGAACTCCGCTCTGGGACCCAAAGACTCCGAACTTCTTTAAGAGACCTCATAGCAAGGTGTATTGAATGCAGTCGTGCCTACACTTGCAGGGGACTCCTTCATCCGGACCCCTGACTAATAAGAGCTGTGGGAGTCTCCGGGTACTGTCAGCATCTGTCATCGACGTCTGCTTCGACGCTGTCGGCATGGAGGTTTGCCACTTCTGCGCCTACTAAACGAAAATTTGCACAACGCCACAAAACAGCCTAAGTCTATCTAGGGCAGTGTAGGGCAGTAGATCTCGAGCTGAGGCGGTCTAACTTTCCTTATCCGAAACATTTGCGAAAGCTCTGTGTCACTGCCGCTCGGCAGCTGAATGCACCGGGCGAGCTGACTATGCCCAATTAGTGGTGCAGTGGCGCCCCTTTGGGGTACCCACTTCTGCAGCTGCACGTACGAGTATCGTTTGCAAGATGACCTTTCCGGTCTTTTCCTGTCTATGCCCTGAACGGCTCGTGCAGGCAGCCGAGGTAGCAGCGCGAAAAGAAGCGCACCTGATGTGACAAACTGTTGGGTTTGGCGAGAAAGCCAGAAAGTCTTTCGAGCCCGCAGAGCCTTCTCACGATTTTTGCCTCCCGCCTGGCTAGGACGAACCTACGATTAAAGGTGATGACTTATGATGTCAAACGAGGTCGGCGAAGCTCGCATCACACCTATCATGTATCGCATGCCATGTGTTCCATGTAAGAGTCTAGCTATGATTACTGGCCACCTGCATGACTCCAAAGCCTACATCGGCCTGCGCCTCAGCTGGGAACACAGGTCGGGGCTTTCCCACACACCGAAGTAAAAACGGAGCTTCACCAGCTTGCTAAACTTTTGAACGAGGTCCCTCTCCTAAGGGGTTGCCAAAGCCGCCAAGTCGCCATGGCTGGATCCCAGTCGTCCTCCATGGTCTGCCACTTCTTTGCAGTGTCAGCGGCCTGCGTGTCCCCACAGCCGAATGCTATAGGTCTGAGACGAGGCTCTACTAGTACAGAGTAGAGGGTTTGGCGTTGGTGGCATAAAGCTCGAAGCAGCGAAGTTCAACTTCACTCAGGTGTCCAAGTCTGATACCCTCACATGTTTGACGATTTGTCATCTACTATCCGCCCGACCATCCGTCGACATAGGCTTCCTGCAGCTTGGAGTACTACCTAACCCAGTTCTGATTTGTCCTGCGGGCGAGCCTTGATACCGGTAAGGCTTTGGAGTAGGGGAACCTATCTACAGCGTCATACTTAGGCTTGTGGGGGATTGGGATCGGTCGCGCCTTGTGGAAGCCGGGCCGCTTGATTCTCAGAATGCCTGAGATGCGACACGCCAAAAGCAGCCACTGCAAAATTCTCCGGCTGATTCATGCAGAAGCCTGAAACAGAATTCCTCAGCTACAGCCGAAGTCTAAGTGGAATCGACCGCAGTGTCTCTGGTCTGTGAAGGGTTTTTCTTGCTTACATAGGCGAATCTACACTGATTTGATTTCGAGAGCCCCAGCGGTGCTGCGTGATGTGGGAGGCTTCACAAGTCCCAGTTTCTGTATTCCAGACAATCTTATAAGTCTTGTCCGACATACAGAACGCACGACGCTTCATGTTGGCCTGCCGTTGAACTCCAAAGAAACACATTTGTAGTTCCTCAAGGCTCAGAAAGGGGAATCCCAGCATCTATTGCGGCGTTGTTGCCAGCTGTTCGACAGCATGAACCCATGCATGCTTATGGGTCATGCATGTTTCCAACACCCCTGCAACGTGTAAGCAATTATGGGGGCAAGTGGCTTGTTCCTCGCGTCGGCACATCTGCTTTGACCAGTTGCAAAGCACCTACAAGCGGCAACAACTGCTATACTGCAAAACGCTCCGCAAAGTCTGCCCTTGCGCCTGCGCAAAACATCCCTTCCATTCTTGTGGGTGACGGATGTCAATTCGGAAGGCACCAAGCCTCCCTGACGGGGGGCAAACATAGTCCCTGTCACGGTGCACGAAAATGACCAAAGCCAAGCCCCAACAAGCATGACTGCGCTGTATTGTGTTGTCTGCAGACGATTGGCTGAATCTAGTCTGAACAGGACCAGCCTAATAATGATGTCTGCCTGCATGGAATGCAGGAAACCCGAAGTCGACAGTCTCGCATTGTCCAGCTCGTGCCCCACAACTGGAGCTCGACCCATGACATAATTCAGTCTGCGAATCAGGAGTCAGATCCTGAGACAAACAAGTTTGAAAATGTCTCTACAAACTTCTTCAGTTCAATGTGGGCACTTTGGCGTGCAGTATAAGATCTGGTAACTCGATTGATGCTCCTTTCTTGCAGAACATGTCCCAAGTCATGCCTGCGTCGGTTGCTGCCACGAGCTCCTGCTCCGGAACTTCGGTTTGGGTTTAGGGAACCCTAAACCGTTAAAGAACCAAAGCAGTTGCAGTCGAGGGGAAACCACCCAACCCTGTCATGCACATCCCAAGTCCCTACACCTCAGAGGCCACTTACTACCAATGCTGAGGGAGATTGTAGATCATGTTGAAAAGAAGCCATGGGCACGAAATTATTCCCTTTCTTGGGGTCGATAGTTTCCGTTCCAAGGGCTGGTGGCAGGGTTGATGCGCGAGAATCAAGACAAACAGCTCCAAAGGAAATTGTTGTTGACGGCTGCAAGACGGCCTTTGACTGTTCTGCGTCATGCGTTCCAAACACCTCTTGGTAAGGCTTTAAAGCTCCACATGTGCCGAAATTTAACGTGCCTTTTAAACAAAAAATGGAACACGCTGAGCCAGGTTTCAGTGCATTGGGTCCTCAAACACTTCAGTCACAGAGCTAAGTCCCGATACCTCACACCTGGTTCTACCCCTGCAATCACCATGCGCACCACCCCCAAATCGACACTACTGGGGACCCCCAAGGCAAACCGAGAGCCACAGCAAAAGCCGTAACAAATGGCGCACTAGGAACATCTTATCGTGGCATGCGCCAAATGGGTTCAAGCAAGCGAGCGAGCAACAAGCAGGCGAGTAAGCAAGAGAATGACACCAGGCAGTCGTACATGCATGCATGTGTGACATACATACATGCATGCAACCATGTGGTCGCAAATGCATATACCTACATATATTAATTGCATACAAACACACATACAAACATACATACACACCTCGGTCCATCCGTGCAGGCATGCGCACACAGACAAATGAAGGTTTTTCATACGGGGCAACATGCTGAGATATGGCCACACACTAGCACCGCTCTGTGGTTCTGTTCTAGCCGTGTGCCACGTCTGCATGCAGTTGCACAGATGTGCACGGACTTGACATCTTCAAAAACTCGTCGCCACAGGCTTCCGGCCCAATGGTGCGTGGGATGAGATTGGCGAATCCTAAACCCGATCCCTAAACCCTATAAACCTTAAGCCCTAAACCCATTCCTGCGGATGGCGGTTCTGTGCGGCTTCCAGCTTAAGCCGCTCCCCATTGGCCATGGCTGCGGCTTCAGGAGATCTCGATAATAACACCGATAAATAATAACAGTAATAAGAACAACCAATAATGAAAATGGTAGAAACAATAAATAGTCAAAAAAGAAACTATCCTAACTATAGTAATACTATTCATGTTAGTAGTATCAGTAATACTAGGGATGATCCCTGAGACTTTTGCAGATGAGGCTTTCGGCTCTTGCAGGTTCTGCGCTTTGGGTTGGGCGGAGGTTGGCTGGCATTTTGGCGGTGCTTGCAGCTGGAAGCTTTGTAGCTTAAATTCGAACCTTAAATCGGGCTCTGAAGCGGAACTGCCAGGGCCATTGCAGTGGCTGATTACCTAGACTCTCAAAAGTAGATAAAAATAATGGCCCAAAACCTATAAAAGCCTATTATTCTACATACTTTTGGGGTCGAGGTAAGGGCGGTCCCGAGCAAAAGACCGACAGAACGGCTGAACATGAAAACTCTAATGCGGTGGGTCTTAAACAGCTGCAGCAGGCGCAGGGCTATGAAACGTTTTGACACGACCTGGCGCTACAATGTCGAAAAGCATGTTGAGTGGTGCCAGCAGCTTTTGCGACATGGAGCTGGTGACCTGGTGCTTGCAGTTTATGTACGGTTAACACTACATGATACAGACCTGGACTCATACGAGCCGAAATTACTACCGACGTTTCCTGGTGCAGGACCATATGGTGCATTCCGCGGATCTATATACTCTGGTTTCAAGGAACTGCACGCCCCTAAATCGCTCGCATGCAAGTAGTTTCGGAGTACGGTTTATGGTTCATGGTACGTCGGCGAGGTTATCCCGGAGACCACACCCCGGCTCCCGTGTACACCCACTCTGGGAGTGAGCGTCACCTGCTCCAACAACAACCGAACCGGCTCGAACTAAGCAGGCCCCGAAACCAAGAACTCGAGAAAGACAAGGGCTCGCAGTCGGGCTTTAGGGTGCTTGTTTCGGCCGCCTCTGGATGGCTGTGCCTGACGTGCATGGCACGAAATAGCTCAGGACGTGCAGTAAGCATGTTGGGCCTTTCACTGAACTCATGCATGCCGGTGAAAGAAGTAGCTGCGGCTGGGATGAAGCATGTGGCGCGACGTGCATTTATCATTTATGTATGTGTGAACGTGTGACAGACAGCGAGAGCGAGAGAGAGAGAGAGAGACCTAGAGTGAGCGAGAGACAGATGGATAGATAGCTACGTTCCGTATGCCTAGAGCAGGTATGTTCGAGCAATTGTCGTGTGCGGCTGTGCTCCCGCGAATTCCAGTGCATCACGCCTTGTGCAATCAACGCTGTGAGGATCGGGGCCCCTCAAACCCGGCACCCTCGTAGAGCGACCATGTCGACTCCGATCAAAGGCTTCAATGAGTGCTCTTCCCTCCGGTACATAGCCACGTCTCTTGTCATTTGTCGAAGGCTTACAAACAGTAGTATATGTTAGGTCAGAAAGCCTTGCCTCAAGTAGCTCTAAGGCCTCTTGGCCCCAACAACCCCCAAATTCGGCCGAAATCCTGTATCCTGTTGGGACTCAATGACTCGAGAGCCCCAACGATGCCCGAAAGCAAGAAGATGGTTGCTTTAACCTACCACTTACATCGGTATCGACGCATGCCTGCATCTCTCTACACAACTGCATACGTGTATGGTGGATTTTGGGTGGACCTGTATCGCTTACGAACCAGCCATAGCAGTAGACATAGTAGACACAGATGCTGCCACTTAAGCATGCATAGCATATATGTGTACAGGCAGAAGCAGGTGACTCATGCGATCTCATGCATACATGCTTGCAGTCACTAAAGGTGCCTTGCCTGATGTAAGACGCGGCGAACCTCGGAGGGCTGCTGCTTGCTCTCTCTTTTGGGGGATGCGGGGCCTCGCAGTAGTCTTGGTATAATGAGCTTAGGTTCTCAGAGAGGCTCGGGTTAAGAGCTCGAGCTGAAGGTGTGGCGTTCTAGGCTTTGGCCCTTGGATCTCGGCACTTTGCACGACAGAGCGCAGAGGCCCGGACCCGACTCTTGCTGTCAGAGCTGAGCATTGCATGTGGCACACACGACGGTTCAAGATTCCGAGATCGATTTGGTCCATTATCTCAGACTTCCCCCATGCCGAAGCCAATAACTCCAAAATAGAGTCCGGTGAAGCCCCGTTGAACCGTCAACGCTTTATTTTCCAAACCCAGTGTTCAAAGCCTTCCAAAAACGCCAGAAACCTTCAACCCTGCAAGAAAAACCTTAATCGAACACAAGACAATCTTAAATCCTGGAGTTTTGGGATCTGCTGTCTGCAGAACACCTCACGGCAGCATCTGAGGGGCCCGCACCCCCGAAGGCACACACTCCTTCGGGTTTAGGACTTTTGGGCTTCAAGGTTTAGGGTTAAATGGTTTAGGGGTTAGGGGTTTGCATGGGTTTTAATTCAAATGGAAACGGGTTCTTAAAACGGGTCAGGTTTAGGGTTTATGGGCTCGACCGCGCCCAAACGAACACCCCACGCTCTGAACCCTAAGCCCTGACATATCTTAAAGTCACAGAACAATAGGTTAAGTTTAATGAGGATTCCAGAGAAGAAAGTGTCCAAAAGCTTGTGTGAAAACGTAGTTCGGGGGGATGGCCAGCGGCTCTCTCTATCCCTTGAAGGACACACAAGTTCGTGAAGACTTCAGGCTTTGAGGCATGTGGGGTATGTGGGGTAGCACCTGAAGTCCGAAGCCAATTCTCAAGTTGCAATACTTTGCCGGCTAAGTCTGTATGTCGCAGCCACTTTGTTTCACCTTGTACAGTCGATTGTTGCTTTTCTGTTCTTGCTTTCTTGCTTCTTATAGGGATCGAGCGCAGCAGCCGCTGTCACCAAGGCCCGACCACGCCAAAAAAAAGGATCTACAATCGTGCGCAAACCTCCGAAAAGCCCAAAATCACTCGCCAAAAATTCAACAGGTAGGGCCGGAGAAAAGGCTAAGATATATTTTGCCAAGGGACGTCACATCGATGTTAGCAGGCTCACAGGGACTTTGGGTTGTTAGGGTCGGCGGTTTAGGGTTTAGGGTAGGGTTTCGGGTTTAGGAGTTGGGCAGTTCGAGGCTTCAGGCTTCAATGTTGGTATCTTGCGTGTGTGGCTGGTAGTTTAGACTGAAGAACCCCTATCTATACCCCCCTTAGAACCATACTAAAAATAATAAATTTCATATTCTCTTGGGTTGTATATGAACAAAAATAAACAATAATTCTAAGGAGACTATAGTTATAGAAACACAACGAACTTCAGGACAACTCCCCTGCTAGAAGCCCATTATAGAACCCTCATAGGAAGCCTTGAAGAGCACTGTGATAGAAAACTGCTCCCTCTCAAATACTATTGCACGAACCTAGTTGGCTTCCAGGAACCCATTCAAGAACCCTGTGTGATAGGAACCCTTATAAACACTATTGTATCGAAAACCGTATAGCATAAGGTTTCTGTGGCAGTCTTCTATAAGGCGTACTAACAGGGCGCTTATCCAAAGCCCCAAGAGTTTCCTAAAACCCTGACCCCCAAACTTTAAACCCGTAAACCCTTCTGCAAAGACTTGTATATGCCCGCCTGGATGTGTAAACCCTTTTTGAACGAGGTTTACACAACCCTAAATCCCTAACCCCTAAAGCCACCTAAACCCTAAACTTCCTAAACCGGCACTTCCCGGCCTGCCTCTGCCTGGCAATCGATTCCCAGGGCGCAGAGTTTGTCCCTGAGCTGCTCTTTGCTCCTGCAGCGAGGTCTCCAGTGCTTAGGAATGTTCGGGTTTTTTTTTGGCTTAGGGATTTAGAGTTTAGGGGTAGGTGGCTCCGACCGAAGCCTGTATGCAAGGGAGCATGAGAAAGGGCTCTGCAGGGTTTATTTCGGATTTCGGCCAGGGCAGACACACGCACCTTTCGGCGGAACGTTACGTCTGATCGTTTCACCATGCCAGTTCTCTTGTGTGTTAAACCTGTCAGGGCAGCCAATTCCAATTGCAGCATACTGCTGACGATAAATCTTCACACAATTACAGTAGTTACTGACTGTTCTTTAACATTACGATTTCTACTCTTAGTCTTATTGCGCCCCGAAACAAAGCAGCCTGGAAGAGGTGTTCGTGACGAAGAAGACCTGAACCCGACAGGCTTCACAAGATGCCACCCCCCGGTTCTCCCTACTTTGTTCCCAAAGGGTACTAAGTACTGCTACAGTACAGGGGATACTTCCCCAACTCATAACTCAGAACAATTAGTATAGTTCCTTATATAGAAACCCTGCATCCTACTATATGGGTACTTTGGACCCTGTGAGGTTGTAGCTGGTACAGCGCACCATCTGTATCTTGAATTTGCAGATTAGTACGGGCGTAGGTACGTGAGTGCACGCGTGTGTGTATATATATACACATAGATATATCACTGCGTGCGTCTGTACATAGGTGATACGCTGATACATTTATAAAGTTGCATGTCTGCAAAACTATATGCATACATTTCGCCATTATAAACCTACTAATGATACTGCCAATGTTCTGTGTAGATACACACGTACAGAGATACATACATACGTACATACACATGTACAGCAGCATACATGACTACATACATACATACATACATACATATACATACACACCCACATACGTGTGCGTGCGTGTTTGTCTGTGTGTGTTGGTAACTACAGGTGCAGCTACATGCGCAATGTAGCTGTAGAGAGCTACCACAAGAACAAAAACACAGAGAGAGACTGCTGCTTGCTCTTAGGTACGTCGCATCGTCTTCCCGACTTCATGACGCTGATTGCAGCATGCGGGCGCTGAGCCGCTAAGCCGCCAGGCACCGTTGTCTCTTCCAGTTTCGACCAGCAGCAACCGATCAACCCCACAAATCCTTCTGGGCTTAAATGGTTCAGGTCCCTCGCCGAACATTGTCTCGGGCGCCAGCAGCCTTTCCCAAGCGTCTAAGATGGGCTATCGCCTCGGCCACGTTGGGAAGGACCTGGCGCCAGATTGAAGCCGGCGGACTCTTTGCTCATGTATACATAGCACACATACATACATGCAGGACGCTCAACGTCAGGCCGTACGAACATGGGTGAACAACATATTATTATTGCAAACCGTCACCAGCAACGTCGGACTTGCATCGAGGGAACTACGATCAGGCGGCAAAATCTGACACTCCGATGATTGCGAAACCCTGCAACCGCAATCCCATGCGCAAACGTCCCTGAGCCTCTCTGGCCCTGGATTCCTCTACTACATACAGTGAGCCCACGAAGGCACAAAGGAGCCCAAGAAAGAAAAACCTGCCTCGCCAGCATGGTACAGGGTGCCGTCCTAAGACGCTCGCGTTGGGTCGGTCCCGTGGGGTTTCCTTCTGGGGCAACCGGTACAACTTCCTGTAACCTTGAAGCCTGCAGGAGTACTCATCAAAAAGCAACAAGCATCGCAAGTCAGAATATGACATACTAGTAGGCATGTTAGTGAGTGTGTGTGTGTGTGTCCTTTTATCTGCCTCGGTGCGCGTATGGTGCGTCTTCATGAACCCTACATGAAGTCAACCTAGGTACCCTGCCGTCTGAATTCGCTCCTCTGCGGTTGCGAAGATGGAGTCAGGAACCGGTTTCTGTGGTGTACTAAAAGCAGCATAGCAGTTTTTAGGCGGAGTGAGGACAAGGGAAGGCCGAGGGGTGAAGGTAGGAAGATGGGGCCAGTCCCAAGGGTTTTTTTTTGACTCGCACACTCGCACAATCGCAGGCACGGCTTCTGGGTCCATTGCTACCGTTACTACTGTAAGGCAGTCCAGACTGTTGTGCAAACAAACAGAATATAAGTAAGAAAGACGAGCATAAGCGGCATATGGCATAGTAGGAAAAACGGTTCAGGGGCACAACAGACCAGCTGTCCCAAGGGTTTAGGGTTTTGGGGCTTAGCGTTACGTGTGGCCCAACTTCTCGCCTGGTCCTGGATGTTCAGCATACAGAGACGAAGGCACAACCACATGTGCCGACCATGAGCACGACCAGCTGCTGACTGTGTACAAGGATGTCTATAAGCTGCAAATGATATTCCTTTTGGCTCATGACATCTAATGGTCCAGCCTTTGTGCAACCAGACACATTCACTTGTTAGCTATGAACATGTGTATATATATATATACATAAACATATCTATATCTCTGTATATATATATATATACATACACGTTATAGACAAATACATATTCACAGCTATACGGTCGCAAGCTCTGATTCATGGCCCGAGGCTCGCAGTCGAAGAGGAAGGCATCAGAAGCCTCCAGCAGTGCCGCAGCCGTCTCCCGAGACCTTGCATCAGTTTGATGCTCCTACGTTCTCACTACTGCCACATGCTACTTATCCTGAGCTGGATGATGCCGCCATTAGAGCTGCGACTCACTTGATCTGGACATGGGGGCATCCCGGCATCAGTCTTTAGTAGCAACACTGTCTTAAGCGCATCCGCATCGGATCCGATGTTCGAAGCCTCCACAGTACGTTCTTTTGCCATGAGGTCCTGAGAATCAACCGGTTAACCGGCTGCAAGCAAGGAAAAGGCAAACAGAAGGATTGTCACTGCGCATACTTTGCAGCCATGCGGGCTTCGGTCAGTTAGTCTCACACACAAACGGAGAGAAACCATAATTCAACGAACAACCCGATGAAATGGAGTCAACGTCATCGTCGTTGAAGCGACATCGTTCATGGAACTGCCAACAGAAATCGAAGGGACGGCGGATGTCGTTCCCACTACACGACACGAATGCTACCGGCATGGAATACCGTCTACAGACATACCGGCAGCTTCGTTTTTTGCTGCTTTAAGGACATGGGGGGTCGGCTTTCAAGGATCGCAATGACCACTGCACGAGCTGAGTGCCGTGCCCTTCTTCCACTGCCGCAGTCGTGAACTTTGACGACATGGCGTGGGCGGAGTTCGAACTTAAAGGCTCGAAGGTCTGCCATCCTACCTATGCCTACGCCCCGGCAAGCGTAACCTACACGCAACTCCCAAGACAAACGCAGATAAGCACAGGATGAGCCATCTCAAACCGAACCTTAACTTAAGCCCCACCTTCAGTAGCACACACCAGATGCGATGTTTACGTTCGGAGTATTGCACAGGGTTTGGGTTTTGACTGTCAGGTTGGCGCACGCTTGGACCGTTTCGTGCGCCTCTTCTGAGACAGCGACCCATTTTCAGAACATGACCCAAAGGCTATACAATTCTCACAGCCAGGATTTTGCAAGATCCGACAAAAGGCCCTCTGCCTAGGATACACACACAGCTCGGATTTGAGTCTGCTAACTTCTCGAGTCTTTTGGTTGACCGTTGTCTTCTGTGCGTGCACACAGCGTGACAGCGCCTAGGCTTGAGAGCTTGAAATCGTTCAGGGTTTGGGGTGCAGGGACCGGACCAAGTGGACGCGCTCATGCCAGCAAGCCGCATGATTCTGGGGCAACAGTTAAGGCCTGGGATTCAACTGACAGCAAAGCAGAATACCCAGCACCTCCAAAGAATGGAAGCCGAGAAAGGGCAACGCAAAAGAAAAGCCAAGGAATTCCGGCTGCGCGCCGTGTGTGTTGGGAAGGTCTCCTTAAGCCATAGGAAAACCTCAGCCCTTTCCAACCCTGGAGTCTTTGACTGAAGCAACATGCACAGGGTTTCTGGCCCTTTGCGCTATGGGTCATCGAGACAAAGCAGTTCGAGCTGGCCGTCCCACCATGTCCGTGAATATCGATTACTAAGTGTTCTGTGCTCATAGGGGTTTTCTACGGGAGAGCGTCTGATTTCTCTTGTCCCTATCTCTTAGCTCCCCATCTCTCTGTCTCGCTTTCGCTCGCTCTCTCTCTCTCTGTCTCTGTCTCTGTCTCTGTCTCTGTCTCTGTCTCTCTCTCTCTCTCTCTCTCTCTCTCTCTCTCTCTCTATCCCCTTACTTAACTCACTATCATCTACCTACCCACCGAACAAGCTAATTAGCAAGCCAGCCAGCTGGCTAGCTACCATCCATGCCTGCTATTTATCTGTCTATCTGTCGATCTATTGATCTACCGGTCTGTCGACCTATCCACCTGTCGATCAATCTATATTATTAGCTAGCTCTCTGTCTCTATCTCGCTCTGCCTATCTGCCTCTACGTATCTTTCTATCTTGCTCTTTATCTACCCGTCTGTATACAATCCACCCATCCATCTAACGATCTATCTGTCTAACTAACCATGTAGAAAGCTACAGATAAGGATAATTTATCTAGCTCTAGATACAGATGCAGGTATACAAGCACAATTATGCAAAACCCTCGGGATGAACCGCCTCGACTGCGCAAGTCTCGTGAATTAATTTTCAAGCCGAAACAGGCTTGAGATGCATAGGGCAACGCATGGAATTCATCAACATTCGTCTTTGCTGACGAGGTCCTTCCATGCAAAGCAGGCGGATGTATCGACTTTGGAATGTTGAGATTCCATCCGTGAAGCCGAAACAATTTTTTGAGTCGGCAATCGAAACCCCGCTCCCTCGCAGAACAACATGTGCCGTATCACCTTTGGCGAGGAATGTCTACACTTCACTTGCCTAGAAATTTCTGCTGTCGGTTGGATTTCCCAACCTTTGCTATTCTAAGAGGATGAGCTTCGGTCGTGATAACGAAGTCATCGAGGTTCAAAACCTGCGTGCCGGGATGTCACATGCTGCCGTGCCTCTTCAGACTGGCAGCAATTACAAACAATCGACTATCCTGCATGACCCATAATTTGACCCATAATAATTAATATACAAAAATTCCCATAGTTTAGGGTCATCAAGGTAATGCAGGAGATATATCATCAGCACTGTTGGTTACTACGACAGGTGCTATTCAGTGCTCCAACTGTGGCTTGCGGCCCTACAGCTCCCAGCTCCCAGAAGAACATGATGCGGGGCGGGCAGGCAGAACGCGGACTAACTTCCCACTGAATTGCAGCATCCAGCGGCCGCGCGCGGATTAGGAACGAAAGTGAGGTAGAGATACTTCAGAGTTTCCTGGGCTGCAGATCTCTGGAGGCAGAAAGCTTCTCGGGAGGCTTCATCTGCTTGACCGCCAGCGATCCGAAGGCGGGATTCTGGAGTATAGCACTTGGGTCACCTACCCGGCAATATCCTTTACTGGGTCGTCAAGGCTGCATACCGGGCTTGCGTACAAGATACCTGCTCTCGCAAGGCCCGCGAAGACATGGGAAGAGTTCGACGTGCCACTTCGGAAGCAGAATCACATGCCATCGACATTAACACAGTTTTCCAGGTGCCCTGCGTGCTCAACTCTAATCCTTACTTAGTACTTCCCACGGCTCTATACTCAAAATGCTGCCGCTGCCTCGTCCGTGTCATCCAGTTTAACCAACACTCCATGCAACGGCCAAACCCCTCAAGGCTCAAGAAATGTTGCTACCCGAGTCCCTCAGCGAAGTCTGAACCACAGACAAACACGAGCCCAAGCCCAAAGCCTATTCCCTGCTCCACACAGACCCCCCGGATGCAGACGACTCACATCAAAGGCGTGCGCCAAACCCCCCAAGTCTTTCAGCCTCTTCCTTATCAACACATTTCGGCACTCCCTATACCCACAAAAACCCCGAAGGACACGGAAACTCTGCGCTTACAGGGGAAAAATTGTCGGACAGGGTGGGATTCCTGGGGGAGGTGGCAGTCATGGGGAGCCCAGGCCAGCTGCAAGCCGCAGGAGACTCGACGGCCCTGTAACCCGCAACTTCGAAAGCACTGGGCCCCCAGAGCCCGATCAGCTGAAGCATTGCAATCAGCTCTACCTGGACACTTAAAACCCTATCGACCGTGTCAAGGCCCTTTACAAATTCCAAATGCCAGCCCATGGGGCTGCCAAAAAGAAGGTCTCCATCTCGTTTCGCAGGGTCACCGGGCTCCGCCGCACGTCAGTCACTGCACCTCGGCTCAACGTCTCTTCGCAATCTTGGGCCATCAAATCATCCAGCAGCCTGGTCCTTGTTGCATCGGGGCTTGGAAGGACACCTGGTCCTAAAACCCTAAGGCTCCATGTGCTCATATACCAAAAACTTGGGTCCCAAAGTACCTGAATAGGGACTACATCTAGGCCAATGTATATACTACATAAGTACATGGACCCTTAAAAAAAATCTTCTGCTCTGGCTTTAAGACTGGGGGGAGTTACTGTAAGGCTAGCGTATGGGTGTTACATGGATACTCTTAGGGTAGCATAAGCATAGGTGTACTATAGGGCAACCATAATATGGCTAACGTACTAGGGTTCCACGCAGCAGCTCCCAAATATTGAAGTCATCTAACTTTCTTCAGCGCCTGATTCGAGCAGCGCAAGATAATTTTGTGTTCGACGTCTGTTCTTGGGATTTTCTGGCAAACATGCCTATTACTCGCAGCAGATCCTCCAAAAGGCCCCGGAAGCCCTTAAGTAAGAATCCAACACTGCGGAGCCCAACTAGTTCAAGGCAACAGGATGTGCCAGGAAAGTGCAAGCTATGCGCGAATAAGTACTGTGCTGGGTGGACGTTACATGGATGTTACAGGCTGAAGAGCTTGGGGAATCAATACTTCGAAGACCGTAACCCCAAAGCTTTGTATTTCAAGGAAGCCACTGTAGCCATGTGTGGTGCGACAGTTCTTCTCGATAGCCTCCATGATCTCGCCTGTATTCTGCATGGCTAGTCTAGTCACGGTCAAGCATGACTCTTCTCAGGTGGGGGGGGGCATCTGGGTTTAGCAGACCCGAGGCGGCTCAAGGCTATGTAAAGCGATGAGACTTGGTGGATCATTGCCCTCAACAACTTTTGATTTAGAAGCCAACGCACCTCAACTACCCTCGGCCGTCACGGCACGTACCGATCAGTAACGGGCTTCTTCATAATTCTGCCGGTCACAAGACTGCTGCCTTGAGGTTATGCACCTCCCTTCCCTCACGCTCGAGTATATCGGCAAATATGGCACGCAAGAGGAGGCTGTAACGATACAATATGGATATATATATATGGATTCAAGACTTTTTTCTGCTGTGGTCGACATGACAGCTGCTTAACAGTTCCCAAACCACCTGCCCATCGCCGGTATTTGGGATCGCCAGTGTAGTAGAACATGTAGAAAATTGCCTGCAACAGGTCTGGGATTCCGAGACCCGCTGAGGCAACGCATGTGTACACGCTTCTGCGACGGCTCAGCAGCAAAAGGCAAGGGCAACAAACTTCAACAAGCCCACTTCGTCGGGATGCTGGGCATTGAATCTCAACGTCGAGCAGTCGAAAAAGCAATCGGAGGGTCGCATCACGCAGATCGCAACAGCCTATAAGGTAGAGTTTGGGCACCCCGCACACACTTTGGCACACACACACACTCGGCGAGTAGCTTTTCTGAGGCTGATGCCTGATGCCTACCCTCGGGCCATGTACAGCATACCGCTTGACATCCCGATGCCCCTGCAAACGCGAAGCCTCCAAAAACCTACCCGCCGAAGAAGCCTAGGTTTGCTTGCCGAAGCAAGCCAAGCCAAAAATGATTGCAACGCATGCAACGAAAGATCAGTGCCCAACAAGACTCCGCTGCTGTGGGGCCCGTTGGTCCCGGACAGAAGGAGTCGGGACATCGGCATGTCGTTTGGTGTGCTTTCTTGCGGTAGTTATGTAGCCACAGTCCGTAGATGCTTGCTGCTAGATTTCTTGCGAAAACAGCCAGACCGTCCGTCCTGCACACCACCGAAAACCATTTACGCCAAAACCGCAAAACGGTCCAAGTCAGACAATACTTGAAGCCGGGAGCCCTCCTCGATCACGCCGTAAACCCGTAAATCGCAAGCACGCTCATGCCTCAACCACCCTGAGCACCCTATGCCCACAACCCTTCGTCCAAAAGCCCGAAATCATAGAGGCTCTAAACACTCTAGTACCCCTAGAGTACTCTCTTAAGTGCAAGTATAGCACATGTACAGCACTCTTATACTGCCCTTGTCGTGTTTTCGAACTGAACTTCATAAGATTCGTAGCTCCTTTTGGCTGCAGGCTTGCACGCAAGGACGCCTGGTAGTTTGCCGCTCTTCCGCCAGTTAGGACTGTGCTCGTAGGATTAGTAACTCCTACACCCTGAACCCTACTTATATAGGGGCCTTATTCGTGACAATAGGCAAACACTTGCAAGTGAACAAGTCCGACGGTGCCGTGTGACACATCCACATCCCTTTCGATGTAGGTTCAAGAAAAGTCCTCTGCGCTCCTCCTGGTTCTCCGGCAGAATTAATCGTGAGAATAGAGTTTTGGGGTATATGATACCATGATTTTCATATGGTGCCTCGGCAGCCTCTGGACGAAGCAAGTACTGCCCCGCATTGTTCCAAACACTCCTCGGCTGACTGGGGGCTTTGGAGCTTGGCGAGTGCTTTGAAAAGCCTAAAGCCCTGAACCCTAGGCCCTTAGCAATATAGGGGCCTTAATAATTAGACTTACAAGAAGGAACCCCGCAATAGCTTATAGGTATTTATTAAAGGCTCCATGTTAGGCGTGCAGGTTGAGCGCACGCAGCAGCTCGAGGAAGTGGCTAAAGCCCCTCCCTTTCAAGTGAAGGGTTTTAAGGTTTAGGACCTAGGGGTCTAAGGGCTTACGGACATTTGTTTGCCTACTTCGAAAGGACGTGCCTGCATGGCAAGGTTAGACAAGTCAAACAGGGTTTAGAGCTTCGGGATTAGCCGCCAAAATGAAAACCCGACGTAATTAGCAAGCTTGATCACATTTAATGATACTTAAAACACATGGGATGAATGTTGCGCTTTCTCTTCCGGACATGGGCACATGGGATTATGACGGCACAACTTTATCGAACAAGTTGCTGTACGCGAATGCAGCCAAAATGGTGCAGTGGATGCGCTCATACATATATATATATATATACATATATATATGTATGTATATATACATATGTATACATACATACATACATACATACATACATACATACATACATACACACATATATATATATATATATATACATAGAGCTGTGTTTGTGATGTCTATGTATGTAAGTAAGTATGTATGTATGTATGTATGTATGTATGTACGGATGCACGCATGTATATGTATAAGTACACGATAATCTGTCTGTCTGTTTGTCTTTGTATGTACGTATGTGTGTCGTATGCATGTATGGTATACATACGCATCTCTGCACTTGGGTCAAGTAGGGTAGGCGACTCGGGTAAGTAGATCATTGAAGCTAGGTGATAAGTTATACTAGCTGCTACGCTAGATACCTAACTAGTGCACAGACGCACACGGACAGATCGTACCTACACATGCACGTTTACGTACAGTCTGTCTGTCTGAGCCGTAGGTGCAGGATGCATGTTCATGTGAATGCAGATGCCCTGCATATGCAAATGTACACATGTACACATGTATGCATGTATGCATGTATGCATGCATGCATGCGTGCATGTGTGCATGTGTAGATGGCTGGATTGAAGGATTTAAGTTTAAGGATGTCGGCCGACGTTAAGATATGTTCCGGGCGGCATGTCCTGGCCCCGCACGCCCTGGGGGTTGAACCGGGATGCCTGGCAGTGGGGCCCGCGGAAGGCTTGGCTGTAGGTCCATCAACGGGTACAGAGTTCTTGGGGCTGGGGCAAAGGCAGCAGAACATGAGGCCGTGCCAGCTGAATGCATGCTGAGTCGTTGGGCGCTACGGCAATAACAGTGCTTGCTGGCTGTCCCGGTCGGAGCTTTGTAACTGGACTTGTATGTTCATCCAACGCACCCTTGGCCTGTCCTGCGGCACCCATATGCAGAAGAAGGCACGAAAGGTGCCTTACTATGCGCCTCGTGGAAGTATTCTAAGCTTGAGGGGCCGGGGATGCCAAGCTTCCAATTTCCTGGGTTACAGTAGATGCGGCAAGTCGGAGCTAGAAGCGACTACAAGACTCCTGCCGCATAGCAGCAGGACGGATTGCTTGCAGCAATCTCTTTACGGAAGATATTGAAGCTTGCACAAGAATCCTGTCCCAGCGGTCTGAAGAGACGGGTGTCACGATATATGTGGTGAGTTGAGCAGTGTCAATCAGCGACAAGAGCGAAATCGCTGAACTATCCTTCGTTCAAAAGCCAGACCGAAAGGAATTGCATGTGTCGGGGAGCGTGGAGGATGTTGAATTCTCAATCAGTTGCATTACGGTTTGCACTGACGGCACTGTGTAAGGTCAAAAGGTATGTTAACGAGTGGCTTGGCAAACATAGACTTCTGCACAGGGCTTCAGGTGTGCAAACTTGGGACTTTCACTTACATAAGAGAAGATAGGTTTTCAGCATAGATTCTGCGTGTCACGGTCTTTCACCTTGTGCCTCAAGCCCTCCGGGCCTTAGGCGCTGGTGCAACGACGGCATCTAGGCTCACGGCTATACACAAACTACCAATAATCTGGGGACCTCTGTCCAAGGCAAAACCTCCCGCTCTGCACTCGCCTCAACTGGTTGCGGTGGGACTGTATGCACTCCGGTCAAGAACTTGTGAAGGTACCACATCCCCGAATACGTGACATGTTGGCTGACATCATGGCTGCTGTCAAACCTCGAAGCAAGAGCTTGCGCCGTCGTTGCATATGTCAGGCTCAAGATTCTCGCAAGGTTGCAACTGGGGCATTGCCATCGAAGCCGGAGTGAACTTGGCTCTCGAGCTGTAGTATAAAGGCTTATATAAGTACAGGTTAAAGAAAAGCAAGACGGCCACCGATGCAAACGGAGCCATACTGTTGTCCTCTGCTAGAATAACGGATACAGGCCAGGGAAGCAGTACACCGCAAGCAGCCAAGCAGAATGCGGCAACCTGCACGGCAATGGCAAGGTTTCGGTGACAATGGAAACAGGCCCTGAACTGTCTGTGCCCCAGCTGTCCGATCAACAGCGTCACACGCAGCAAAAACACAACGGCCAGGTCCAGAAAAAGCTGGCTGCCTGCAAAGAGGACGTTAGCTTCCCAACCGGTCTGCCTCTCTTCCAGACTTCGTGGAATGCTAACAGATAGGTGGGGGAAGCAGGCCGCAAGAGTCGCAATGAGAGTGTACTTCAGCACGAACAGATTGTGTCTCGACTTCCGCTGGATGCTTGGTGCCAGAACTCGGTGTACATGCCCATTGAAAAGGTCCAGCATGTCTTCTTCCCCGCCTTTCCACTTGCAAAACGCCTTCAGGTTCTGGTAGATGAGCGTACGATCACAGAAGATTGTGTCCCCGCTCACCTGCTCAAGAAAGCGAGGGCCAAATACAGGCTGGGATGCTGCTCCCAACACTGTGACGTAACTACATCGGAGTCAGAGCAATGCGAAATTGCAGCGCAGAGGCGGGATGTCGGTGCCCGTGTGAGCAGCAGAAGCATTCGGAGCGTTGAAGCCGGAACTCTCGCAACTGTCTCGGCAGATCTGCGACGTCCCTTAACCTGGGCTTTGTTCTTGGAGAAGCTATGCCGAAGAACAATATCGCTGTCCTGCCTTGCTAGGGTCTTCGACACTAAAACAGTAAAACAGGAATACTGCTACAAGCAGTTTAAATGTCCGCTCCCTGATAGATGATCGAAGGTGCATGCTGTTGGGCCAGAGCCAGTCACCTGCTTTGCCAAGACTTCGGGGCATGGAAAAGGACCTGTTGTGATGCCAACCCTCCCACCGACACGACTACGGACTAATTAAGCAGAACGGCGACCAAGTCCACAAAGGCAAGCCAGGCGCCCAGTAATTATCAGTGAACTCTTGCATAGAATGCCATGAAATTTCGCTTCACGGGTGTCGCGGTCTACTTTGCAGCAGGTTCACACCAACAAAGCTAACCAGTGGCGAGTAGCAGTGCGCTCCAGTACAGGAAGAAGGCTGGGGTCAAACAAACGGCCAGAACGAAGACAGCGATGCTAACCACGATAACAAAATCCTGAGACTTCCGTTGCGAGGCTGCGACGGTGTAAAGGCTCAGCGGCTTCGCACACTCTGAGGCTTTGAGAACATTATCTAGCACATCGTATTCATGATGGTGACAAGTGGCCGAAGAGCGAGAAAGTCTTGTGAAACAACAGAGGTGGCACTGGAAATCCAGGTGCTGATGGTGATGACTATAGACGTCGAGACTGAACCTTACAATCAGGCTGATGCTGGTGGCGGTGGTGGCGGTGGTGGTGGTGGTGGTGGTGGTCGTACCGTTGTTCGGTGATAGTGGTGGTGTGCAAGATCGATCCTTCGAAATGTGATCTACAAGTAGCTTCATTCAATGTAGCTGTCGCCGGCAACTTTCAACTATCGACAACTACAGAAACTCAACTGAGTAGCCTACGACAAAAGTATTGCGGCCCGCTCCTGGTAACCAAACCGAGCCAGGCCCGTGCCGCAACCTAGAATCACAAAGACCGTCACCATCACAACCACTCACAATTTCTATATCGCATGCGGACTGTTGCTGTTGAGTCAGTCGTTGTTAACTGCTGCCGCTGATGACGACGACATGCACTCATACCACAACAACGACAACGAGGACTGCTACTACAAACTATGTTGCTTATGTTGCTGTTTTACACAGCAGCTAGTAGCAGCTAATCGCATCAAGACTACCGCCGCAACAACCATTTCTGGCCGCTACTAGGCCGGCTGTCACAGCAGCAACAATGACGACAATGACAACATCAGCAACAGCAACAACAACGACGACGACAACAACGACAACAACAAGGAGGTACACCCGTACACTGCGTACCCATTACCCGCCCCCGACCAACAACAACAACAATCGCTGCCAACAACAACAACACCAACACCACCACCACCACCACCACCACCACCACCAACAACAACAACAACCACAACAACAACACCACCAGCAGCAGCAGCAGCACCCACTCCTCCCCATTCCCACTCCTACTCCTACTACCAAGGCGATGTCCACGACGACCTCAACGGCGACTGCTATGCCTCTTGCTATCATCCCTACATTCACTGTAAACCAGCAGAGAGTCGACGAAGGGCAGGCCCGAGTACTGCACCACAAACAAGGTCAGTCGAAAAACAGTCGCCTGGCTGAATTCAGAAATCATGAGTTGGGGATGCTTGGGGCGAAGTGTTGCCGTTTAGACTGGGCGCTGCATTCATATGTCGTTGTGGGGGAGTCGCGTAAGTCTGTGAGATGGGGGTCGAAGCCACAAGGCCAGGCTTGGGGGTGTGGCACTTGGACCCATTATCAAACAAAGAACTTATAAGTTGGAGTGATAAAACAAACTGAAACGCTTTTTCATAATACATTCTGTCAAACTCACGCAGGAAGCTTTTCAAGCACATGCTGCGAGTACTGTTACATCATTGCGAAGGTTTGGGACTTCGTAATGAAACCGTCCTTACTGCAAGCTGGGTGTGCCTGACCTACATCGAGACTTCGAGTAAAGTAGATATGGTAGGTGCCACTGCAAGTAGCTCCCACTTCCATTCCGCAGCTCTCGTCGTGGGAGTACATACCGGCATGCCTTCAGAATGTCGAATTTTTTTTAAAAGCACAAGCTCTTACTGCCATTCCGTCTTCCAACTTAACTACCCAAGATTCGTGCCTGACTCCGTGCTGAAATGCTCTCGATGGAAAGAGTCGCCGAGTGTCAAGAGCCAAGAAAAAAAAACCCACTGTCTCAACTCTTGCAAGCTCCAAAGCCACAACCCCGAAACCCTGCGGTTCTAAGACCCGAAACCCTACGGTTCTAAGACCCCGTATGCCAAGCTTAACAACCCCAAAACTCCAACACTTACAGCACATCCTCTGATCGTGGTTGAGAAATGCAACGCTTAGCACACATATACCCAGACACACATGTCTATATATAAAAATGTGTATATGTGTTTGCTTATACCTATATAGAGGACCTCAACCACACAGGGCTTCGGGTTCAGGGGATGGGACTGGGATTCTAGGTGTCATACGGCATGAGAGTTCAAGGAGTTCTTTAAGCCGAGCCGCTGTAGCATAGCAGAGCGTGCACCTGGGGCGTGCACCCTGATAAACAAAGCCCGAGCCCACGTTTCGGACACCACCGAACAAGTAAGCCACACATCTAATCGGCCCCACATGACCCTTTAAATCCGAACACCCTAAACCCTAAACCCAAACGCCCAAGTGAGATGAAGAAACCCGCAGGACAGAAGTACTCGCACATCCTTAAAACATGAAACGTACCGCCACACTCCGTGCACCCTGCAATGCTGCAAAAACGGCATCAGATCTTGATATATATATATATATATATATACTTACACATGCACCCAAGCATCTTAACTTGCAGCCATGGGAACAATGTCCCGATTTGAACTGGTACGAACGTGATGTTCTCCACCTGCCCCTGTCTCATCAAGAAGAAGCCAACCTCGCAGCTCGTCATGCGGCATGAGTGTTACTATTCGTTCCCGGAGGGCTTTGGCTCCATGAGGGGCAGGTGATCCACAGTGGCCGGCCCAGGCCCAGCCCCTAGAGGTTTGGGATGCAAACGATGGAACTTTGCGGCCTTGGGGTTTACACTTTGGGCTTGAACTGAGATGATCTTGATCTACAATGACCTGCCTTTGGGATGAGTCACTGACTCGCGAGAGAGAACAGGGCTTGCAACTGTTACGGATTCTGCATGATTTTGTTGGGGGCTTGCCGTTACGTGCTTGGTGAACATGCACACCTGCCTCCCGGTACTGGCCTAGCACACTTGTCTGTGAAACCTCCACCAGAACATCTTTCGACGTCAATTCCTTTAGGCCGTCTCTCGGAAGCTGCTGCAAGCCAGGGGCCCTCCTAAACCCCACTAGTGAGCCTCCGAGAAAGGGGCCCCAAAATGTTCGTATATTCCGAGTAGACTTCGGTGCCATGCCTCGAATGTACACCAAAGCCTCCGGAAGTAGTCCGGCGACCAGAGACAAATGAGCTTCTTCGATCGGCTCAGGTAAGAGGTAAGTCGGCGAATGCACCGCTCCTTGAGGATGGGATCCTCCTGAGGGATGCAGAGGCCTTGGCTGGTGAGATATAATGTAGGGGCCTTAATAATTAGAATAGGGTTCCCTTTAAAGGGATCCGTAAAGGGATCTGTAGTAGGGTTCTATAGTCTAGGGCCCTTAATGATTAGAATAGAGTTCTGGGGCCAGAATACGTATAATAAGGAACCACCAAAATAGTATTGTTAATTATTTAGCCCCTATATTGCTCATGGGATTCTCCACTCCAGTGTACCAGCAATGCAGAAGAACCTTGTGATTTCAACCGAAGTACTATCCAAGAATGCACGCCGAGGCCGCAAAAAGAGACGCCGCATGTCTTGCCAGAAAAGCAAGACCAGAAATGGTGCGATGTGGCCGGGCAATAGCAGCCATGCAGAACGACTGAGTAAACCTAAGCAGCTTTGGGGATTTGGAGCAGATATCTGGGCTACCCCCACACAGAGGTCCGTTTGGAAGAGAGACTGACCTCCCGCACCCCCCGCCCCCCCCAATCCTGTAAAGGCCCTGAACACTTCCGAGCCCTTGCATCATGCGACTTATTTCATGCAGACGAGGAGCCACACGAGGCCATCACGCCGAGCCCAAAGCTGATGATAAAGCTGCTGGCTGCAGCGGGAACTCCGTTGAAAACAGCCAACAGGGAGATTTGCTTCAGCCATCTTGACGTCTTCCAGTCGTGGCTGAAGAAAAACTCATACCTGAGATTCCAGAGTGTTGCCGGGAGGTATTGAAAGAAGCGATCATGGTTCATGCCCTAAACCCTAAAAAGCTGAACCCCTATGAGCCCTAAAACCTGGCAGGCCCGATTCCCGAACGCTTCAAGGATAGACGCTAGATGCTTCAAACATTTCTGGAACTGCGGAGACTCTGCAAATCTCGACAAACAGACAGAGCCATAAATATGGGTAGAAAGATAAACAAAACTATCTATTAATAAACAAACAAATAAACAAATCTCTCGCTCTCTGTATGTATATACGTATATCTATATGATATGTACACATGTATATAATTACTCTGTGTGTGTGTGCAGATCACGACCCAGAAACTCGCCGGTTGCATCCTGCACGGATGCGCCAGCACCTCAGGCAAACATCGTCTATGAAAGTACAGAAAGACATATCATATAGCTGAATACACAATATCTATATATATATATATATGTGTGTGTGTGTGTGCTCTGATGTCAGCAGAGAACTTCGGCCTGCGGATTTCGAATTTGGGCACACAGAAGCTCCCCATGATCGCGACAGTTTTTCCTCCAAATGTCTATTCTGTCATGAGGGGGCTGAAGTCCCCAGCCCAGTGAAGCCCAAACCGCGCAAAACAGCAGTGTCCGAGAACCGCCCCACTGCACACTGGATCTTCCAGCGACCTCATGCTGAAGAGCTTAAGAAATGAAACATGCGCCTTTTGTAGGTAGCACCACATTGAAGACGCTCAGTCCCAAACTGCTGTCACGCCTAGATTCTCTTGATGTCTCCTGCTTTCCATTCTCAAAGGCTCCTGTGGAAGATGAATGGTACTTCGTATATTGCCATCTGTACCAGTGGCTGTGTGATGTCTCACGGCTCAAACCGTACACTGTTTAATTCGGAGATGAGGGTCGACACCAATGTGCATAAACGGGCAGATACATTGTGCGGAGAATCGCACACATTACAAGTTCATACTCCTGTGATTCTTGTTGGTGCAGGTCTAGGTCCACATCTCACTGCAAGGTTTTAGGGTTTAGTTGTGACGAGCCAAGGCACGCTGTATTTCTTGCCAAGCCCCGGCGGCCAAACAAACATGGAGGGGTACACTTCGCAGAAGGTCCTTTCTGCTTGGTAAAGGGGTTACGGACTCCTGGGGGAAAGATTCGGGAGTATGGTCAGAGTTCTAGATGGCTTCAAGCCAGTTGTTTAGCAACGCCTCGTCCAAGATCCCCAAACATGACACAGAATAAAAAACATGCGAAATCAAAACAGTTCCTGCCGTAGGCACCTACGAAGAGAACCCGGGGGTTGGAGGAGACCTGACTGCAGGGTTGGAGGCTAAGCCTTGTTGGTTCCGTCAGCAGACTTCGAATTATGGACTTCAAGTTCCGTGTAATTCCAGGCATCACTGTGACCCGCTTGCTCTCTTCTCTGACGTGTACCGACTGCTTCTGAACAAACGGCAAGGGCGTGTGGGCCAAGACAACTAAAACAATCAAACAGCAGTGCAGAATAGAAACAAACGAGCGTAGGCTAAGTAGCAAACGTAACCATGATAGCGATAATCCCGGAGCCCTCAGTTTGAACCGACTTGCTAGGTCCCCCGATACCTCAAAAGAATTTCGTCAAACCCCTTTAAAGGCTACAAGCGCTGTAAGATCCCGTTCTCTCCGAGTCCCTTGATTCGCTATGGGGGGAGAGCCCAAACACTGGACTCAAGCGCGATGACCTGGAGCAATCGGAAAATATGTCCGTTTCTAGAGACTCCATTTGTCAGGTTTCTAAACCCTGAGAAAAAGCCTTCCCTGACCCTACATGTAGAATGCTAGCCCTTTATAGGAGTTGGGACATGATTTTACCCACTACTTTGGGGGGACGACAGGCGAGTTGTCCTGGTTGAGAGGCTTAGGCTATACCGAGCTCAGGTCTTGCAGCAAAATTGTCGATGCTGGGCTAGATTTGTCAGTTCTGACTTAGAAATTTGCCTATGCAGCCAGCAGCGAAATGGGTGGCCCCAATATAGACCCCTCAGAAGTAGTGGGGTTCAAAGAAGGTATGAGAACCTGTAAATAGGGCAGCCTTCATCTGAATCTGTATAAGAACCCCTCTTCTCGCCCTATGCATCACAGCTTCGGGCTCGAGATCTTCCAGGGCATCCACCGCACCGCGCGATGTCTCAGGCTCTGGGTGCATGGCGTGGCAAAATCCGAAAATCTAGCAAAGATGGAAGCCTGACTAAGCTCAGGAGGAATCCTTATTGCAATTGATTACGCTCTAAGGATCCACAACCCAAAACCCATCAACCCAAAATTCGTAGAACTCCCAAGTTCATATATGGCTTGCAGCCTTGAATCTCTGGACCTTTGTTCATGCCACAAAGTGGTTGGGGAAGGGCATGATACTCCGGAGCGCAAAGAAAAAATGGTGAAACAGAGGTCCTGGGTCGAGCAGGAGCGGCGGAGTGTCAGCCAAAAGCTCAAGCAGCAAGCGGCCAAAGTAACCATCTGACCGACTACCTGTATGAGCTCCGCCTCTTGATTCGATAAAACTTAGATGGCAAGGATCGCTGGCATTTAGTCGAGCTGTGGACGAAACTGTGCGACGCACAGGGTAAACAGGTTGTGCATCTAACCACCTTTCTCCCAGGATCCACTTCCAGCTGCACAGCAACGCAGAGTACAACCATAAGGGTCCAAACCTGAAACGTTTTAATCCCAATGCTAAGCCCCATGATGCCCCTAATAACCCTACTGAAGTTTAGCTAAAACCCCAAAACCTAATACGAGCACACAGCGAACTGCCATGTCGGGTTGAGCGAATCTGCCCTTCGAGTTTGCCACGCCTCCGGAGCCAAATGCGACGGCTGCCGGTGATACATCCTCAGGTTTAGGGTTCAGCAGGCTTCAACGAGCATGCGAGAGAGAGCTGCATGACAAAACTGTTTAAACAATCAGCGCTGTTTTCACTGTTTCCCGGATGCCTGAAACGGGGATCTGCAGGCTTCAGGCTACTACTACTACTACTACTACTACTACTACTACTACTACTACTACTACTACTTCTACCAGGCAAGATACCCCAGCAAACACACCTTTGCAGTGCATCAGCTGTCACAGCGGCCGGCAGCTGGTATGACCCATACTGTCGATGATATAAATCTGCATTACCTTAAGGACCCTAAACTATGGGAATTACGGTATATTCCCTACTGTGGGTCATGCAGGATTTATATCATCAACCGTATGGGGGTTTCCGAACATAGGGGACCCTAATATAGTATATACCCTAAATCGTAGATTCCTTATTGTAACGACCCCAAAATAAGGTACCCCTAATTTCCGGAGACTCCCATATTGTTTCTACTATACGACTGCCCAACACCCCTGCATCTGGCCTTCGCTTCCATGCAGCCGAGGCTCTCGTAGCAGGTCTCTGTGATTCCAGCTGCAGTTTGCTCCCACCTCGAATCCACGTCCTCGCGTGTGGCTTGCAGAGTCACTCAGATGGCCGAAAACCACCCCCAAAGCACTCAACACCACGGCCCCTTAATGATCCATATAAGTGCGAACCCACAAGCTCTGAACTTCCAGCCTGGTGCTCTTGGAAAATATCTCTGCGTTGTTTCCGAGATCTGAGCCCTTCAGCCCTCCGAAGGCCTATCGTAATGTAGCAGCGTTGATGATTGGACTTGCGTTCTGGGTAACTATATACTGCAATTGAATATAGTTAAATATAAACCAGACTTGGTGTTTGCGTATATTATACTGCAGCTAAATGTAAGCTAGAGTTATAGAGTGATCAGGAATAGGGTTCTGATCATTAAGGCCCCAATGTGAGCCGCTGTGTCTGTTTGCTTCATTGGCTAAAGGCGCTATTTCTTAGCGGCACCCCTATCTCGTTCGCTCATGTTGAAGCCTGCCAGAAAATCTCGATCTCGTTGGAGTTCAGATATAGTGATCCCTAGAAAGTTGGAACATAGATTTAGGATGATTCATGCTAGGATTCCCCTATACTTTACTGTAGGGTCATGAGGCTAGTGATGTTCCAACTTTCCGGCTTCTACTCTAGAAGAACTACATCGGTGCCCCACAGCCACCTGTAAAGTGTAAGCACTTGCAGTATTGCGATAGTAAGAACACTTGCTCATGCCCAGAGCAACAAATGTACCTTCAAAACAGGTATATGGCCCTATAACAAGTTGGTACATCTACCTTCTGCAAGATACCTGTTATCAGTGGGTAGATACCCAAATCCAATTGAAAAGCAACTCCCCTCGGTGCACCTCTGGGTTGATTTGACGGGAGCCGTAGATCAGCATCCCGCCTGCGTCAGGCACTTATCTCAAGCGGATTCTGCAAAGTGCGCTGTCTTGGGACGCCTGATAAGAGTCTAGGTGGTCTGTCCGCTGCCAACAATGCAGTCCTGCATAGTTTATAGGCTTTGGCCAGGAGAACCTGCGCAAGCATACCTCAACGATCTCTTCCAGCACCAGGGCCAATAATGGAATAATCAGAGACACTCCATGCTACTACTGGCTGAAGCTCCATGCCAACCGCCCAAGTTTGTACTACAAGCTCTCAAGAGCCAGATGACAGAAGCACCGTGCCAACCTGCACCGAAACCACTATTGCGCAATAGGTGCTGAAATACGTCAAGTGCAAAGGCGCACCTACGAAGCACGCCAGGTGGTCCATCTTGTGGTCAGTGCGGCTGTTCCTGGGCTTTGGGTCTCGGGCTCCAGAGCTCATCGTGTTTAGGGCTTTTCGCGGTTAGGGGCATGCATTCCCTTACTTGAGGGGGCTTCTTCGAAGGAGATCGCGACGAAACCCAACCCCCATCCGCCTGCACAAAGGCCCAAGCTTCATCCACCAGCCATACCAGCCATCCCTCCCCTCTATCTTCTGCTGCTGCAGATGGTACTTCATCGATTGCGATCACATCTCATCAACGAACCCCTCCCTTCTCGAGTCTGGCAGATGGCGTCTCCACCTCTCCAAGACTCTCCTAAACCAACTTTTTCCAAAAGCTGACACCTCGTTTAAAGTCCAGACGCCAGGCTGATAAACCAATCACTAAGCAGAGGTTTCGAACTTGTAGGCGGATCTGCAGGCCAAAGTCCCTACCTGCTCACAACTGCGCGCCACCAAGGGGCTTCTCCTCCGCGATGTAGGTAAGGCCGCCTGGTAGGGTGTGTAACGTTTAGGTCCAGGTATGAACCGAGCTGCTTAAAGTGGAAGTTTCCAAGAATTAGGGGTACATTATTTTGGGGTCCATAGAATAAGGATCCTACTATTTAGGGTACCATATTAGGGCCTTAGAATAAGGATCCTACTATTTAGGGTACCATTTTAGGATCCCCTACTTTAGGAAAACCGGGGCTCTTAGCTTCTCTGCAAGGCGCCTGGAAAATTGATAAGTTTGTCGAGGGGTTGTATCTCGAACCTCTGACCCTAGCTGTAGCGGTTTAGGGTTTAGGGGTTTAGGGTTTTTTCCCTCCTACCTAGCAAGGACGAAGCCCGCATTGCAGGGTAAATTGGTTGAACAGCTGAAAAAGCTACGATTTGTCAGGGTTTTAGGGTTTAGGGTTAAGGGGTTTAGGGTTTAGGAAGTTTTTTTCCCTCCTACCTAGCAAGGACGAAGCCCGCATTGCAGGGAGTCTCGGTTGAACAGTCGACTACAGCCACATGTTCATGTTTCAAACTGTGGCTAATTTGTGGTAACAGTTTAGGAAGTTTAGGGTTTAGGGTTCTTGGATTCCATGCCGGCACATGCCACCACCAGGTTGCCCTTGCAAGGTTCGTCCGTAGAGCTTTACCTCCCCTCCCTGTGGCACTCTCTATGCCTCTTTGCTCTCGTGCGGACTTAGGGCTTCAAGGGTCTCAAGTGCATCTACCATAGGGCTTTGCGGTACAGTATACTATACTTTGTGATTAAATTAACAGCCTGATACACTATTGCAACTGGCTTATTGCAACGTCACGCCAGGACAGCCTGATACCCTAAACCTTAAACCCTAAGTGTGTTCAAGCCCTCCAGACTAGAGCCTGAACCCTGAGATCTTCTGCCCTGGCACACTCTTAACCCTAAACCCTAAACCCTTGGCCCTCGGCCGGAAAATCCAGTACCACTGGCAGCGCCGAGCCAGAAATCTCCCAAACCCAGCAGCCTTAAACTCGAAGAATCTAATACAGGGTTTAGGGGCCATTATTAATATTATTATTATTATTATCAATATTCTTAATATTATTGTGATTATTGAAGTTATTATTGTTATTATGTTATACTTGTAGTATAATTACCGATAGCTACCCCAAAGCCCCGTTCTAATTATTAAGGGCCCTAAATTCTTTATAAGGCCTTTCGAGGTGAAGATCAGCCGAGACATCATCTTGTCCATGGCTCGTCTCCAGGCCTTGGCGAGTAAACTTGCCTTTTGCCCGCGACCCCTCGCCAAGCCTCCAACTCCAGCTGGGCTCTTGTTGAGGGATTTCATATAAGCTACCATCTAATAATAATAATAATATATTAATATCAATAATGAGGAAAACATGTTATTTACTATAAACCCCTATTGTGGTAACTTAAATTACATGACTTAACAAGACCCCCAGCAAAAGCTCAGTTTCTCAAGCAGAAGATCCCGATGCCAATGTCGGCAAACGAAACTCGCGGGCCCGGAATGCTTGGCAAAGTCGGAACCGTAGTTCTCTTGAAAGCATCGGCTTAGGTTTTTTTTTTGTTTAGACGGCCCTTTTCTCCCATTCATGCGTCCGCTGAGCAGTAGAAAGCAGCATCCTTAGGGTTTGGGGTTTAGGGTTATGAATTTGGCTCGAGAAAAACAATGTAATGTATACTCGCACTGCTCAAACTCACTCCCGTTCCCTGCATCTGCCGGTGCCGCAGAAACGGCCTTACCAAGCTGTTTAACAGGTTCCCAATCTTCTGCCGAAAGTTAGTTTTATCCATACTTGAATCTCTGCGTGACTTGGCATGCAATCCCGCGAGCAGCACCCATACCGAACCCTGAAGACGTCAGCCGCCAGTGACTTCGCCACATGCTCCGCTAAACTCGCTAAACCTTGTCTTTCCCGCTTCGTTCCCTAGAGAGTCTCTTGGCAAGAGCCGTTTCATGGCCAGGCTGCGTTGATCCACTCCGGCTCGGAGCGGTCGGTCTGCAGGTACCTAGGCTTTCGTCTTTCAGCTTTCGGGTGACAGCGGCATTTGCTGGAGGAGAGCAAGCACGTGGTGATGAAGGCTGGTGATGAACCAAAGCCGACAACGCAGCCAAAGCGTCGGAAAATGTGTATTGCCACGAGGACCACGACTGCTTCACTTCCAGACTTCCAGTTGGAGTGAATGCGGCCTGGTCGCATTTTGAGCAAGTACTCGTAGTAAGAGTCGCCCATAGCTCCGAATGTGATGTGGCCTAAGATGAGGCAGGTCGGCGAAACAAATCAGCAGAAAGAGTTCAGATTTCATGGAGTCTGTCGCAAAGCATAACCATGCCTGTACTTATTAGATTCAGCACAAGTTCTCAAATGCTGTCCTCATTGAGCTTGTGCAGCAGCAGCACCGAGAAATGCTGCTGCTGTGACGACTCCTTCTACTGAAGACTGACCGGTATACTGCCACTACTAAAGACAACCAGTGAGTATTACCGTATTTGTTTGTGCCGATTCGGGGCTCATGGGTCCTTGCGAAGCGGCTGTTCGTGAAGCGCGGCGGGCCGGAACTCGCCAAACCCCAGGGAACCAAGCCCTGGCCGTTCTCGGCCTCGATCAGAGCGAGGAGTCCGCTTCGGGGGGCTTTAGACATCAGAAAAATCAGGACGAGTTGAGGGCTTATAAGGCAAATCTAAGGGTTTACGCTCTCGCCGCTCGGACACAGGCAGACGAGGTTCTTTAGGGTTTCGGGTTTCTGTAAGAAGCACACCTGTTGCAAAAATTCCCAGGCGGCAGCTGGAGCACGAACTCGGCAATCCGCACTGGAGAAACCAATCCCGCTGTAAGTTGTCAGGTTTTGATTTTCAATCTCTAACGGTTGCGACTTTTAAGTTTAGAGCTTTTGTTTTCGGCCTTATTGGGTTGAGAACACGCACCAAACCGTAAACCGGTAGTAGCACTCAAACCCTACCCACTGTAGACTCGACGGCCCTTCGAACCCCAACACCCTGATCCAAAACCCCCGGAGCGAGCGACAAATCTCAAAGAACAATCGCTAAGGATCTACCCATAGGCCCCATAGCCCCATAGCAGTTCCTTTTTGGGATTACCTTATAGAATTCCAAATATGAACCCCCAAAAAAGGGAACCACTGTTGGGGCCTTCGGGGTACCCTGCAACCCCAAGGCCGGGCCATCCTAAAACCTCCTTGAAATTGCTCAGATACCCCCTACCTATAGTCTCCATTGTAGTTCCTTTTTCGGGTTTAACCAATTATATAGTAAGGATCCTATAAGGTGACCCCAAAAAGGAACTGCCCTAGGGTTTAGGGCCTGGCGTTTAGGCCCTAGGGTTTAGGGCCTAGGGTTTAGGCCCTAGGGTTTAGCGTTTAGGGCCTAGGGTTTAGGCCCTAGGGTTTAGCGCCTGGGTTTAGGCCCTAGGGTTTAGGGCCTAGGGTTTAGGCCCTAGGGTTTAGGGACAATGGAGACTACAGGTACAACACTTCCAGCAAAGCAAGCCACGACTCCAGTTGCATGAACCATGAAGCATTCCTACCAGGATGTATCATAAACCATGCTACAATAGAACGCAGAACAGTAGAGCAAACAACAAGCCACTCCGAACCTGCAAGATCTGCCGCATTGCCCGATCGCCCGCGGCGGCATACTTTGGGTCGTTGCTCCTGGACTTCAGCTCAACAACTGGGTCTGCGCAACTAGGCTTTGGTTTACGCTCTCGCAACTCATAGGGTTTAGGGTTTCTTGTTTGGGGTCCTGCAAGCAGGCAGGGTTGTGGAGCTTTAGAGTTCAGGGCTTTGGGCTCTCCACTTTGCGTCTGGGTGTTGTGGCTTTTTCGGGCTCAGCAATTAGGGTGTGTAGGACATTCGGGGCTCTGCATTTAGGGTTTCGGGTGGGTTCACAGCTGAAAGAGGCCAACTGTTGCAAGGTTGAAACCTGGTAACATTAAACATGTTGGAGGTCAGGTGTTCCAAACTCTAAATCCCTGGAACACTCATAGTCAAAGCTGAAACCCTCACACTCCAAAAGCTTAAAGCCTCGTGTTCTACAAGCCGTGCGGTATGCCTAATCATAACCGACATGTGTTTAATGTTTCTAAACCCGTACTGAGGCCGATGCGTGTGTTTGATGTATAATGTGATATATCTGGAAGTTTAGGAGCGAGGATTCCGTTGGTGCTTCTTGTCAGCACCTGTTGGTTGCGGCTGTTGCCGATGCTGATTTAGCGCTTGCTTTTTGAACGTAGCCATGCATGCAATTGCCATTGTTGAAGGCGCTTTGCGATCCCCGCGCTGTGTCTGCAGCCCTGTCAGCTGTTATTCTACAGTTCCCCCGCGCCAAAAAACACAAAAGCCTTGCACCCTGACTTCGGCCAACCCTTATCGGTCGCACTCGAAGTCCGAAAGCTCAAAAAGGCTCAGAATGCTGATGTGCCACTGTTGCGAGAGGTACCGGAACTCGAGTTGCACGGTACCGGCCTCTCTTCAAACGAATCGGAGGAGCTTCATCATTCTGTCTCGGAGATGTGTGAGTAATAATCATCAGGTGGCAGAAGAAGCTAGAAATCTGAGATCCGGCCAAAGCTGCACATCTAATTTGCCCAAGCGCTCCAACTAGATGGACATGAAGAGCGAGAAACAATAAAAGCATCATGGTCCTGATACCCGCACGTTGACGGAAACTGCATGGAAAAACACCGCTTGTCTTCGGTCTACAGCGATGGAACACACCCAGAAAAGTGCCCAGATATGTCCAGTGTCTGCAAGTAGCCGCATTTGAGACGCCGGAAACAGGCGATACGCTGCATTATTCAGTTGTTCTATCAATTTCTATCCGCTACCCATGTCCGGGCCGGATAGGTTTGAGCACTCTCGAAGCTCAACTTTAGGGGCGCACCTCCGCAAGGACAACGCCCGAGTACCAGCCTTTCTTCCCCTCGCCAGTCCTGCGGCGATGGGCAGGATGGATGGGAAAAAGACACCACCGTTTGGAAGCCAAAGTGCGCCCACAAGTCCCTGATCCCTCAACTCGAAGGGCCTCAGGTCTCAGGTTCCGACATTTTGCTTTAAGCTGCCGTGCCTCTCTTGTGATTTCGATACTGTCTCGGCAACCTTGCATGTGTGCATGTACTTGTAGGCTGACACCGGTTGCAGCGTCTGTGAACTTCCTACACAGACTTCCCCATTCAGCTTGTGAGCAGGATTCCGGGTCCTCAAGTTCAACTGCGTGAAGGGGAAGCCTGGTCGGAGATACGTGTCGGAGCATTTTTAATGAACGTGCGGAGGGCTGGAAGCTGCGGAAACAAGTCCAGGTTCTGCAGACTACATGCACGAGGAAGGTCCCTCACTAAATCGAGGCTGCACAGTATAGTTTCTATGCTTTCGAATGTAACGATTGAAAGTGCAACAGAGAGTGCAGCCATTGCAGCCACAGTTCTGAGACGTGGCAGAAGCATCGGTGACCACAAACTGAATGTTGGGCTGCAGAGTGCAGGCAATGACAAGATGGATTGCCATCCGGACGATTCCCTCAGCGCCCGATGTGGCTATCTCTACTTGGAGCTGCCCTCGATATGTGGTACAGGCATATATGTGTATAATGCATATACTGTAGTCGTACGAACTAGAAAATATGATATACAGGGCACCCTCGACTTGACCCCCGTGCTGCTACAGCCTCTTCACTCAGTTTCCCAGGCGGGGTGCCTGTCTGGCCATTAAACGCATGCAGCAGCTTGTCGCCAAGCTCTCGGGCCTTCGAAGAGAGGAAACCCACGTCGCAGTTCGCCAAGGTCAGGGCAGATATAAGATGAATATAGGGGTTATAAGGGGTGATGATAGGGTTTCGTTCATCCACGTGCGGGTACACATCTGTATTTTCAAGACTTGTCCGAAGTAGCTTCCGGGCAGAGAAAGTCCTTTTTCCACAGCCCTCTAGCTAGGGCAGCTAGGGTGCGGCTGGGCCTGGGAGAGTGCCCCGCAAACTGGAGAAGTGAAGTCCCTTCGTACAACTTTGCGGTCAGCGGCAAGCTGCGACCCCACCGAACGGGAAACAAAAAAACGACACTGGAAGCAAAAGATCAAAGCCAAGAGCTTCAAGCTTGCGCCAGGCCACCTTCTGCAGAAAAATGGGACGTCCCGACAGAGCGTGAGCAGAGAGAAGCCCACCTGGCTGCAGTGATCGGTGGAAGGAGCTCCGGGTCTTTGAACCACCCGTCTACACCCGGACCATGCTCATGCCAGGATTACCACCCTCCAACCAAAAGCTAGATCCGAACCGACTTGAGTCTTAGGTGGTCCTGTGTTCGACATGTTCGATTCTCGAAGGCATGGTGCACGTGCATGGAATGCAAACTTGGCGAGATTCGTGATTAGTCGGCTTGCAAAGTCGAGCTGCTGTGTCTGCTGGGCTTGAGAGCCAGGGTATGCCTTTACATAATCCTGAACCGACAAGTAAAACCCTAAGCTTGTGGCCTACATGGCGTATGGGGTTCAATATCGATGACCTGCCCCCTCCCTGCCTAAGGCTCGAATCGTAATTTCGAAGAAGGACACCGGAGCAGGGTGGTCGAACCTGGATAGTTGACTTGACAATTCAGAGTTAAGGGATGGACGGCTTTCGAAGCAGAGTTTAAGAGTCGTATGAGCATGGCTTTGAGTCTTTGAGCACAGAAGTGTCAGTGCTGCGGAGTTGTTCCAGGAACCTACTGCCAGCTCTTGAGCATCCTACACGCACTATGTTTCCGTTTAGTGTCGCCTGACTCTGAGGATTTCAGGCTTGACCTTTTCGCTGGCCTGATATTTGGAATTCAGATTTGAGGCATCTGGCTACAGGGCGGTCGTCGGGGCATGTGCAACGATAGCCCCACGAGGCAAACTACACTAATCTTAATCGCAGAGTGAAGCCGGCAAACACTGAAATACTGCCTCCCACGCTTTGCTTAGACTAGCTAAGGTGCAGCTGATATTGACCTGTACAGACTGCCCGGCGGGGAAGCGCTGCGGTTTGATTCCGACAAGTCCAGCGAGACTCTCACGGCTTGGGACTGGTAGCTTCTGCATCTCACATTCAAGTTTCAGGTTGTCGGGGTTTGGGCAAGCTTCCCGGTCCGCATGCTGCACTCCTAAACAGCCTGAGCTCTAAACAGCCAGGAAGCTTCAAACTCTGCGCCACCCAGTCAGCTGCCTCGTCGAACTGGTCCTGGTGCCACGTGACGACGAGTTGCAGTTGCAGACTTTGGCAGGGATTCCACATACAATCCAATGCTGTAAGAATCTAGTGAGCGACTAAGGCTGTGCGAGTGCAAGGAGGTTCAACCCCTCGGACTATTCACTTTAAATATATGCGCAACGTAAGAAGTCTAGGTGGATGAGCAGCCTGTATGCTATCGACTGTGAGTCGTAGCACAACAGCACAACAGTCAAAGTAGAGCAAGGCAAAGGAAGACCCATCCCAGCTTTCGCCGCTTGTCGCGGGTTTGTTTTCCGAAGCTAGGGGAACCAAAAAAAAGCCCTAAAATATAGTATGATCCTTATTATACCTAGACCCTCCATCTACCTTCTATTAGAACCTAAATGAACATTGTTTGGGACCATATACCCCTATTTGAGGGTACCAGGAGGGTCCTGGTAAGGACCCCCAAACCAGGTTCCCCCCTAATTTTCGGGAAGGCTCCCATGTCAGAGTTCGAGGACCTCGGTTCTACGACCGGCTGCCTGGGATAGGCTTGCCTTAACCGACACAACCCTACCTTTTTATTTTTGTAAGTTCTTATCATCAAAACAAAACCCTAAGATGAATTTTATCATAAAAACCCTAATATGAATTTATAGGAACTGTACAAAAAAGTAGGTTTTGGTAGGTTATAAGGTGGTTAAAACTGAAAATCTGGCACACCGAAAAGACTGCGCCTTGAGGTCCATGATCCAAAGTGTGGAGAGAGCATCTAAGATCCTCGGCTGGACAGCAGCCGGCTAAGGCCACTACTGCTGGCCACGCTAGGATCGGTTTAGGATTTAGGTTTATAGGGCTTTTTTGACACTCACACTCGGACAAAGCCTGGCAAGGTCTGTAGCGATGGTAGGTCATTCGTTAACAGCTAACCGGCACGTGTCACCAGCAAGCAAGTCGAGAGGGTCCCAAAGCACATTTTAGGCAAAGGAACAAACTGTCAAGTACCATGTATGACACGCCAACACCAAATGCACATGCATATATTTCATGGTTTTGACAGCAGACCACCACCGGACAACCGACTAGGAGACCCGACACAGTAGAAACCCCAGCCCCTAGTTCAGTCCGGTAGGTAGCCAAGTGAAACTTTCGCACACTACACTGCTGGTTGAGTCTGTACTACGAATCGTCGCTGCTTCACGGGTTTCCAGATTTCACGCATCATGCAGTTTGCCAGGTACATGCAATCAACAGTTGCGCAGATCATGCAGTGGACCTCAACGTGCACTTGCAGAAAAGGCAGGCAGTCATCCGTTTCGCATCAGTCGACCGTGTTATTTACGTCCGACTGGTACTTGCTTTGGTAACGTTGGCCCATGCAGTAAATGCCATGCTGTAAATTCGCAGACTGCAAGCCACAGGTCACAGCCACACCAAGTTTGTTACTGCTCTCCGTAGCACAGGCCCATGCAGTAAATTCCATGTTGTAAATTCTCGGACTGTAAGCAAAGGGTTCACAGCCTGATTCGAAGAGCCATAGTTTTGTTGGATGAATCAGCTCTCTCACCCGCCGAAGTGACCAGAGCATATGCAGATGCCCTTGCCCTGCCAGTGAATAACCAGAAACAAATTCTCATGCATGGTCGTGCAGACAAGCAGGTGATCATGCTGATCGTAAGGTTTCCATGTAGAAGCCTCTGCATATAGCTGCCCACCAAAGCCACAATTACCACTGCAACTGGGCTGATGAGCCCTTGGTGTTCAGTCACCGCTTCCCTGACAGAAAAAGGTTGCCATGCCAGTGAGTGACCATAAACGAATTCAAATGCATATAAATTCGTCGGAGTCGTGCAGGCATGCAGATGATCATGCCGGTCGTAAGGTTTCCATGTAGAAGCCTCGGCACGATCTGTCCAGCTCATAGTCCACGTAAAGAAACCATGATCTCAGTCGAATTCTAGCAAAGCACTGACCCAGATGATCCCAGAACGGGTGCCCGTTGTGCGGCACCAGCGGGATTGCCGCTGCAGGCTGAGCTTGCAGCACCATCATGCACTGACATGTAAGCTGATTCCAGTAAGCTGAAATAGCCCCGTGGCATGCAAGTTCCGGCATATACATTTCCAGCTCTCGCACAAACCCACGAACATTGGACGCATACAGCGCTGCGTGCTCGCTCTCCTCAAACAGGCGAGCGAAGACACTGGCCACCGGGGCTTTCCGGCCCTGGTGGTGTAGGGACGCTGCCTGAAGGAAATTCTTATCGGCAATTGAGTCCATTGCACCTGACAGGGCTCCTAATACGTGGGCCAACTTCTTGTGATCATCAAGGGCCTTGGTGTTGCCGGCTAAACCTGGTAGCATGTACGCCCCGAAACGGGCGTAGCGGAGAGGATTCGCCAGGATTTGCCGGGACTCTTCAAAGAAGCGATCCGGCGTTAGTGGGAGGTCCACGAAGGCGAAGAGATCTGCTTCTGCCCCGAATATGCGGGTGAACAACTGCAGCATTTCCATGACCGTCGCTGCTGCCGTCACTGCCCTCACTCCGGCGATGGCGCCTTTCAGATAGGGCGAGGCGGCTGCCAGGTCCAAGGTGCGGTAGAGCCCACTGACGAGTGTCCCCATTTGGAACAGATTTCCGATCAGCGACGACTGCTTCCCTGACACATACCCTGCGGCTGCCCACCCGCATGTGGTCGCCACAGCCCATGGGGTATCGATCCCAGTTTTGCCTAAGCGATCACGTCGCATGCTCACGGCCAGATCATTATTCGATAGCGCGTGTCCGGATGCCAACCGCACAAGCAACAACGACAAATGCCAATCTGCGTGGGGGGCCAGATCCAAAGATACGTTGTTAGCTATCTCCGTCATGTCTGCAGCTGTGAGGGTAGATTGCCGAAGAGCAAGCACGGCCGCTCCTCCGAAGATCCACGACCCAGTTACCACTTCGAAGAAGGTCGCCGCAGTGATGATTCGGCGAACCATCTCCGAATCATCTCCCGCTCGGTCTATCAGGGTGGCGAATCGATCTGTTGCCGCGAAGGACGCCGACGTGACTGCCGCCCTGAGAGCCAAGTCGCGGAAGTATGTCCCATCACGTTCCTGCGTTTTTAGGCGTGTCGACCCCGCAACCACCCTCACGGCCTCCGTGATCAGTATTCCCAGTGGTCCACGTCGCGATCGCCTGTCTGGTATTATCAGTCAGGATTTCAGCCATGCAGTCGGCAGTAGATGCCAACATCGCCTCCGATATGACCTCCAAGGTCTTGTCAGTGGAATGCAGGATCAACATCGCCGCTGTGTTGTCTGCAAGCGCTTTCAAGCTTTTCTCAGCGCGATCCTTCCCTGGGCCGTCCATTCCCCGACCGGCCTGGGTCATCGCCTGTCGGGTTCGATATCCGGCCCGGACGTGCTCTTCCACTTTCGTGAAGGCTATGTAGCGAATCATGCCGGCGAGCGCTGCATGGCGCGACGACGGCACCCCTTGCACGGGGCCTATGGCCGCGAATGCAGCGCCGGCAGCCGTTGGTGCCGGAGCCCCGCCCAGCATCACAGCTCCTAATGCGGTCACTACATCAACATAGAAACCAGTCGGTCTGATCTCCAGCGCTTGGCAGGCCTCGGAGAATCCTTGCTTCGCATTGGTCCTAGCATCCGTGAGCTGATCCGGGGTAAGCTGCGTGCTGCTGGAGAAGAGAGCTCTGGTCTCCGGTTCCACGAGCCTCATAAGGTCAGCCCTGGCTATCCAATCGGTCCCTCCATGTACCTGGCATGAGTGCAATACGAAACCGGATAGCTCGGCTTCCGTCAGATCCATCAGCTGAGCTGCTGGAGGCATTCTAGCCACCAAGCGATTCGCCGATGACTCAGGCTCCAGCAGTAAATGCCATTTGCCTGGGCCTCCACCCAAAAACCCCAAATTCGAGGTAGTAGACTCGTTGCCCGATGCCAAAAGAGCTTGGTATAAGTCTCCAGCTGGCGGGGTCAGCAACTGAACGTCGGCTGCCACGTCGTCCCATCCTGTCAAGGCCGCTTGCTTAGCATCGGCGTGTTCAGTTATGGTGTTCTCGTAGAGTCTGTCTACGAGATCAGATGACATAAAGTCACGCCGGGCTCCGCCAGCCGCGCCTGGCATGATTCCACCCCGAGCTGGAGCACCAGGGGCCGCCATGCTTGCCGTCAGAAGGCGAAAGACAGGTAGAACTAATTACGTCCCAGACAGGTCTTGAGCTGTAGCCATTTTGTTTATAGGGTTTAGGGCTTAAGGTTCTAGTATGAAGACAGATGAACGAAGACGTGCTCGCAAAATTCCGCATGCGCAGATGTCCTCACGGACTCCGCTAAAACCGTTCCATATTCAGCCAGAAGTAACTTCATCAACCCTAAGGCCCTCAAAACCCTAATTAAACCCCAAAGCCCTTCCCTCTGATGATCTGCATAGTAGAGGTATCTTAAACTATAGTGGTATTGTCATACTAGTGCTGCTATTCAAATGGCTTCAATACCTCTGATCTGCATGGCCAGTGTCTGGAGGCCGGTATTGCCCCACACCCTTCCAGGTGCACCTTCCGGGCTACAGGACTCAACAGAACCACGTAGGCTCTAAGGACTTTTTGTTGGGTTTTAGGGTTTAGGGTTTTGCTTGCCCGTATGGTAAGAACAAAGGTTCTAAGGCGTTCAAACTGCTTCTCGCGCGTTTAGGATGAATACAACGAATTCAACTATGAGGCTTCGTTGTTGGGGCTAAAGACGAGCAGGCACTCGAATCGGCGGGAACTGGGATAGTCTACTCTAACTCAAGAAACATAGGTAAATCCTTTCACGGCTTGGTCCCAGATCTTACCAAACACCTCCAGGCCTGACACGGGTTTCATCTCATCTTTGCCCCACGCTCGCTCACGGTATCCCTTCCAGGCGTGAATGGCCGCATTCCTGCGGGTTCAGGGACTTCTTGGTCTCCACGGGGTAAGGGACTTCGGGTCACTTTAGGAGCCCAGAACATCGAACGACTGGACAGGAAGATGACGGCCGGAGTGACTTGAAAACTGCTTTGGCGCCTATGGCAGGTATACAATCCTTCATGGTGTTAAGGGTTGCAGGGCTTAGGGTTTAGGGAGTTAAAGATGTTCATTGAAGGATTCGGCAGATTTGTGCCTGCCTGGATCTTGAGCATTAAATGGCCGAAGAGAGCCGTAGGATTCGGACCCTGCAGCTCCTGCAACCGTCAAGTAATATAGGGGCCTTGATAAATAGTATAGGGTTTTGGGGTGAATTATACTATAACTATAATCAGGAACCCCCAAAATTCTTTAGGTAGTTCTTCAGGCCCCTATAGTATCGGAGTTGAGACAGTCGAGTCGAAGGCATAGAGCTTCTCCCAGTAGAAGGTCTCCTTGGGAGACGTCCAAAACGGTTACCGGACCATAAGAGTCTAATGTGGGAGACTGATGAATTCGGTGGGTTCTGAGGAGCTCTTGTGTATACACCATAGGTGCATTGGGGAACCCTGAGGAGTAAAAATGTTAGTCATTCTTTACACCCGTATTAAGATCGGGCAGATAGAGTTGGCCTCCTGCGTCCCGAGACCACGACCCTGTCTACGGACCCCTAAACGGGGTATTGGTATCAGCATTAGTGTCATCATGCATAATAATAACATTAGTATTACTATGAGGAGTAAGATTAACAATAACCCAGGTACTAATATTGATTTTGATATGAATACGAAGATTACATTCAGAAAGCCCGGCAGCAAAAGATCCGACCTCGCCATGAGCCGCCACTGCTCAGCTTCTTTGGCTGAGGCCTCACGACTTGTGTTGTGAATTAGGGTTGGTTTAGGGTTTTCTGTGGGTTTACTAAGGGTTACTATTCGGCTTCAACGCTCACTCTCGCACAAGGCAGGCAAGGCTCCACATACTATTGGGTTTAGGGTTTAGGATTTAGGGATTTCTTTGGGCTTGTTCAGGGTGCATATCGCACCAAAATGGTGTGCCTGCGTGCGTGTGTGCGTGTGCGTGTGCGTGTGCGTGTGCGTGTGCGTGTGCGTGTGCATGTGCGTGTGCGTGTGCGTGTGGGTGTGGGTGTGGGTGTGGGTGTGGGTGTGGGTGTGGGTGTGGGTGTGGGTGTGGGTGTGGGTGTGGGTGTGGGTGTGGGTGTGGGTGTGGGTGTGGGTGTGGGTGTGGGTGTGGGTGTGGGTGTGGGTGTGGGTGTGGGTGTGGGTGTGGGTGTGGGTGTGGGTGTGGGTGTGGGTGTGGGTGTGGGTGTGGGTGTGGGTGTGGGTGTGGGTGTGGGTGTGGGTGTGGGTGTGGGTGTGGGTGTGGGTGTGGGTGTGGGTGTGGGTGTGGGTGTGGGTGTGGGTGTGGGTGTGGGTGTGGGTGGGTGTGTGTGTGTGTGTGTGTGCCATTTGCCTTGTCTCTGTCAGTTGATCTGTCCGTTCATCGTCCTTTCCTGGGCATGAGCTTGAGACTCGAAGTTCAATCTTTTGTGCTGAAAACTTGTTCAGCCTCTCTGCTGAGGCCCATGACACTATTATCCACGCAGGTCACACTCCCGAAACGCCGAAGATTCATTCAGGACAGATTTCAGGCATATGTTCGACCGTTTAGCTCCCTTCCTGTCATTTCGAACCCCAAACTCGCAAGCACCCATCAAGCCTGCAAGCACCATCAGCGGTGATACTCCACAAACAAGCATAATCCTCGGTACCCTATATCAAACCTCAACAGGAAGCCTAATCCTGAACCCCAAACACTGCAGCCGGTGTGGCGCTATAGCCTCAACCCCCCGCCCACAACCCTAAGCCCCCAACATCCCCAAACCCGAAACCCTCCCACCCCAAACTTCTAAAACCCTCAACGCCGAACCTGAAACCCTAAACCCCCAAACCCTCAACCCCTAACCTGAAATCCTGAACCCTGAATCAAGAAACCTCCAAAACGCAGCCTCCAGGTCCGAAGCGGAGAAGCGGTGAAGCCACTGTTCTGGCCACTCCTGAAGCTCCAAAGTTTGGAAAGCTTTGAGCTCAGGTCTATGTTCAGGGTTTTGAGGGATGAACTTATCTTAACCACAAAACCCTGCCGTTTTCAGGACTTATAAATACAAGAAAATAAAGATTACACTGAAAAGGTTTGGGTTCAAGTATGAGCTTGATAGTGTCAGGTTTGCTTGTTTGCTTCTTTCGAGCTTTAAGGATTTAAGGTCTCAGGGTTTTAGGGCGTTTCTGCTCTCACAACTCGGACAAGCCAAGCGAGGTTCACAAGATACTGGTCGGCGTATCACATGATGCTTCCTTTCAGGGTGTTAAAGGGCTTGGTATGATTTCTTTAGAGAGGTCGCAGGAAAAGTTAAGCTTCCACCATGAATTAGATTATTATTATTATTATTATTATTATTATTATTATTATTATTATTATTATTATTTGGGTTTTTAGTTCATCTAGGCGATGGTTCTGGTGGCCGCTGAGCCCATCTCCGACCCACCCCCACCCGAAGGACTCCTCCAGCTTTCAACTGCTCAAGAGGCGACGACGATTCGTGCCACACCCTTCGCGCCCCCTAATATAGGGGCCTTAATAATTAGAAAAGGGCTCCCTCTAACGGGCTCTATAAGGGATCTATAGTAGGGTTCTATAGTATAGAGGCCTCAATAATCAGAATAGGGTTTTGGGGCCCAATAGACTATGATTGCAATAATGAAACCCCCACGTAGTATAGGTAATTATTTGGGCCCCCTATAGTACCGCGTCCTGAAGCGGTAAGCTGCAGATGGTCCACGACAGAACCCTTCTTCCTGCGCCTTCAACTCCGAACTAAGCCCTTGACCCTGACCCTGTCGTGCTCAAGGTGCAAAGACCCAGCAAAGCAAGCCAGAGCTATGCTGAACTTAGAACCCTAGCAAAAAATATAATTTTAGCTGCTTCTTAGGGGTTATAATGACCGAAAATAACAAAATAATTCTAAGTACCCCTAAGAGAGTCACAAAAGCAGCTGTTCACTCTTCAGATGAGCGGCTGCGCTGCTGCCGGATGGACTTGGGGAATGTTCCGGCCCTCAGGCGACGAAGGCATCTACGTGGTTGCTCAGGCAAGTACACATAACACACCGCATGTGCAGTATGTCGACTGTGGACTGCATACATACGTACAAAGTACTCTTGAATTCACTCCCTCACTCACTGACTTGCTCGCTCACACACAAATATTTTGCTTCATTCGTTGGCTGGTTCGTTCATTCGTTCGTGCATGCGTTCATTCAATCATTCATTCAGTCATGCAAATACAACACTTGCATTACATACGAACACACACACACACATGCGAACATACATAGAAACATGAACTATGCATGGATACCTGGAAACATACACACCTGCATACACAGACACATGCATACAAACGCCCTCGCCCACTCGCTCACTCACTCACTCACTTCCTTCACACTATATGCTGCATGCGCTAGGCGTGCAGGTATATGTAGATAAGTAAACCCATAAATGAATATATATATATATATATGTATATATATATATATATATATAACCATATATATCTATATGTATGTATGTATGTATGTATGCATATGCATGTACGTATTTATGTACACGCACGTATATATATATATATATATATATATATATGTATATGTGTGTGTGAGCCTTTCAGTATATCTCTCTCTCTCTGGATTGTCTGCATGCTTTCGCGCATATTCACGCCGTATAGAGGTACTAACGCTCTACGTACTTGTTTTGCTTTTATGTTGCGTCTGTCATTATAGACGACAAGGGTAAGAGTCTGAGTAAGCTGTTCTTACTTCAAGCCTTGCAGCCCCGATGCCACAAGTCACAGATCCCCACACCTGCCCTACTGAGCCCGAACTCGATACACCATCATGAGTTGCAACATACCCACACGGCAGACGCACCCATGTAGCACACTCGAAGTAAAGCATAAGCAGAGCACAAGGTCCGGGTCCATGACGACGACAACTAGCGCCATGTAGTCACAGGTTGTAAATTGAACGACTACAAAAGTAGTTGACCAAGCAGTTTGATGGGTGATCCAAATACTGCTAAACGCGCGGCCTGATTCCTCGTGTGGCGCCTGTGGCGCCTCGGTCGGCATCTCGGGCGGCATGGTCTGCACCTCAGCAGACTCAGCAGGCAGTCACGTCAAATCGTTCTTTGGTAAGTCCACAACACGCATCGCAAGGTAAAGCGAAGGCACGAGGCCGCTAAACTGATGGGTGCGCCGAGTCTGACACACCCGCACACGCGCACACAATCAGTATCCTGTTTGGGGGGGGGTGGAGTTGACACGCCACCCCCTCCTCTCCATAAGGTAGTTGAATCCGTTTCAGGCTCACGCATGACATGGAATAGAGCCGAGTTGAGGGCAAGGGTTCTGCGAAATTTCAGTAGGGGTTCTGGGAGGAGGAGGTAGGCTTGGCTCCGCAAAACACAACCGCTCAGCTCCCCCGGTGTCAGGAGACATCGGCTTTCCTGAATCCAGTTGCCAATGCCCCGACACTGATACGTAGAAGCCTTGCAAAGGAGGCCACCGGATCTTCACGTGATAGGAAAAGTAGCGGCCTTGCACATTTTCCTGGTATGTGAGCATCCGGTGGCCTCCTTTGCAAGGCTTCTACGTACAAGGGCCGGGGCATTGGCAACAGGATTCAGAAAAGCAAAGTCTGCTGGCACCGGGGGAGCTGAGCAGCTGCCGGCCACACGCAGAGAGAGGCATTGGTTCCGAGATTCGTCACTGTATTAAACCCTAAATGCACTGTTCTGCGGAGCCAAGCCTACCTACCTTGTTCCACGAGTGGTTCACTGTGAACTGCCTTTGACAATTCATGTAGTACTACCATCTAAGAGAGAGTTGGTGCTGCACAGCCCGTCTGAGAGCCTCCGACTCCTTTCTCAGTAAGCCGGTGTCCTGCGGAAACCAAAGGAAACTATCTTGAAATGGAAAACGCCTCAGTATCCCAGGATGACTCTGAAATTACAAGCCCGACCCCCACCCCCAAAGTAGTAACTCCGACCGCCACCGAAGCTGCCCTGAAATATTTCAGAGCCTTACCTCCCCCCTCCTGCTTCAGGCCCCAAGGGGTGGGTGTTTCTTGCACACACACACACACACACACATTTAATCAAACATCCTCTGCTAAGCAATTTGAGCGCTGAACCATGTGAAAGCACTGAAGCCACTGGTGCAGGCAACGCGGCCGGTATTGCTGGTGCATCGCTGCTGAGGCGGCTCACGGCGGCCTTTCTAGACCCAGAAGTAAATTGCTGTCATACAGCGGATCAGGCTTAGGGCTTCTAGGGGCTGTATGGAACATCATAAGGCTTTAATATTCAGCATTTGGAGTTCGGGGCGAGGGTCGTCAGGGACCTGCATCAAGGGGTATCTTCTGGGCTATAGAGCACAAGAAAAGGATTCTGATCGTGAAATTATGATTCTCCGATCTGGCGTGTCGTTGCAGGTCTCGAGATCAACGTCTTTGAGAAATGCAAAACGAAAACGAGACCGGTTGTGTCGGCCACTGTCCCCTGCGAGATAATGTGCCCGACGGAAAACACCGGGCCTCCAAAGCTTCAAGTCATCAGGTCACCCACGTCTGCCCCCAAAGATTTCAACCCTCACGCAGCCAACGGTCTCGCCTGCAGCTTGGCGATCTCGTTGTACTGCCTGAGCAACTACCGCTGGAAGCTGCTGTCGCTTAAACTGGCACAGCCTTCACTGTGGCCTAGCATATTAATTTTGAAACGCCGCTTCGTTTCGCACATCTACTACCGGGAACAGCCCTGCACATGCTAGGGGTCTGACCTGTAATCATGACATCACTGTCGTTACTGTGGCAGCTGTTGTGGCCATCTTGATGTTGGCATCTCGCATGGCATGACTCCAGTCTTGCTTGTGAGCCTTGTTCTTCATGAAGTTCTTGCCTCTACTTCGCTAAAATGTTTCGGCACGCAAAAGCAGTAGCCGTAGAAACAGCAACTGTTGTCCAAGCATGTCTGGTTGGCAAACGGTCACACCAAGCCTGTTCAGCTCCTCCTGGTGTTGCTTCTTCAGCTCTTTCATCTTCCGCAGCACTGCCTGGCCACTCCCGGGGCGCATGGGACTAAGGACTTCCGTGGATCTGCGGTTCTATACTGCACGAAGCTTGAGGAGCGTCCGTCCCGATCTGTTGCAACCCCCTGACGGATTTTGCGGCGAGCTCGCTTCCGAGGACGTGCAACTGACAAACGAGGAGCTAATGGTCGTCTGCACACCAGCCGATAGTGTTGAAGACACCCAACACACACGCGACTCAGTACGATAAGAACAGACGCAAGAGTATGTGCAAAGATGTGCAAGGCATAAGTGTCATCACGCATAATAACCACATGTTGTACTCGTCATGGAAAGACCCGTCGATATATAAGTATTAAAATCCCAATGACCCGTTGCCTTCTAAGGACCCTGCAACCATCCCTGTACCGATCCCCACCTTTCCTCCCAAAGGCCCAAAACACGGTATACCGGTGGTTCATACGAGAGATAGGAGCGATCAGGCCGGAAGGCTGTGTCGGCAGAGCCCTCCGGCAAATTCGCCACAGGGAGCTGCGCAGGGGATGGCTGCTGAGCCAGCTGGTCCTGACAACGTGCAAGCACTCCTAACACCTAACATTTCATGGCTCAGGGTTGAGAGTCTAGTAACTTATTAGAGATACTGCTTTGGACTTTGGTTCGAAAGGGTAAGAAGTTGAGGATTCTTGAGCACTTGATCCCCAAATGCGAAAGCCTAAACGGCTGCTCCAGACACACCAACCATTTTGATGCTTGATGTTTGAGGACTCTGTTTTGACTTTCAAAACCCTAAACCTAAAAGCCCCAGTAATCCCTCAACCCTAAACAAGCCTTATCCTTTTCTTGCATCCAGGCCTATTGCGACTTTAATCCTAAACCCAAAATCCTTAACCTGCCACGGATAGCTTCGCGGCCCATCTCGGAAGGAGCTCCAGTAGCCAGGTCATGCTCCCACTCTATACGGTCTAGGGCTTAATGAGTATAGTATAGGGGCTTCGGGGTTTAGGGCATATATTAGTGATGGAGACAGAGATCATCAGCTTCTTGATACATCGTGTCACTGGATGGGTGATAGCCCGAAAACGCACCAATGATCCATGCACGGCATGGCTTGCAAGTGCTACAGCTTTCTGGCGAGGGGCCCTGAACTGGCGAACCTTTAAACCCTGCAAACCAGCAAGCTTATGTGCCGTCTGCAGTCTGTCGTCTTTGTAATCTTGTATTAGGGACTATATGGGATTGAAGTCCATGACGAGCGCTCGAAACTAGTCGAAAACTCTCGCCTCAGCATCCGTCACGCACGTGCGTGTGGTTCATCCGATGCTTCACTAAATCCTTCTCCCACACCATTCGCATTCCTCCTACACATGAGTTACCTCCGCGCATCAGAAAGATACCATGTGCCTATGTATGTATGGATGCATGTATGCATCATAGCAATAGTGTATACACTCTCACACTGGCACAGAAACACACACAGACACACGTACACACACACATATATATATATATATATATATATACATATATATATATATATATACATACATACAGACATACAGAGATGCATGCACGTACATACATACATACATATACATACATACATACATACATATACATACATACATATATATATATATATACATATACGTATATACAGTGTATATATATATACACACACGAAATACGTGCAACAGTCTTTACACGCACACCAGAGCACACAAAGCTTATACAGTCTCCGGTCATACTGAGGCGTACACGTGTTCACTGTCGCATTTGTGCTGTGGCCATGAGCTTGTGTACGGGTCCCATTTGCGCATAACTATGCGGACATGGTTGTGTGTGCATGTACATATATATATATATATATACATATATATATATATATACATAGTCGTACATGAGCGCTCGTCGACAAAGTAAGCAAAACTGTGGCCTCCACTTGGTGGAGCTCTTTCCTTAGTAAGCAAGGGACACCAATCCCACGACTGAGTGGGGCGTTCATTGTTTATTTGGGCCTCGTGTAAACACAGGCCAAGTACATTCGCGCACCAGCGTCTTCGCGATCTTTTGTGGGGGCTCTGACTCAAGCCGGACTTCTCAACCGGAAAGCCGCTCATGAGGAATTGCAGCCCAAAAACCAGAAGTCAGAAGCATCACCCCGAGTCTGAAGGGAACTTCTGGGCTCGGCACATAGGTCTTGAGCAAAAGCCCCTGCTGCCTCCCCTGCTCCCCTAAAGACGAACCGTGGTGCAACTGCGATTAGAGCTGTATCTTGCAACATCATCGCGCCGCGGGATATGAGTGCAATGCAGTTACCTCGCCTTCGTCTGCAGCATTGCTCATCTCGATCGGTGAGTGTACAATCCCTCAATAAACTGCAAACCCCAATTGAACACCTGCGGCCCGTGTGGCTGCTGCCCAACCAGCAAGTTGTTCAGCTGCCCCATCAATCGAGTCAGCCTTGGAGAATGGAACTCTGCCTTTCTTTGAAATCATTGGGGCTTGAGCAATTATAATGTCCATGCAAGGTTTGGAAAACGACACGGCAGGTATCTCAAAGTGAGAAGCCCGATTCTGCCACCACAGCCGTCATGTGAAGTGCGCCATTTGTTGTGCAGGGCTTTGGGGTTTATAATGGTTTCGACTCACACACTCGCACGAGGCTGGCATGGCTTAAGGCAATAAGTCCGCTGAGATGATGGGTTTGGGCTCAGGCGTCTGTGGTACGGCCTTGTTTCAGACATTGAAAGCTCCAGAACGATCTCGGGGATCGCAGCCTTCGTAATGGAAATGATCTGAGATTTGTCAGTGTTGTGTCTATGGAAATGATCTGAGAGCGACGCGGCGAAGCGAAGCTGGCGGGTTTACGCTGGAGCAATTCAGGATCTCTGTAACAAGTCCCTGATTTCAGTGCTGGAACCCCGGTAGTTCCCAAGACTCTTGACACCCAAAATCCTGAATTCCCAGAAGCCTCGCAAACATAGCTTCCCGTTACCTTCAAACCTCGGACCCCGAAGCCTGCTAAACCCCAACCCAGACAACTCGCAACTGTCTGGTGCTAAGCAGGGAATGGGGGAATGGATCCCTATAGTGGTCCTACATAATCCCCAATAATAGTCTCCATAATCCATTCCCGCCTTCTCTACTAAGAACCATGCGGGTTCAGGGCTAAAGGCTTCCCAGGAAGGGGAATCTGCGCAAGACACAAACAAAGAACATCTAAAACCATCATGCCTACCTTATAAACTACCATAACCTACTTTTTGTAGATTCTTATTATGAATACCTAATATGGATTTTATAAGGACCCTACAAAAAAAGTAGGTTTTGGTAGGTTGAGGTATACTTTACAAACCCTGTCAGCCGTGCAAAAGCGTAAACCCTATGCTTCAAGTAAACTTTCAGCCCCCACACCATTCAAAGGGGAAAAGGGGACCCTCATATAATGGGGACCCCTACCCTAGAATGGGCTATATAATGGGTATATAATGGCTATATTAAGGATATATACCTAGGGGTCCTTATCAAGGGTCCCTCCTTTTACCCTTGGAACCATGGGCATCTTGCAGCATAGCAACTCTCGCTGCTGGAGAGCTAGGGCAGTGAGGTTGGCCTCGTGGACCTAACGGCTGCGAGATAGTTGGACTAGGTTTTTAGGGGCTTGTAGGAGGGACTCATGAGGGATTAGGCGTGTGATGTCGAGATCTTAGTCATTCCAATGGTTCCTACGGCGATTTAGTCACCTAGAGATAGAAGGATTTCGGGTTGGTGTAGGATTGGTTTCTTCTCTCTGGCATGGCTAGGACGATACCTTAGATTTGGATTTAGGGTGTGTAGGGGCATTAAGGACTCGGACACATCCATGGTTTCGGAGAGTAGGGCCCTAAAACTTCGGCTGAGACGCTCGCGGTTTGATATCTGAAGGTTTGCAGATTATCCCGAAGAGTTCGGGCTTCGTGCCAAACGTCGCCTCAAACAAAGGGCCAATGAGTCAAACCACTGAGCCCTAAACACCAAACCCCAGACTTGGGCCCACTTCTCGTCAGGGCTATCTATTTATGAATTCACGATTATCGGTTAGTGACCCGGGCATGCACGTGACGTTGTCAGTGTTACCTTTCCTACATCTGCATAGAAGTGCTACGAAGGCCTGCTGCAGATCCAAACCACCCTACACAAATACTCTAATCCTGAAGCACATCCCCCTGTTCTTCGGTTGCAATTCTGCACCGTCCTTAATTTGACGAATCCCTGAATTAGCCACCTCTCATGTTCCGAATCCCACTTGCTGTAGTTCCTAAACCCTAAACCCTCTCTCTCTCCACCCTAAAACCCTAAACCCCTAAAACCCTAAGCCCCTAAAGCCCAGCCCCTCAACCCCTGAACTCTAAACCCCTAAAGCCCTTAACCCTAACCCCTAAACACAAAAAAACCCTAAACTCTGCCCCTAAACCCCTTTTACACCTGAACTACACATATGCCAGGAACCGAGGCGCCGCCCCTAAACCCTAAACCCTGAAACCCGAATCTTGGCCTGCAGATAGTGCCATAGCCGGGCATTCTGGCTCTGTGACTCCTCGGTGTGTTTGACACTTCGCCTAATACCGGGGCCTCATGTAATAAATAGAATGGGCTTTGGGGTGTAGATTATCCCATGGTTATGATAAGGAACACCCACAATAGTATGTGGAATTATATTGAGGTCCCAATATTACAGGGTATGAACCCACCCCTGGCAAACCGCAGCTGCTGGCTTCGAGACGACTGCAGTTCCCTTTCGCTGATTTTCCGAGGGTCAAATTTGCGGTCCCCAAGCAGAACGTGGGTCATGGCTCTGACCCCCCATGGGTGTGCTTCGAGCTGTGGGATGGAGGCTGGTTGGAGCCCATCCTGCTCGTCAGATCTGAGAATCATCGGGCCAAAGTTCTGTCAACGCAGCCTTCCCTCCTTAAACCTGCCCAAGCTCTGCGACCTTGCACCCATGGTCAGATGCCCAAGTTCAGATTGTTTTTACTGGGGTGCGTGGGGTTTCGGAGTGCCATATCTTTGGGGGAAGGGGGGGGGGGGGGGGGGGGGGGGCTGAACAGCGGCCTTGTCCCCACTGCCACAACTTTCGCGAAATCACACATGCACAGGGTGCTGCAATGCAAACATGCAGCAAGCCTTTAATCCAAGCATCATAGGCAGGATCCGTGTGGCCGAACAGAAGCACCAGCTGGAAGCTACCTTTGCGAAGCCCCTTGACGTTGTCGGGCTTAAGTATGGCTGAGGCGGAGTTGAAAGTTGAGATCTTGGGGCTAACGGCCCAAAACCCTAAACCCCTAAAACCCTAAACCCTAAACCCTAAGCCGTTAGAGCTGCAACATTTCGTACATCTCACTTTGCTACACCCCGAGCCTGAGGCAAGGTCCAAGCCTTGCCAGTAGGATCCTTCTACTGAAAGGATCATGGGACTTAGTAAGTAGGTTATAACCGGGGTTATAAGTCCCCTAAGTGGGGCTATCCTAATTATAACCTACTTATAACCCTACTTACTAAGTCCCAGGATCCTTTAAGTACAAGTGCTCCCAACCCCAAAGCAATAACCAAAAAGTGACTGCACGTCTTGAGTCCGGGGTTGAGCCAGTCAGCTCGAGGGCTGCAGCTAAAATACGATGGTGTCCGAAGCCATGGCAAGATTCAGGCCGGTGGCTTTGCCAGAACTCTGGGTACTGGCTGTAAGACTAGAATCAAAGAAACAATATCAATAGCAACAGGAACAGCAACAATTGCTAAACAAAAATTAGGAAGAATTTACAAAAAAAGCCGTAACCACCACTCAAACACTTTTGAGCAGCATCGGCCCTGAAACCGCCGAATCAAATTTTCATTCCTCTGAAAGATGCACACATCAGCCCATACCCGAATGCAGCAGGCAACGACTCGATTTTGGCCATCTAGCGAGCATGGGGTACATCAGCGACCAGGCCCCCTTATCTGTTCGACTTTCGGGCCACCGGCTTCTGATTCAAGCCGAGACGCAGATCGTGAAGACCACAGCCACCTGAGTGGTGCAGATCTGTCGGGCTGAGGGAGCTTAAGTGTCGGAGATTGAGGAGACGGTGATCGAAGAGATGCGACCGTTCTTGCCGGATGCGTCTTGCCATGAACCTATATAGAAGCTTGAACTCGAATCCGTTGAAGCTTGACTCTTATCAGCCACATCGTGGAAAGGGGAAAATATCCACGCAGAACCCACAAGACCCGAGCATTGCAGGCCGAGCACGATGAGGCGACCAGCACAGCGATGCTCACGGCAGGAAATCTAAAACGTGTCTGCCACAAAATCCCGACAGAATTCAGCCGGCTGCTCATGCTGAGCCATGCCACCACACGGATTGGCCCAATCCAACAATAAATCCTGCCAAAGTACGCCACAAAAGACGGTTCGCACCGAAAGGAAGCCGCGACCACCGCCGCCAGTGCCATTCGGGACGTCGGCCGTGTGGTGCTTCCGCCTTTCACAGCTTCTGGTCTACGGTTCAGGGCAGTTTAGTTTTTGGGTTTCACAGGAGGCCTGGATGGCTTTTCGGCCGGCAGCGGCATGTCAAACACCGGAGGGGCACATGAGCGATGAAGAAATTATCCTCGCTAATTAGAGTAAGCATGAGAAAGCCCTCAACACTTGTTGACTCCAGTTGTCGACCCAGGAGTGGGGGCGGGGAGTCGGCTTGGTTAGGAGATGCAGGTCTGGGATTTAATCACGACTCCCGGCCGAATGCTGGGAATGTGAATGAAACTTGCAGGGTTTGTGAAGGGAATGGGCCGATGTCGCCGTCAGCGTGGTTGGCTGTGGGGTGTGTCACCCGTCCGCTCGGGGTGTGAGGTTCGGCGCTGGGTCCTATGAGAGTGGGGATTGTTGCAGCTGCTGAAACTCTCGGATTCCACGCGACTCCAAGCAGAAATGCGGCGCGACCCTGATCATTCGTGGTATGCGTGGCAGCAACATTTGAGCAAGTCATCGGTCTTGATTGCACCATGTTCAGAATTTCGAGGGTCAAAGGTCTCTTTTCTAGCCAAGGCTCAAGCTAGCGGCAGCCCTCCAACCCTACAGCAACCCCAAGCGAAGACAGCTCCACCGCAGCAGCGGCAGTACAAGTAACATGTACCAAACACACCAGTAATGTTGCCGCCAATCCTAGCAACCCTCTAAGATCCAGGCCCGAAGCGCTAGGTGCACAGACCGATCGTCAGGCATGAAGCAACTGAAGAACGCCTATATGGGACCTGTAGGCAGCACCAGAGACAGAGACATACCCCGTCATCAGCCCCAACCTCACAGGGAACGCATGTTCGTCCTAAGCATCGGTTGAAAGTTGTGCGTACCTGACTTGGACCCAAGGCAGGGCCGCGTCAGTCGCTTGGATCCCGGCCTCTAGCTCCTTCTTTCGAAAGCCCCACAGCCCCAGCCGGCAATCACCTCCAACCCTAAAGCCTGCCACAATGCGAAAAGGAGCATAACACCTCCCTTTTCTATGTCTCAAGTTTCTGGCCTCTACTCTAACCCAAGCAAGCGATACAGCGATACTGGGGCTCAGGCTCGCATTGTCTGCCCTGGCTGCAGAGGGAACCGGCATCTTCATCAGTTCGTCCACCCTTTTGCAATGAACCCTAATCCCTAAACCCTTTTTTGCATCCAGGCCTTTTAAAGTAATCCCTAAACCCTAAACCCCTAAACCCTAAACCGTATAGATAGCCTAATCCCTAAACCGTAGCCTGCGCTGTGTTTCTTGGCTTCAAAGTCTTGGGGGTCCAGGCTCTCGACCCGAGGGCTTTTTCTTGTCGGTCGGGGCATACTCCTGAAACCTTTATGGGGGTTTCCGAAAATAGCGGACCCTAATATAGTACCCTAAATAGTGGGATCCTTATTATAATGACCCCATTATAAGGTACCCCTAATTTCGGAAACTCCCTTACAAACCTATAAAGCCGGAGCATACAACCCATCTTCGTCTCGAAGAGTCACGAGATCGATGCTTTGGAACAGCTTTCTTCTTGGAGGCGTCTTCGGTTGGAGGACTTCTGAGCTCAGATTTCGTTTGGAGGCGCCCCAGGCCCTGCATTTACCTAGGATAGTAGTTACGTAGGTTAGGAGTTTGGAGAGTATATGATAGTTGGGTACTTGGACCCTTAGGGTAAAGACACTTGCCACCCAAGGATTGAGTAATTGGGCTGGTAAGCTTACTTTGCGAAACTTTGAAAAAGCAAAGCTTACCAGGGCCACTCGCCAGCAGCGAATGCTTCTGTATCAAAAAAACCACTTGACACGAATTCCTCCGAGCACCTTGAAAGCTTAAAAAGCCCGCTCAAGCGGAACTAGCGTGGATGTTTCCGAGCGCATGCGTCACCCAGACTATTCCGCAAAGTACCCTTGCAGAAAAGCAGACGTGCAAAGAAACTCTATGTGAGTGTGAGCCCAAAAAGGCGAAGAAAGCTGCAGTCTAAATACCTGATAATGGCATTCCCCTGAATGGCCCTGCTGTAGTATATATTCCAAAACCCTACAGTACTCTTGTGTTAAGGCCCCAGAAAACGTCGGAGGGCTGCACAAAACAGCCCTAAATCCTAAACACAAGGCCTTTTTCCGCCTTGGGCCGGGCCTCGTCGCGGGCGGCAGCGTCCGGGTCTTGCGCGACAGAGTCGAGAAGAAAAGAGGTTCAGATTCTGCAAGGAGTTAAAGGGCGTTTAACTGGGCTTCGGGTTTAGGCTCAAGTGAAGTGTAGATTCACGGCCAAGGACCTTTGAAGCGCCCTGGGGCTTGATGGGCTAAAAATAGGGATTGTTTAAAAGGTTTGCTGGTATGGGGTTGTGGAATTGGGGTGCAGATGCAGCACAGATCCTAGAGTGCTGGGTCTGGTTGGTTGCGTTGACGAGAAAGCAATTCCAACATTGCTGTGGCACGGGTGTCATCCGACCTCTCCAAATCCCACAAATCCTGCAACATCCAAGCCTGAGATACGGCACCTTGCCCTAGACGAAACCCGACTGAAGCCAATGTCGTATTGCGGGGCGTCTTACGCTGCTCAATGATGTTCGACATGACCTGACCTGAAACCCTTTCAAACCTGAACGACCTGAGCCTGAAGATTCAGGCCGGCCAACCGTCGCACAGGCTTGGCTTTTGTTGGCCGCGTGTGCTGTCGCAAACGAGCTGCTGTTGCGGTGGCTAGATTCCGAACACATGCCTGCGAGTGTCGCCGCCAAGTCGTTTCACACCACCAAGATGTGCGGCAAGCAGTAGGCAAAGATGCTATGGGCAAGGTATTCAGAGTATTCTGGCACGCCAAGAAAGCAAATTTTCGCGCGAGGCAGAGCTACTCACACCATCGTGAACGAGATCAAAAAGAAGATTCTACCAGCCGACTCACCCTTGATGACAGCCAACATCATGCCCAAGCTAAGCTAGACAAACGGCCGCAACAACAATGACACTTGTGACAACAAACGAAGACAGCGGCGACAACACAATGCATGATATTTACGAAGGGGTTGTGTCACTTTTAACAGCAGCAGCAGCAGCAGCAGCAGCGGCAACATCAGCAACAGCAAGCAAGTCACCGTCGATGTGATCCCAACAGCAGTTCCCAAAACGTCTTGAGCTTGGGTGCACTTCGCCCAGCATTGACCCTGCCAGCTGCTGTACATGTCACATGCTCCGCAACTGGGACAACTACTACTACTACTACTACTACTACTACTACTACTACTACTACTACTACTACTACTACTACTATGACTACTCCTATGACTACTACTATGACTACTACTACTACTACTACTACTACTACTACTACTACTACTACTACTACTACCACTACTACTACGACTACTACTACTACTACTACTACTACTACTACCACTACTACTACTGCTAATGCTAATGCTACTGCCACTGCTAGTACTGCCACTACTGCTACTACTACGACGACTGCTACTAGCTACTACTGAGTCTACCACTTCCACCACAGCTGCCATGACTACTGCGACTACGCTACAACTACTGCTGCTGATGCTGCCGATACAGCGTATGCTACTGCTACTACCACCAGCGCTGCTGCTACAACTACAAATACTGCTACTACTACTACTACTCCTCCTCCTCCTGCTGCTGCTGCTGCTACCAATACGACCACCACGAGGACGACGACTACTACTACTACTGCTGCCACTGCCACAACCACTGACGATGCCACCTTCTGCTACCACTGCTAGCCGCAAGCCCAATCATGTCACCCCAAAAATGGCTTTTCGAGATGCATGTGCTTGATGTACGAACAGCTGCAGCCCAGAATCCTGAAAAGCAGAACCAGAAAATAAGTACATTTAATAAGCCCAGATGCTGAAGATAACTATTGCAGACCATGGCGGGCTGCCATACAAAGAAAAATAAATGAATTTGCACACAGCCAAGCCACCGGCAAGCCATCTAAAAACAAGAAATCGAGAAGCGTCTCTGACACAGTCCCTATCCAACGAAGAACCCTTGCGAAAATCAACACCATGCCAAGCAGTCGAAGGACAACTCTAACGGACACGAAACAAATCTGTCCACCAACAAAGCCTAGCCGAGTAGCAAGCCTCTCGAGGAGGAAAGCCCTGATAAGGACAAAAACCTGCCTAACAGCACACCAACATCAGCCTCTAGGACAAAAACTTGCCTCACCAATGAAAACGCAAAAGCACGAGCGATGACGTCAACTGCATTTACTTGATGAGCAACACAGTACAAACAGTTACATGTTGCTGGCACTCGCACTCGACAGAGTCAAGCCTCGCAGAAACATGCATGTGTACAGTCACCGGCCCCACTATACACCACGATGACCACCTTGACTACAAGTGCCAACAACTAACTACAAACCACAGACTCCTGTGACTACTGCTTAACTACTACGACTACAGCAGGACAACTACCACTGTATGACTGGGACCGCCGCGCTTACTACAAGTAAAGGCGGGGTACCTGAGAAGGTTTTCTGATGCCGGGGCCCGTTTCCTGAAACCCAAGATGTCCCAGGCCAAGTTCAGGGGATTCTGCATAATTATATATGCATATATGGGTGGTTGTCAAAAAAATACGGTCCCTTTTCGGGTCCCTAATATAGTACGGCACCTAATATTTAGAGTACCCAAAAAGGGACCTTATTTTTAACAACCACCCATATATATATATATATATACATATTATATTATATATATATAGATATACATATTGATATATATATATATATACTCTCAATATTTATTATGATTGAAATATTACTCTTGTTGTCTGACTTGTACTCTTAAAAGAAACCCAATCCGATCGGGCCCTGGCGGCCAAAACTCCCGAAGAGCTGCGTGTCAGCATTCCCTGCAAAGAACCGCTTAGGATTCTTGGTGAAGGGTTTATGGTTTAGTGGTTCAGAGTTTAGGGGTTTCGGCGCTCACACTCAGACAATCCAGGCGAGGCATATGGTTCGGAAGTCTGCTGAGTGAGATGCCTCTAATGGGATGAATCACGACAGAATACAAAGGGGTTTACTTCTAGCCCAACACCTAAAGTGACTGTACTGCGGCAGACTACACCCCATCCAGGGTCCTACCTAATGTATAAGCAACTGCTGAAAACGAATACGATCTGTAGGACCGTGGGTTCGTCAACTGGAAATCACTGCAAGTCATAAAACGGTTTAGGGTTTAGGGGATTCTTGGTAAGGCGCACTTCCATGAAGGTCCCGTGCCAGGACAGCCCCGAAATTCTACACACAGCTCCTTCACCAAGGGCAGCTACTCGCGTAATTGTGCACAAGATGCTCTGCCACTCATGTGCCAGGCCGCAACCATACGCTTGATTCTCGCTTCAACTGAGACGACATTGATTCTCAGACCCTGCAGCAAAGGCTCTAGCCACAGCCACAACGTGAGTCTGAGTCCAACTTAGCTCGACTCCAGCCTTTCGCATCCAGGCCCTCAAGACTCCTAAACCCTAAACCGAATCCCTCGAACCATAATTGCACCCCAAGACCTGGGATCCGAACGGATTCCGAACATACGCAACACACTGAATACCGGTCAAGCTCACACACACACACATGCGGCTTCTGAGCGGAAGATATCATGCTATATTATGTCAAACTCGGCTTATAAGCTGTATTATACAAGTTACATATGCATAGAGATCTGTTACATTGTACTGCTTGACTTCAATAGTTACGTATATTCTGTCATATTACATATATGTAATATGACAGAATATACTTAACTTGAATCAATCAATTAGTACAATGAGTCATGAGTCAGAATACTGTACTTGAACTCTTCTTCAAGATGTTTTGACCCTTTCCGAGCCTGCGGACTCGCTGCTGCGGCCCAAGCTGCGGCTGCCTCCAAGAGATTCCAGGGCTGCCAGGGCTCAGGATATAGGGCTTAGGGGGTTTAGGGTTCAGGGGTTTAGGGGTTTAGGGGGTTTAAAGTTTAGGGGGTTTAGGGTTTAGGGGGTTTAGGGTTTCGGGGGTTTACGCTCTCGCAACTCGGACGCGGGTTTAGGGTTTAGGGTCTAGGGGGGTAAGGGTTTAGGGGTTTAGGGGTTTAGGGTTTCGAGGGTTTAGGGTTTAGAGGGTGTATAGGGTTAGAGTATATGGGTTTAGGTTTTTTAAGCAAGAAGGCTTAGACTACTGCTAGTTCTAATGCTCCTGTGAATAGGAACATGAATACGAATCAGTAGTTCATGAAATAATAGTCTTACTAACAATACTAATCATGATTCTTAGAATTATGAAAATGATACAGATCGTGCTACTCTTCTACAAATACCAGTACAATCCTAATGCCAATGTGAATGCTATGACGAGTGCATACGTATGTATATAGATACATATACATTCATGTACATACATGGGTAGTTGTCAAAATTGGGGTCCCTTTTGGGTCCTTATTATAATACGGCACCTAAATTTAGGGTACCCAAAAAGGGGCCATAATTTTGACAACGACCCACATGTTACGCATGGCTTCTCTGCTCGGGCTCCTCATGCCAAGGACCACTACGTCGTCGGGTCTCTTTTGTTGTACCCTGTTTTTCAACTGCTGTATTGTCAGTCTCAAGACAAGGCAGAAAACGCCTTCGCGTGCAAGCGAATCAGAGCTGCTTGCTCAAGATGAGCTCATATTTCGTGCTGCATGATGGCTAGGTGTGAGGAACGACGAGAAATGCAACATGGAGAAGGGCAGTGATGCACTAGCATCACTGGTAGCAGCGCATCGGCGGCTGGAGTAGCTGATTCAAGGACGATTTTTTCTGCTTGCACAATAAAAGCGCGGCGAAAATTGCAGGATCCACGGTTGCGGGCTTTCCTATAACGTCGTTCCCTGTGACATGTTGCCCGTGTAACTAGTCCTGTTGTTGCAGACATCGCCGCTGCTTGGCTCAGGCACGGCAAGCTCTGTGAAGACTCTGCACGGCATTTCAAGCTGCAACAGCCCCACAGACGGACACATCACATTCTCGGAAACCAGTTGAATCACTCGATCCTGAAACAGTCTGGCCGGCACATATCACAAAAAACACCACCTGTGATTCCTCCACTCTCACAGCCCTGGAACCACTGATTAAAGCCGTCAGTCCACCAAAACTGCAATTCTACGCCCCCCGACCGAACCCTACTTTTACCCTTGACCTGCAGCCAAAAAAACCCTGCACCAGTTTCCCTCAACCCAAACTCTCGCACCATGCTCCGGTTCTCCGGGACAGACGCCGCTGCTGGGCCTGAGTGAGTGCTGGGAGCCGTGCGCTTCGAGTTCGAGGACACATGAAACACTAGACTCACATTTACGGCTCCCTGAAGCCTTGCCACGGCAAGAACCTTCTGACCGGCCGAAATACTCGGAAACAAAGGCGGCAGGGATGCGATGTAACTGCCTGACATGGCCTTTTAAACAAATAGAACAAACCTTTCTGGATTGTTCTGTACCGCAACTGAGTGAGTGGAACTAAGGAAACAACTCCGAAAGTTTGCATAGTTTAAGTTTAGGTTTCGGCCCAGCCACTGAGACATACGGAACCATGCGTGGACTGAGGAGATGTAGCTCTCCGCCTGTTTTGCGAGGAGGGCAGGGTGAGTGTTCGGATGAGGTGGCCAGGCAGTGGCGCTAACATCAAACCGTAGTACCAGACTGAAGTGGCGCAAGAAACATCTTCCATGCTGCCTGGCCGAAACTCCCACTGGTGACACATAGATTTGGATGCCGAGACATCTGCTGGATCCTGCTGCTACTTCTGCTCCTGCTCCACCACTACTACCAGTACTCCCACACCACCACCACCACGACTACCACCACTACTGCTGCTACTACTCCTGCTGCGGGTACTGCTGCTAATTACTAATTACTCCTCCTGCTAGTCCCACGCACTACTACCAAGACGACGTCAACGAGGCAAGTCAGGCGGGCAGACACGATCACGGGCTGCGCGTGCTGGGGAGAGCCAACGTACCTGCAGTACAGGGCTTGAGGTTGGTTTTCCGAGCCACCAACAAGCTCTCAGGTTTCGGCTTCATCTATGTTGTCTGGCTGTAGCCCAACACTATACGAGCATACGACTGACAAACCTAGGACCTAAATTCGTGTAGGGCGTCTGGCGTCTTCGACCTCGCCGGGAGCCTGCTAAAAGGCCGAATTGAAGCCTTCCGAATCCTAAACCTGCAGGGTCAAAAACTACCGTCTCGGATTCCTTGATCGTGGTTTCATGACATATTTGCTTCTTCGTCCTTCGAAAGTTATAGCTTGCATAGAGCCTTTGATGGGTAGGATAAGTTCCGCGGGTTGAACTTAGGGAATCTGCAAGAATCCGAGAAGATACTCGAGCACAACAGCATCTGACCAACACAACGAGCCAAACGCAAACACTGGAACAATCCTTGCGGGGCCGGTTGCGATCACAAACTAGTCACTCGTAACCCCGACCCGCTTGGAATATGCGATCCGTGAAACCCAAAACCTGCGTATGTTGATGCAGCGCTCTGTGGCTGTGCCTATCCCTCCCCTCCAACCCCAAGACAAGCCTTAAACCCGAACTCGAGGTTCAGACCCCAGCTCGAATAGCCGCAGGCGCACACTGGCACACCAGAGATCTCCCTGGGACTGAGCTGCCGTGTCCTCAAGTATCACGTGACTTTGTTGTGAGGGCCAAAATACAGCGGTTAGAGCTTGAGGTCCAGGGTAGAGGCTTCCTAATGATGATGATATCTGGAGAAAAGAGGGGATTGTACATCAAGGGTCTTCATAATCGCGGCCTTTCCGTATTTTGACCATCGAGTTCTTCTGCTTCCGGTTCTGCCTATCGATTACAAGCTTGTCCAAACGCTATCACACTGATGCTGACTGGCATATGTACCAAGGCAGTGTACGCTGCAGTGACTGTTTTCCGGACCAAATAGAGCAAGCACATCGCAATGCAATGACGGCTGGAGATGAGAACCACCCCTCAAATCACAAAAATCAGCACTGCATGTTTTCGTATAGTCTGCTGAGATCACGACGCCTCGAGAGATGGCATTGTCCCGCCTGTTGCACGAGAGTTGCGTGTGCCATGGGATGTTGCCTGCACCCTAAACCCTGGAGCATCCTGGAGTCCTAACTAACTTGGGACTTTCCTGCTTGGAGCACCAGGGGCGGACTTTGTAAGCAGATTATGCCTGTACAAGAAGAGTGGACTTCTACGCCAATTGGGGGTTGTCATGACTACAACCATACCTATGGCCTTCTTACGAGCTCCTCTGATAAGCCCTACTGTATAAGCTGCGGCCCTTGTAATGGTAAACCGGCGCCTGGAGACGGAGAGCGCGACATTCCTTGCCTTAACGGATTTCAAATTGTAGAGCTGCCGGGAGTAATGCTTGGGGTTTGTGTTCGTATGGCGTCGGGTTTCGGTGGCTAGTCGAGCCTCGAAGGCCAGAACTCACATCGCATTGAAAGCATGGGGAAAAGCCAGCCCGTACGAGAACGAGAACGACTTCGAGCACGACAGCGGCTAATTACTACCTCCTACTACTACTACTACTACCACTACTACTACTACTACAACTACTACTACTACTACTACTACTACTACTACTACTACTTCTACTGCTGCTTCTGCCGCTACTTCTGCTGCTACTTCTACTGCTACTGCTGAAAATTGCTACTGCTACCACTAGTACTAGTACAAGTACTAGTACGTGCTAGCACTAGCGCTAGTTCTAGTTCTAGTAGCACGTAGTAGTAGTAGCAGTAGTAGTGGTAGTAGTACTACAACTACTGCAACTGCCACTGCCACTGCTACTGCTACCACCACCACCACCACCACTACTACTACTACTACGACTACTACTACTACTACTACTACTACTACTACTACTACTACTACTGCTACTACTACTGCTACTGCTACTGCTACTGCTACTGCTACTGCTACTGCTACTGCTACTGCTACTGCTGCTGCACCTGCAACTGCAACTGCAACTGCAACTGCAACTGCAACTGCAACTGCAACTGCAACTACTACTACTACTACTACTACTACTACTACTACTACTACTACTACTACTACTACTACTACTACTACTACTATACTACGACTACTACTATCACCACCACCACAAATCCTATTACTGCCAGTATACTACGACACCACTGCAACTCCCACTGCCACAAACGCAGCGGCGACAACGAATACGACCGCGGCGACAGTCTCATCAGACATGAGAACAAGACGAATCCCGAAACAGGAGTACCATGAGTACCATGAAGGCCGGTGTCTATAGGCATAAGGCAGGACCAACTAAACCCTTTTTGCAGCCCTTGTGTACAACAAACTGGGCAAACACACTCGAAGTATGCAGCCAAGGCACGGGTATGCCACTACAGATGCTGGCGGCAAAGATGTCAGGGAGCCTACCAGAGTTTGCCGCTTCCAATATAAGCAAACCACTTTTCTTCTAGATTCCTTTGGGCTCTTGCAACTTGATTTCTGCATCGAGGATACCGGTGTGTAAAACAGGGTGTCGTGCAGCAGTCGCGTTCCTAAATGTAACAGCACCTCCATTAGCTTCTGCATGCAGCCGAACGTCTACAGACGTACGTGCTAACAGATGCTAACAAAGGGTCTTACATGCACAGCTGCTCTCTGTGTGCGTGTATGGAAGATACAAATATGCATGTTTGTAAGACTTAAGACATGCACATATGCATGGATGGATGGCTACGTTGACGGATGGATGGATGCATGGCGGTAGGCCACCAGGATGCTACGCCTTCTACTGACAACGCAGCTTCCCTCCGTTTGCATAGGAATTATGACACTGCTGGCAGGGTCGCGGAGTTTTGAGCTTAGCTAGAAATAGGGGGCCCTAATACTTAGAAGGGATTTGGGCCCCAATATACTATATTTTCCAAAATAGTATAGTTAATGATTAAGGCCCCTGTATTATGCTTCGTGACAGTCGGCAGCATGCAATTGGCTGCTCTGGTGGACAACTATTCGACAAGGGCGGAGCTATCTGCGGCAATGCAACATCGGATACGTCGCCCTGCAAAAGGGTCCCCTCTGAGGTACAAAATGCGGCAGCTAAAGAACAAGTGATCAACCCAAAAATAGTAATGATAAATTATCTAGGCCCGTACCGTAGTCTGAAGTTCCTGCTTCTGGCAGGTTCCGATGAGCAGACTACGGGTATGATACTGGAACCCAGCATCCATAAACCTGCTAACCCTGAAACCCTGAACTCTACTGGTCATTGTGCATCTTTCCCATGATTTATAAGCGCCTCCGAAGCTCGGAACAAAGGGTACAGCAGTGGGCGACATACCTGCATGTCTGATAGAGTCAGCCTCTCTCCGTCTGCTGTCTTATGTCGAAGTATATTAGAGCATACTATACCAATTACTACACTGTGCTGTATTTTGTATAATATAATCTCATGAACCTTCTGAAGATTATACACTATTCCCTGCATTGGCCGCTCAAGGTCTCAATCCCTAAGCCCTAAACGCTAAACCCCAAACCCTGAACCCTAAACCCTACAAACCCTAAACTCTAAACCCTAAACTCAAAACTCTAAACCCTAAATTCTAAACCCTAAACCCCCTAAACCCTAAACTCTAAGCAACAACCAAAACTCAGGTGGTTCGGGATCCTGCACTTCAGTCACCAAGACCCTGGTTTCAAAGCCGCAAGATCAAGGGAGCTTCTACCTTAAACCCCGGAAAACCCTAGCCTTTTTTTTAAAGGACTCCATAGAAGGAAGTCATAATAAGGAATCCTAAGAAGAACCCTGAATATCCTATATACCCTTTTTTCAGGACTCATGTAAGGAAAGCATAATGAGGAACCCTAAAAAGGTAGGATACTTAGGGGTTAAGGTAGTTATGGAGTTCTCGACAAAGGAAATCTGGATGGCTGCCTGCTCGGGCTTTCTGCGGATGTGAGGACAGTGCCTCTGCTATCCGAAATTTTGCTACAAGCAAACCTGACAACTCTCGCCAAGACAGACTGCATTGAGGAGCCATGGCAAAAACAGCACACTCGCACTTGCGTAGGAGCCCGATCACCCTTCACCGAAGCACCCCTGGATCCAAACCAGAGCAAGGCTGAACCTGCCAAAGAAAACTTAGACCCAATGCCTAGAACCCCTGAGCCCTTTTTTGCAACTAACTGGCAACGCCACCCCTGAACCCGTTAGTATAAACCCCTGAACCCTAAACCCTCAAAGCCCGGTGACTCGTAACCCTCTCACTGGGGTATAGTATACTACAATTATAATACGGAAACCCCCAAATCGTATTGGTTTAGATTACTTAGGCCTCAATACCCAAAGGTCCCCAAAATAGTTCCTTTTGGGGGTTCATATATTTAGAACTCTATAAGGGAATCCCAAAAAAGAACTACTATGGGGTCTATGGGTAGTAGCCCTCTCACTGAGCTCCGAGCGGCCGAGCACCGGCATGGCAACCAGTGGCCTCACTAAGGCGGCTGCCAGAGGTGGCGCCGGGAACCTGGGAGCAACGGTTCCTTTAAGGTCCCTTTAAGTGTTCCTTTAACAACGAAAGACAAGAACACTAATAAGAGAAGATGGAGTAATAATATAGTAACGGTAGCAACAATAATCTGGCAATAAGAGAAGATATGGTAATAACATAGTAAGGGTAGCAGCAATAATGTAGTGTTCATTGTGTCAAAAGTATTATACCAGTGATACATGAAAGAATACTGAGAAGAGAAAATATAGCCATAATAGTAGATAGCAACAATCATACTTAGTAATAAGATTTGTAGTCACAGTATCAGTAGTAAGACTAGTAGCAATGGTGATCTGTTCATGATGTGATACTGATACCAGTAACAGTGGCAACAACCATGATAAATGTAATCGAAACCTCATGTTAAGAGAACCTCCATTCACGGGATCCTTAGAATAAGGGTTGTACTGGTAAGGGATTATTAGGATCTACATTGGATCCTGCTGTTGTCATCAAAGCCGGTTTTCCACAGTTTAGCCGAAAGGGCCATGGTGGAGGACCGCCGGGGGGGAGCAAAGTTTTCGGGCATGTTTGAGGTTTACCCATCGGCCCCATAGTAGTTCCTTTTGGGATTACCTTATAGAATTCTAAATATGAACCCCAGAAAAGAACTACTTTGATGCCTTTGGGTAGAGCATGCCTCCTTGCAGTGGGCAGAATGGTCGTCTTCGCAACTGGAGTAGCAGGCCAAAGCCACCCACGTCGGGATTGGAAGACCCTGCGTCACTACCCCATACACACCCTGCACCATTTAATTGCTCTTGTTGCATCAAGGCCTATTGCGATTGCCGGGTACCCTCAAATTCCTCTAAATCCAAAATCCGGATACCCTATTCCTCTAAATGCAAAATCCTCAACCCTGAACCCTGAAACCCCCCGCACAGATCCGAACCCCAGCCCTCCCAAGAAACCACCCCCTGAACCCCCGAGGAAGCCTCGGTGCAGATGGGCTCCGTGCAACCTTGGTTCAGGGTTCACTTGGAGGATCATGGGACTTAGTAACTAGGGTTATTAATAAGGTAAATCTACTTATAACTCCAATTAGTAATTAGGGTACTTATAACCTTACTTACTAAGTCCCATGATCCTCCAAGTAGGGTGGCATGTGAAGGGCTGCGAGCGGAGAGATACTGAGTTCACCTTATCGCGGCCCTCATCATCCAAAAATACATACCACCAAACAAAGTGCCTCCCGTTCTGCAGGGGTTGCCGCCCTTCACGGTGCTGTTCACATGTGGTTTTGTTTCGGGGTGAAATTCGTGGTCCTGCGACGACTCGTGCTCACCATCGCCTTTAAAACCGCTCCAAAATGCGGAGAGTCCTGGCAGGTCCATGCAATTCGGCTTCGTGCGGTTGCAAAACCAGCCGCTCTGAGAGGTTCTCCGGGTCCCCGCTGTTTTGGCTTTTGGCGCATCTGCCCGTTGTTTACCTTTAATCCGAAACCCCCCAGGGACTCCAATATACCTGAATAAAGGAGTACACCGTAAATTATAGTAGGATCCCTAATATGATTTTATCAGGAACTTTACAGTCCCGTGTGCTCCCATCATAGAGGTCCCGTACATACTTCGATGTGCAATTCGTGCTTCCACCTCTAAATCTTATAGTTGCTGAGTTCATAAGCCCCCCCCAAAGTGTACACTTTCAGTTTTCTAGTGGGTAATACTACTTTCCAAAAGGTGTATCCACTCAGCTGCTAAGAAATTCGAGGCCCCACTTGCGCTTAACGATGTCGTGCTCCTTCCATAGGGGTGCCAGTTGCGCTCCTGCCACTGTGACGGGCACATGGGGTTCCTAGTTATTCCTTGGTTGCCAGGTGATGTTTCACTCGGCATAACTTCAACAGAGTTCCGGGTACTTGCATACACATGTGGGGCGGATGCTTCGACCAGCCACTGATTTTGGCAGCTCATCTTGGCCAAGGATACCTGAACCCAAAGTTGCAAAAGCTGGAGCCTGTCTCCCCGAACCATGCAAGCTTCCCCCCAGTGTGTGGATTTCGGGCTTCAGCCAAGGGGGCGGAGCCATTCATCGTTGAACTGCTGCTCCGCTGCAGACCTTCGCACTGCTACGCCAAAGGGCTACTCTACCAGAAGTGGGCCAGTGCCTGATTCTACATTTTAGGGTTACCGACAGCTACCCCAAAGTGCAAGTTGCGCAACTCTCCCTCTCCCTCTCCCTCTCGCTCTCCCTCTCGCTCTCTCTCTCTCTCTCTCTCTCTCTCTCTCTCTCTCTCTCTCTCTCTCTCTCTCTCTCTCTCTCTCTCTCGGTACAGATCTCTCTCGGTACTAATATTCGCGCAAGAAGTATCCGACCACGACAGTTCGGACCTCGGAAACGAAAATTCACGAAACCCCTCCATCCAGCTCATGGTTCATGGCTTCGGGTTTCGTCTGCTCAGGGATTCACTCTCTGTCTCTCTCTCTCTCTCTCTCGGTACTAATATTCGCGCAAGAAGTATCCGACCACGACAGTTCGGACCTCTGAAACGAAAATTCACGAAACCCCTCCATCCAGCTCATGGTTCATGGCTTCGGGTTTCGTCTGCTCAGGGATTCACTCTCTGTCTCTGTTTCTCTCTCTCTCTCTCTCTCTCTCTTTCTCTCTCTCTCTCTCTCTCTCGGTACAGATCTCTCTCGGTACTAATATTCGCGCAAGAAGTATCCGACCACGACAGTTCGGACCTCTGAAACGAAAATTCACGAAACCCCTCCATCCAGCTCATGGTTCATGGCTTCGGGTTTCGTCTGCTCAGGGATTCACTCTCTGTCTCTGTTTCTCTCTCTCTCTCTCTCTCTCTCTTTCTCTCTCTCTCTCTCTCTCTCTCGGTACAGATCTCTCTCGGTACTAATATTCGCGCAAGAAGTATCCGACCACGACAGTTCGGACCTCTGAAACGAAAATTCACGAAACCCCTCCATCCAGCTCATGGTTCATGGCTTCGGGTTTCGTCTGCTCAGGGATTCACTCTCTGTCTCTGTTTCTCTCTCTCTCTCTCTATCTCTCTCTTTCTCTCTCTCTCTCTCTCTCTCTCTCGCTCTCTCTCTCTCTCTCTCATGAAAAACCTGGGCTAGACTCACAACGCTGCATCAACACTCTACACACTACGGCGCATTTCTGGCCAGATCCGGCCGCTGATCGTTGCAGGGGAGTCGCTGCTTTCCAGGTTGCATGCTAGGTCCTAGACTCTGCATGGCTTAGGGCTTTTTTTTTGAGCTCCTTTTGGTTTAGGGCTTTAGGGTTTAGGGCAAGCCCTGAACCTACACCTCCAAACTCTCACAGCGCCTCGCGGCATTGGCGAGTTCCTTGGGTTCCACGGCGGGCTCTCGCTGCGTTGACGGAGAGCTTTGGGCGACTGCTCCGCCTAGAGGATAAGGGGTGGTGTTCGGGATTGAACCCAATATAGCAAGTATACTGAGCCCTATATACCCCGCAACCTTTGTGTAACTGGCTGACATTTGGCGCCTTGAAACTCGTTAAGGATGCGGTCGCAGGCTTCCGTTCTTTCTTTTGGCGCTTTGCACAACATCGAGGTCGCATGGGAGTTTCCGAAAATAGGGGACCCTCATATAGTACCGTAAATTTAAAGTAGTAGGACCCTTACTATAAGGACACCAAAATGAGGTACCCCCCCCCCCCCCCCCCCCCCCCACCCCCCCCCCCCCCCCCCCCAATTTTTGGAAACTCCCACATCGAGGCTATGGAGGCTCAGGATTCTGAGATTTGGTTTTTCAAAGCGCCGGGACATGGGACCATGAGGCTTCCTGGACCACCAAAATTCGTGTTTTTCGTTTTTCGCTACAGTACTGTAAGGAAAAAACCCTACAGTTCCACTTACTAGGGCTGGCCGTAAAGTATGTAGAATAATAGCATGTTTATAGGTTTTGCGCCATTATATTACCTACTTTGAGGGTCTAGCTTGACACTTCTGCATGGAAATGAAGGTTTCTCTACCACAGGGGCCTATATTATTACGTATACTATTTTTTGGGGGGTTCCTCTTTATATAGTATAATGGAACCCAAAACCCCACTCTAATTTTTAAGGCCCCTACATTATAGTACCCTTACAGATCCCTTACCCCTTATAGACCCCTTTAAAGGAACCCTATTCTAATTATTCAGGCCCCTACCCTTTCAGACCCCTTCTAGACCCCTTTACGGAACCCTATTCGATTGATCCTTTAAGGATCCTTTCAAAGGGAACCCTATAACAATAAGGCCCCTATAGTATGCATCTTAGGACAGCGGGAGACACAGTGGGGGGCCTGGCTTTTGGGTGATATGATGTAGGGGCCTTAATGAATAACAAGAATAGGGTTCCCCTGAAGGGGTCTCTAGGGGTTGCTATAAGGGCGACTATAAGGCTACTATAATGTCGGGGGGGGCTCAATAATTAGAATAGGGTTTTTGGCAGTTTATACTATACTTATTGTAAGGAACCCCCAAGATAACATAGGTAATTCTTAAGGGTGCTGTTGCAGGCTCTGCAAAAGAGCCGTATAAAGAGGTTGGCCCCAAAACATGCGAGCTCCGAGGGCATCCCTTACCGTCCTGAGACGTACTACCAGAGCGGCCTCAATAACTACCTTTACTATTTTCGGTAGCTCCTTATTAAACTATTTATGGGCTTAAAGCCCCTTTGCTATTTCCTACACTCAACACTCAGCGAACCGGTGATCATTTCAAACACCTGAATGCCGGGAGGTCATGCGGGCCTCGCGCAGCAAGGGCTCTACAGCCTGAGCAGGAAACAGGGCAGCTAAATATAGGGGCCTTAATACTTAGAATAGCGTTGTGGGGCCCATTCATACCATAATTCTATTAAGGCCCCTATGTTTCAAAACCAGTGAGACCTGTGGGAAGTGGGGAGGGGCCTCTCTGACCACCACAAACGACAGTTCTGCTCAATCCTACTGCGTCGCCTGGCCCCAGAACCTCAAAATATCACATGGGTGGTTGTCAAAATTAAGGTCCCTTTTTGGGTACCCTAAATATTAAATGCCGTATTATAATAAGGACCCAAAAAGGGACCCTAATATTGACAACCACCCACATGTCTCCCACAAGGTGAACTGAGGGTTGAGGTGTTAGGTCGTTACCGCTTGGCAACACAGACTGGAAGCAAACATGGCACTCACATCTTCGGGAAGACCCTCGCCAAGTTTCGGGTCCTCGCTACGGAGGTACAACGCAAGAAACTAGCAGAGCGCAAACTTCAGGAGTATCTGTACAACACTTGATGGTCATGTCGAAGAGAAAACACTGCTGCAGATCGGAGTGCGAATTTGCAGGCACCTGGATAGGTTTGTCAATACCGACCACTTGCTACTTTCGAACCCTGTCTATGCGGCACGACATCCCCCAAGCTAAAATTCTCCAAACATCTGTTCAAGCGGCTTCGTGGCTAATCATTCCTCTAATACTGTGCTCCGAAGCACCTCTTGTGCTGCCAACACTGCGGAGGCCGCAGCTGAGATGGCGGCAGCGGCCTTACTCGGTGAGTTGTATGAGTGCTGCTTTGTCCCTAGCCGACAGGGCACTATTTTTACAAACGATTGAAAGGTTGGTACACGACTTTCATGGTTCGGGCTGAAGAATGATTGGGAACCGAGGACGGAGTGGCATTCATTCCGAAAAAAACCTGCTGTCGAATTGAGCCCCACTACCCCTAAAGGATGTACAGGGCTTCCAGATCGCAGACCAATGAGTGGCCAACAACCAAGAGCTTCGAGAACCCGAGGCCTATTCTACACTCCTCCAAAACCACACAAGCCCAAACCTTTTTTAGATAAAGAGATCACAGTAAGAAACCCTTGAAAAGGTCGGTTATTTGGGCTTTAAAATACACCCAACCCTAAACCCTAATCCCTGGAGGCAAGGAAAGGGTGCCCGGCTGCTGCCCGTCCAGTCTCTGGGCCTCCTCGGAACGGCTTCGGTGAGTGTGCGATGATGAGTGCCTCGTTAATGAGACATGCTTTTTTTAGTCTCAGTGTTAGGGATTCAGGGATGACGAATATCCCAATATCCTCCTCATCACCAAAACCATTGTGACCTGCATGCCGCGATTATCACCATTGTCGTCGTCACCGTGTCCAACGAGTTTTCTTCTCGCTGTTCGAGCGTTGCTATGAATCAGTCGTGGCTGTAACTTAGAGACTCACGTGTTGTGAAGGACGATCTCGGGCAGCTTCTCCACGAAGCTCGAAGGTCGACGCGGACATGTGCGCAGATATGAGCCATGGCAGACTCTTTTAACCCACATTCGGCGGTCGTACATCGCCGTGCACCTTCTTTCGTTAGCTTGTGCCTTTTTTCCCGAGACTGCAAACAGTGACAAACACGTCAAATGAAATGGATCGAGATTAAATACCATAACTGTCAATCAATCGCAGGTGATCCCAACAAACATGCCCGACACGAAAGGCCCGGTGGCTTGAATTTTTGGCCGCGATAGAAGTTGATGTGTGCTGCGAGCTTCTGCACGACTTCGGGTGCATGAATTGTTAGTTTCTAGGGCCTGCAGACTCGGCTTGACAGGGAGTGTCACACCCCAAAACTTTGCACCACAGGGCCGCCGGTCAAATCTGCTTGCTGAGTTCCGCACGAGAAAATGCCACATCGATGTCCAGCGGGCTGCATTCCTCAACGGGTTCCTGGAAGGGCCAAGTTTGCAGATTATATACAGTTTACGTAGTATACAGTAAACAAACGGAATATGGGAAAGGGCCGAGTCTTAGCTACTGTTACTTCTGCTACATCTGCAAGCATATTGGAAGGCAAAGCTTCAATCAGCCAGCGGGTTGTGGAGGATTCCTTCTTGTCTAATTAGCCTCGCATGCAGGCCCTGCCGGAGCGCTTCCACTGACGACATCGCAGAATCTTGACATTGCATCATGAGGCGGTGCCTCCAACCCTCCCAAGCTTTCGCTGCTCAAACGCAGTGAGGGGAGTGCAGAAGGTTATGCGCGTACTTCTCCTCACTCTCTCTATACACTCTCGTGACTAATAAAAAGCCCGCAATAATTAGAACAGGGTTTTGGGGGCATATGATACCATTCATACTTACAATAAAGAACACACTGAAAATCCAGGACTCTCCTCCGCTTTTTATTTCGACACGATGACGACGGTTGTTAGCAGCTGCTACTGATTCTCGGTATGTTGCATGTTTCTGTATACTTGTGTACAAATGCCACGCAACATGTACATGGATGTGCACCAGACTGTGCAAATGTCTGCCCATCTATCCATCCCTCCATCCATCCATCGATGCATGTTCCATGTTGCTTGAGAAATGTATCGAACAGCTCACTAACTCGAGAAGAAACAGAGTTCTGGTAACCTTACGTTCGCTGTGCCTTGCCCCACTCGCTAGCCACAGCTTACATTGTCGCCATTCTAAACGTGATGGAAACGAAGCGATACGGTACATACTCTGCCAACTCTCGTGTTCCGAGTCGTGGAATAACCCTGGGTTGTGCTTTAAACCGATTGAAAAAATTATCTATGAATAGGTTCCCTTCATAAGGAAATAAGGGAAAGTAAAACAACACATCCCAAGGCACAACAACCCAGAACCAGAACCAAGAGCCGAGCCCGGGCTCCGGTCACAGCCGTGGGTGCCGGCAACACATCGTACCTTGGAGCTCACTTGGAAGGGCGGGGGACTTAGTAAGTAGGTTATAAGTAGGGTTATAATTGGGGTAGCTCCATTTAGGGTACTGATAACTCTACTTATAACCTACTTACTACGTCCCCTGCCCCTCCAAGCAAGGAAGCAAGGTTTGTCTGCGTATTGCGCATGGCAGAACGGCAGGCTTCAAAACAGCTTTTCTGGTAATTGCAGAACTTTTTGCTCGAGGCCACATGCGGGCTTCGGATTGTGGCGGGGTATCTTACCGAGAGGGCAGGTCGTTATGCCACGGATGCTACTGTTTGGGGGCCGCATGGGGGTGACAACTGGAGATGTGTATGCCGATTCAGTCGTCAGTGAGAGAGAGAGTGAGAGAGAGAGAGAGAGAGACAGACAGACAGACAGACAGACAGACAGACAGACAGACAGACAGACAAACAGAGAGAGAGAGAGAGAGAATGCAAGCATCCCCCGAGTTTCTCTCGCATGCAGCGTGGTAGCGAAGTCGGTGAGCTTACTCGAGGTGCAGATTTACCTTCTCCCTGCGCCCCCCCCAAGCCACAACCTGCCAAAACCCTGATTATATAAGACCTCAATATCTCTGCAAATCTTAACCAAAGCACTGACTAAGCCTCAGGTATAAGTCTTGAATTCCTGGACACTCAACTGAAACCGTGGGCCCACCAAACAAGTGTCGAATCTCCGAGCTCCATGCGGCCAGCATGGCAAGGACCTAGGAAGCTTCAAAAGCGCTGGACATTTCTATGGCCGTTGCTTTACTGGGTTCTTGCTGGGGCATGAAAGTTGAGTTACCATAATAGGGAAACCGTATTAATTATTTACAATAACCCTATCATAAGTAGCTGAACTTAATTTCCTCGATAAGAACCCAGTTTGTCGGCCCTTTCGCCCGCGACAAGAAGTAGGCAGAAGGCAGCGTCTCTTCGATCGGATCAAGTCGAGCTGAAATGGGTTCAGGGTTTACAGGCTTGAGTCTGTAGTCCGTCTTGCTCAGGATATAGTTTCCCGTATGGGCTTATGTTCGGAGCTGGCACAAGCTGGGCTGCAGTTCCGGTTGCTTCGGCTGATCCACAGCCGGCAATCGGATGCAAAAGCACTAGGACTCAGGTAATCCTGTTGGGATTTCCGAAAAAAGACACATGGCAGCTGCCTTCGGCGGCTTGAGTCGAGTATGGGCATGCCCATGGCAGCAGAGGAGCTCAGGAGTCTGCAATTTAGCCAAACTCTTGCGGCCCTGGCTTTTAAACACTTGGCCAAATATGAACGGACCGTTCGTACATTGGCCACATCTCGTGTTCCAGCACTCCAGCCGTCGTCCTTGAAGTTGCCCGGTTGCTCATAGGTTTCGGTAGCATTCACCAAGCAACCTTTGTTGCAGTTTAGAAAGGTGATCTTTGCTATGCCCGGGACAAATCTAAGCCCTCAGTTGATGCTAGAACATGCTGGAAGCATTAGCATCATCAGTAACAAAACCATGCATTCCCTTCCAGCTCATAATCGGAATGTTGACTTGGGCCATCTCTTGTTGAAGCCAAGCTCGGTGTTGCTGGCTAGGCCGAAACCCTAAACGGCGCTAGACCCTGCAGGAACACGATCTGGGCAGAACAAGGCTCGACCCTCTTTGGGGGCTGCTTAGCAGCCGAAAGAAATCGAAAGAATCACCTTCACTGAGGGTTTAGGATTAGACCTACACGCCGTTTGAGGGTATGTCCCTAGAAAGTGGGTAGCGTTTGTGTTCCACCCACAAGAAATCCTAACATCTTGGGCGGTGAACGCTTGAAGCAACTATTGGATCGATGTAGGTGGTCTTTCTCAGGAGTTCCTGTCTAACTCTAGATTCGGTATGCATTCAGGTCTACCATGCAATCCTATAGATGTCTGAAGGGAACCCATGCACCCTCATTTCGCGGATGATATTGAAAGTCGTGACATCTGCAGGCTCACCGCGATCTGGTTCTTCTCATCCAGGCTGGTCGACCTGTTTGCTCCGAAGATCTCTGGTTCCAGTTTCTATACTGAACTTAGAACCCTCCCAAAAATTGTAATTTTAGCTGTTTCTTGGGGATTATAATAACCAAAAACTAAAAATCATTTCTAAGTACCCCTACGTTTAAGGTCTTTGGAATGATGTCCACAGAAACATCAGGTGACTTCGCACATGGGTTGTGAATGAGTAGTAGGGGTAAAGTCGGACACTGGCATTGTGTGTCTGTGAGTCCATACTGAGAACCTGCCAGTCGTCTGTCCCGGAGCCCGGACGTGATGCTACACAGTTGGTGTTGGAGTAATGACATGATGCTCAGCACCAGCATGACTACTATTCGGACAAATGCGTAATTCCTGTTGGTGCTTGGAGCATCTTTCGACAAGCGGTCCGAGTGTTGAGAATTGAACCGAAGACTGACGTTCTGTGAAATAACACATAGCAAGCTCGAAGGCGCCATACGCCCAGATGCGGGGCTCGGGGCTGTGAGGGAGTTGCAGACAAGCTTGGAATTGTGGTGGCCCTAATAATGTTAGCTGCTAGCGACCTCTCAAGAATCCAAGAGGCCTCACCCGCAGCTTTTGGCACTTCAAAGTGGCTTGGCCAAGATATGGCAGCTCAAAGAAAAGGTCCTGCAACATGCACGGTGCGTCTGAGTGGCACCTGCACACCACCACAAGGTCCCAGACACATGTGCAAGACGTGGTCACAGCTTGAAAACTTTTTCATCCTCAAGGTATTACAACCGCTGGCACGTCGGTCTTGCAGTCAGACGATTGGCCAGTCGCCGGACTGTTCCAATGTTTCGGGATCCCATGACTGCTTCACGAGATACGACGAAGGAACTGTAAAAAGGGACCTGTAATCTGACCTGTACGGCCCCTCCGATGCTGGGTTTAGGGTGTTGGGTCCTCTTCAAAGCCGCAGGCCGTCTGCCCATTAAAGGCGGCGTTTGAAGATTGGACAAGCCAGTGTAGGAACCGGTCCTGCTCGTCCTCAGATCGGACTGAGCACAAACAAGGCGTAGAACCAAAATGCACTCCGAGCCCTCCACCACGGGTAGCTGCCGTGAGACTGACCTCCTTACCCAATATAGAGGCCTTTATAACTTAAAACAGTGTTTAGGGGCCCTGTATAGTATAATTATAATCAGGAACCCCAAAATACTATAGGTAATCATTCAGGCCCCTACAGTATGCCGAAGCAGTTCCCTTGCAATGAACTCGGAAAGACAGCTTCACATCAGCTCACGCTTTGTGTTCGGAGTGTGGTGGCCTTTGAACCTCTTTTGGCCACCAAGCAACCGAGAAGTAATCTTACCAGTACCACAATTAAATGATCAGGTCGAAACTAGGATCCCAGATTCACGGAGTGCTGCAAAACTCTCCACGGTCTTTGTCCCAAGCTTGAGAGCTTCCCAACTCCGCTTCATTCCCTCTCTCTCTTTCTCTCTGAACCGCTCTCTCTCTCTCTCTCTCTCTCTCTCTCTCTCTCTCTCTCTCTCTACCTCCCTGTGCAACGACCAGCTCCGGCCCGCAAGCCAGCCAAGTAGAGCTCAGGGACGATGACCAGTTACCGCTAATGGTTAACAATATCGCAATGGCTTGCTTCTCATGTTATGACTCATGTCATGAAGCCTCAGGGCCTCATGACTGCTCTTTCCATTAAAGCTGATGATATGATGTACTTGCTGATATCTCGTCCAGGGCTCGCTCGCAAAGAGGGGGCGCCAGGGCGGCTGAAACGTCCGGGCTCCTGGAAACTCATTGACAGCTCTTTTGGCCTACTTACCCAGGACGAAGCCCGCATTGCAGGGTATTCGACGGGTCTGGGGTTTAGGGTTTCGGGGTTTCGGATTCAGGGGCTTAGGGCTTGGGGTTCAGGGTTGGGCTCGCGAAAGTTTACGGCTAAGAGTTGATCCACGTTCTCGCATCACGTGCACCAACCCCGACAGTGAACATGATCATGCTCATCCGAATCCCTGCCAATCAACACGCGCAGCTACCATGCAGTATGCATGAGCATGCTCATCAATTTTGCAACACATGGAAACCTTTAACGCGAGGTGCTCATGCTCACGAGCACATGCCCAACAAGACCTTTCTAGCTACGCAGCTCGAGGCATTCAAGGTCCGAAAAATCTGAAACTTAACAAACTTAACGTGACCCACAGTCGCAAGTTCCAGCATGTCGCCAACGTTGCGCAGCGCCAAACCTCGGGCCTTAAACCCTCGGGTTTTTCTGCTCCAAAGCACAAAAATCTGTCTTAGTCTGTCTTGTCTTGACGAATGGGTCCAATTTCCCAAATATTCAAAGTTTAGAAATTAGATTGTGGACCCTAAACTTGTTATGGTGGTCTCTATACAGAACACGTTTTTCCGGCTCTGTTTTCTGTTGGAAGCGGGGCTTCCGAAAATGTGTCTCCCGCGACTCTACTGACACCTGTTAATGCAAGGCTTGTCCGGCCTGGCTTTTTGTGAAGCGTCTGAGCACTGAGCACTGTTTCTCATACTGATTACTACTAATTCAGAGCCGGGCCCCAGATAAACAAGATCACTTTTTCTTATGTTGTTGTAGTCGGAGAGGGGGGAACCTCGGGATCCCTCTTGGCACACCCCTCCCAAATCAGAACACCAAGTAAATCTTTATGCAACTTCTCCCCTTCGACTCCCTGCTCTTGGTCAACACACCTGATGTCTCACAACCCGAAACTCCACCCAGTATCACAGGATTCAAGCCTGATTCAGGACGAGGTAAAGTTTGCCCGCAAGCGATAAGTTAAAACTGCAGTTGACAAAACAAGGCAAAGCGAAGTCAAGTCTTGTGCAAAAAATGGCAGATCGAGACACAACGACAGAATAACATGTTTATCATCGTGAAACGGTGGCGAATGTTGGAGATTGCTTTCCGTTTGCGGTGTTTCGGAGCAATTCAAAAGATTTCTCGTAGACTCAATATGGTTCGAAAAAATTTAACAAGATATACTCAGAGTTTACCTGGTCATGCCACGATTTCATCCGTTCTCTTCTAATGTTGAATATGACATAGTAAGATTTCCAGGGGCGCGATGCACACTATCTTCAAGTTGCAAGATAATCGGGATTGATGTCAGGTTTTGCCGGATCCAGTTCGACGAATATGTACGCCGTAAGCCCTGAGGTTTGACAGGGGACCTAGGTTTCAGATGCCACAAAGCCACGATTGAAGCATCTCAAGGAACCTTAAATTCAAAAAATATAAACAGTCTACTCAAAACAAGACGTTTGACAAGCATCCTTCAAACCATCTGTCCTGGTATGTGCACATCCACCCCGCCGGCACGGAACCCCGAGGCATCGCGGTCGTCTACGACAACCTCCACACTCAGTGTCCTTACGCTGGGATCCAGGACGTCGGTGTTGCCTAATTTCGGGGCCTTAGAAAATAAGAATAGGATTTTGGGGCCGTTATACTGTAATTATAATAAGGCGCCCCCCAAAACAGCAGTGGCAATCCCTACAATAGCTTCGATCCTGGTTGCAGCGAGCCGTGATGGTTGAGGGATTTCAGGCTAAGGATCGGTTTGGAGCATTGGTGCAGCAGCTCGGGTATTCCCTAAGGGTTCATGTACCCGAATAGTTCATACTTTGGGCCCGAAGTACGAATAGAGGGACTACTTTGAGGCCAAAGTATATACTAAATCGACCCTTAAGGATGTTTGGTGAGGCAGAAGCCTCTTTCCACTCCACGTGTCAGTTTGATCAGGAATGTGTCGTGCTAATTTTTGCAACATCGCCGGTTGACTATGTGACTAGGGTGCCAATTCCGTATGAAAGGCCGCGATGCGCTTCAGCAGGCAGCACCATCCACTTGCACTGCTCATCGACAGCGTAGAGGGCCGTGGAAACAGAGGGCGCCTAGGTGGCGTGGAGTACAGAAAGGTTCTGGTAAGAAAACACTAAAGCTGTCATAGGTTAACAGAAACGGTTTGCTTTTGTACCCTCAACATCCCGCGAGTTTGAAATTGCTTCAAAGCAGCTGGAGACGTGTAGAATGACTGGAGCACTGCTTCTGGCGCATCGTCCAGTTCCTGCACCCGACCAGTGTGACTTGAGGCCTATATGCCACACAATTTCAATCAAGGACATCGTAGGTGCCGTTGCTCTTTTATGCAGTAATTTCACTGAGCTTCCCTACCGTGTGAACTAATACTCTAGCAAACCCCAAAAGAAACGTGCGACCGTCTCTCCAATACCTGTGGGGAAAGCTTCATCAAAATCCTCTCCTTGACGAGCTCTGACTCTTGCAGATGGCTCTCAGCATCTTCGCTCAGGAAGCCTGATTTGGCACTCGGGCAGCAATATTTAGGTTTGGGATTCAACTTATCAGGTCGGATGTGTCGGAAGCTTGTGCCTGGCGGATGCTACGCCGGGAGCAAAGCCGATCAATTTCAGAAATGAAGCCTGATGAAGCCATCGAAACAACACCTGTGTAGCCACACCTTCCGAGCATGCGCAAGAATACGGATGCTCTTGCAGAGTGACCATCACCCACCCAGCAGCACTGAGAGAGGTCGAAGATAAGCGGAAAGCTCAAAAGCCAAAGGGGCCACAGCATGAGGGAACATGGGGCGATGGCCCAATGCGCGTTGTTGGAATCCGTGTTCAGTAATTGGCAACCCGAAACAAGGAGACACTAAATTTCGCCCGGAAAGGAACTACGACGAAGGGTTTTAGCTGCTAGCTGCCTGGGGCGCGCCCGGACTCCGAGTCTCAAATCAAGTCCAGCTGTCTGTGAGCAGCACTCAACCCAAAGAGAACCTCTTGCAGTGTCAAGTGTCGGATCTTGAACTGATTCTCAATCTCCTTCTGCAGGCCGTTTAGCATAGTCCAGATCTGCCTGGGAAAATCCACGGAAACTGAACTAGACTTGCTGACTTTTTTATGCCGCCTGAAGGCTAGGCTGCACACGAATACTTCTTTCCTTGCGACCGCGAGTCAACACTGCAACGGAACATTGCCCACCGAGCTCGTACTGCAGCTCCGGGGCTGGATCCGAGTCGATGCGCAATGCACGGCCTTCTTGAGGTCCTCGATAGCAAAGTCATGCACAACCAAGGAAACAGGAAACATGGCAAAACATGATCCTAGACCTTGCTCTGAAGGCTCCGGTCGGGGAATAGTCATGAGGCACGGTCAGAGATCTTACATGGATGAGTGCGCATGTGCAACTCAGTCCTGGTTGGCCGACCTGAGCACACGCAGGGCTGAGCACATGGAGGGAGCGCAACAGCTTTCTCGATCGGTGAGCTTTTTGTACGCCGAGCTGGCAGTTTTCACAGCCATCAGCACCACCTCTGGCACTAGTTACCCCTGTCAAGGCACGAGGAAGACGCGGCCCTGACAGTTGTATCAAGCCTAAACCCTAAACTGCCGAGAGCGCCGCTGACCATTTGATACCATTTGCATGGGCGCTCGAGGCTCCGACCGAGGGGACGGTGCGCCCCCATTCCTAAAGAAGCGCACCCACCGCGCGCACTCTGTATACACACCCCAAGCCCTTTTACCTAAACCCTAAATCCAGGATCCGGAAGAAGGAGCCTCTCCCCAAGCCGACGAGGCACACCTCCGACTTTGCCAGCAGCAAAGGTGCCTTTATATGCCGGAAGACCAGAGCCTCAGTCTGGTTTTCGGTTTAGAGTTTTAGGTTTCGGCGCTCACACTCAGGGACCTCCAGTTTCGAGAAAGGCTATTTCAAGGCCTGTTGCTGCAGAGATTGGAAGCTCAAGGGCCTGAAGCACTCGGGGCTTGAGCAGCGGCAGGGCTCAGGGGGAGCTGGAATCGAGAAGTGATCATGGCAGTCGAACCTGGCAAACCTGAACCTCGGATTTCAAGTGTGCATTGGGCCTTGCTTTGGGGCATCAGCTCGGCATGCCTATAACAACCCAACATTGCTGAATATCCAGGAGGCAATGCACTGCTCCAGCTGACCTGAATCGGAACAGTGCAGAGGTAACATAGGGACCTTAACAATTACAACAGAGTTTTGGGGCCCATTATACTATAATTACAAGAAGGAACCCCAAAAACGTATTGGTAATGATGATGCCACTGCTACTGCTGTTCCTCCTATTGCTTCTGCTCATGCTACCACAACTACGACTACGACGACGACTGCACAAAAAGCTAATATAGCACTAATAACACGACGACTGCTCCTACTTCAACCTTTGCCTCTACACCGCTACCTCTCCCTCTACTTTTCTACTGCTACTACTACTACTACTACTACTACTACTACTACTACTACTACTGCTACTACTACTACTACTGCTACTGCACAACCAGTACGATGACGACTGCTCCCACCACTACTTCCTCTTCTGCTACTTGTCTATAGCGGTGAAGCACAAACAAGCGTTCAGGTCGAGCGTCGCTTTTGCCTCTGCTCAGTCAGGGTCCGCGCCCGCATTGCTTCGGCAGTTGCCTGTATACAAGCAGCAAGCGGATTTAGGGGCTCAGGCTGTCGGGTTTAGGGTTTTCGACGCTCACACTAGCACAAGGCTCCACTGGGTTTAGGGTTTAGGGGTTTAGGGTTTAGTGTATCTGAATTGAGTGGGGAAGGATTTTGGGGTTTAGGAGATGACAGGACTGGACTTTGGGCATGTACCGAAGCCCGGCTCCACAAGTTTTGCCAGAGTCCTCTAGTATTTCAGGGCAGGAGGACCAAGGGTCGGATGTGCGGTGCGGTCGAAAATAGGTCTAAGACCGACGCTGTCGAGGAGCCTCGGCCTGTAAGGATCTCTACTGATGAAGTTGTTTGACGTTGAGGCACTGCCCAATTTCCAGTACCCCCCCCCCATAGTAAGAAAGGTTCGCCACCAAACAAGTAAGCAACAAGACCGAGTTGATGTAGCATAGCGGATGCCCGGACTAATTACTGACGCGACCCGTATCAGCAGGGCGGAAACGTGTATGTATATGTATGTGTATATATGTATATAGGGCGCATGAAACTTCATGTGATTGTGTATGTACTTCTCGAGCTCTGCCACAAGTATGCAAGCTGATGGGTCATCGCAGGTTATCGCCGAGAAGCCCGCAAAGCCGCAGCTCGTGTCCTGACCGGCACACTAGAAGCTCGCAGATTGTTGCATCCATGTTCAAACTCAACTTGGGACGAAGCAAAGATTACATGTTCGCGGCCTGGGCAGGAGGATGATGCACCACTAACCCGTCACCCCCGGATCGCTGAGCGCTCTCGAAAGCTCAGGACAGGGTAGTTGCGACACGCCCGCGGCCGAAGAACTATACGTGCATGGCTGCTGAACCCCCGTTTGAATGAACGCATGGACGTCGCTTGTCCTTTCCAAGAGGATGTTGGTGATCATGATCACGGCGAAAACCATGGCTAGGTCGATCTTGCCCGACAAATTCCCGGTGCCTGCCGGATAAGGGAACCATCTTTCTTCACCCCGGTGGTTTTGGGGTTCCGTCTGACGGCAATTGATGGCACCTCCAAATAACACGTCATGCCAGCTGTGAAAAATAATATTGTAGGTACTAGTACGTCCTCGTCTACCTAAACACTGCCTTCCACAACTCTCCGGCAATCGCCCACAAAGTCCTCTGTTCACCAGCCCCGATCATGCTTAGCTTTTGAGATGCTAGCCGGGAAAATCCAAAACCAACTCAGAGCATGCTCCCGAAAGTAACGGGCCACCTCTCTGCAGTCACAACATGTCAACAGAGCCAATACATGGATGGATACTATACAACAAGTCGGGACATAGCAAGATGATGCTAACCTCGGGGTGAACAGTGTGTCGGGTACAGGGCATCGACAAGATGTAGCTGGAACTGAAGTCTAGTTACTGAATCTCCGCATCCTGAACACTCGAGGCACTGGCACCTACAGGGCAGAATAGCACCACAACCACATCGAAGATGGCGAGGCAGGCGGGATGCACACCTTTGCCATTGACCATCGGGTACTGTCTGCAAGATCTCTGGGCATACTTCCGGCACTCTAGGAGTGTACTCTTCGTGGCCCCATGGTCAAAGAGTTAAAAAAATAGATATCCCAAATTAATGTAGGGGCCTGAAGTCTCGAGTGCTCGAAGACACCTACATCTTCAAAGACTTCAGTATAGATTTCACAGAAACCTATCTCAAAGCCCTCAGCCCGAACAGTGAGCTCAGCTTGAAAGGCCTGAGGCCAACGGCCAAGATCCGACCGAGCCAGAAAACCAATTTAAGTTCAACACGGGACAGCACCCAAAGATCCCAATACCCCTTAATTAAGGACAAAACCTGAAATTTCAGGGGGCTTAATATTATGATTTAAGGGATGTTCCTTAATTGAAGGGTATTGGCTTCTCTGGGCAACAAGTCGCCCCCCCACACCTTGCGTTGGCAGACGCTCAGCCCCGTCAACTAATGTGCCACCCACGTGGCGATGTACTGCAATGTCGACACTGCTTCTGTTGAACACTCCAGCAGGAGTATGGGCGTAGAAACTGCGGCCCAAGTGCTCATAAGTAGCAAGCAGTGCTCCCAGAGAATGAAGCCTGAAGGGGGTTTCGGGTTTTAGGCTTACCTCAAAGGGTTCTAGAAGGGTTCCGATAAGGTTCTATAACGGGGTTTGAAGGCCGACTTGCTGATCTTCTTTTGCAATTAGGAGACTAGGAAATTCGCGCCAGTCGCCGGATTCAAAGTGAACACCGGAACAGCTCCAAACCCCTCAAGGGCTGGAATTCCCTACACCCCAAACCCTAGACCCTCTGAACCCAAAGCCCTCTCAAGGGCTGAATTCCAGAAGGCCCTGGGCCGGAGGCCTCGGGCTTTTGAACAAAATTTGGATTGGAGCATCGGCAGGTCGGTAAATGGCTTGGGACTGCTTGTGTGTGTGAATGTTGTTCTTTTTCCGTTGGGTCTTCTCTTGCAGCTTGCAGCAAGCCACTTGGCAGTCACAAATTACACGTATACGGCTTATACTGCCCTGCTTTTTCGACAGGCTTGGGCAATTGCAACTTCCACGGTCCTCAACTCAACATACTCTTTGTGTAAGCATTTCAAAGGTGTGCGTGTGTGTGTGTGTGTGTGTGTGTGTGTGTGTGTGTGTGTGTGTGTGTGTGTGTGTGTGTGTGTGTGTGTGTGTGTGTGTGTGTGTGTGTGTGTGTGTGTGTGTGTGTGTGTGTGTGTGTGTGTGTGTGTGTGTGTGTGGGGGTGGGTGTGTGTGTGTGTGTGTGTGTGTGTGTGTGTGTGTGTGTGTGTGTGTGTGTGTGTGTGTGTGTGTGTGTGTGTGTGTGTGTGTGTGTGTGTGTGTGTGTGTGTGTGTGTGTGTGTGTGTGTGTGTGTGTGTGTGTCTGTGTGTGTGTGTCTTCGTGTGTATGTAAAATACTGCAGACATACAGACATATATCACGTGAACTTTCTGTTTGTTTCCAAACCCAATGGAAGTTCATTTTAATGCTATAACAAGCCCAACAAATTTGAACTGCAAAATCATCAAAATTCCTTGATTTTCAACCGCACCAGTGGAAGTCCTTAAAAAGCTATGTCACCCACATGAAGGCTATATATTCAAAAACAATTCAAATCCACCAGATGCCATCTACGCGCAATGCAAACAAAGGGAAAATGCTGTGAAGCGCGGCTTAAATGCCCCAAAATGTATTCCAAACCATCTAACTCCATATGTAAGTCTATGAAAAGTGCCAGACACATAGATGCATTGAGCAGCATGAGCACTGCATTGAACTGTTTTTTTACACGGACTTTGCATTCAGAAACCTGAAAATCTTCAGAAGCATGACAGTCCCTTGAATTGCACAAGCATCAAGGCCAGCCCATACAAATGAAACAAACACAGAGGCTAGCACATGTGTGTGTGTGTTCAGAAAACATTCAGGTTACTGACTTCATTCAGTCAGAAATTCGCTAAAACCGGTTCGGCTGCATTAAACTCCGGCTGAAACTGTATCCAAACCTCTGAACAATCCTTTCAAGTGCCTGAGACCAGCGGCAACCCATGAACATCTGCAGTGGGAATCCTGGCACATCAACAATGAAAACCCGTTAAACTCTATTCACATCCTATGCAAGGTATTCTAAAACATGCAATCCACCGTTGTGAGCGGGAAGTCTTTAAGGTGCTGTCAAAATGCGGTTGAAATCTAGTAGGTTCGTATACAAAGACCATGAAGATCAAATTTGCGGTTAAGATGCTGTTAAAATCGCATGAACACCATGTTAAAGCCGAATTCTCAAACGAACAAGAGCCGCTCCGTTCCAAAAACAACTGAAGCCACTTACATGCTGCCAAGAGAATATTCAGTACTAAGTTTGTATTCCTACACCCCTCCCATAACAGAAAAGAAGCCAGTCTCAACATGTCTCAACTAACTTCCAGTGGAAAAACAGGCGATATGCCACCAAACACTACTCTACTTATGCAGGCCCTACAATAACCCAATGCCTAATGTCACAGTCGATGGCGTTTCCTGAATGCACACATTATTTGTGATATAGAGATATGCCTAACAAGGCCCGACACTAAGAAGGAAAGACTCTGCATTTACCTCCGAAAGACACAACCCTGAAACCCTATAGATCCCTTTAAAGGAACCCTTAAGGATCCCTTTAAAGGAGTCGGAGCATGTCGGAGACAGGGGGCCGAGAATTCCATTTCGCGGCTCTGCCGCGGGGAAGAAATCCGCATACAGGGGCACCGTAACTCTGGTCATGTACAGCAGCCTGAGCTGATAAGTTGGATACTGCCCCCATACAGTAACAGTCTATAATAGGGCTACTATTAAGGGCCCAATACTGATAAGCAATATGGAAGCCGAAACAAAATACATGCCAATACTGTTTCATAAGGACTACTTAACAGAAACGTGTAGCTGTATGCCCCAAGACCTCATGCTAGTTATGAGGGCATATTGGGGCCTGACTCCGTGGTAATGTTGCTCGTCGCTCACGGTTGGAGAGCTTCGGGTTTAAACGGGCATAGCGTTCACGACAATCGATCTGAGGGACCTCGGCTATGCCTGTTCGGGTTAAAATTTATTTAAGTGCGAGGGAAGTCAGTACTCCGAGCGAGCCTCTCCAGCGATACGGCCTTGGAAAGTCTACCACGCCACCCTTCTCACATTCTCTTGTAGACTCTTACATGAACAAACAGCGAAACCTTCGCAACACGGGTCCTGGCTTCAGAGCTCGGGATTCCTGCATCGTGCTGCCACAGCAGCATCAAGAAGCCCAGCAAACAGAAGATCGCATCATGCCAAACCTGGCATCTTGTGTGCTGGCATCTTCTGCGAAAAGCTCGAGTTAGGAGAAGTCGTTGGGAACAGGCGGAAATCCTTTCTTTGGCGATTCAGCGCACGCTATCAGATCCTCCAGGAACCGGAGTTTGAACTGCAGGAGTCATGGGTCAACCCCTTGCCAAGTGCTGCAAACTCTGCGCCAAGGCCCACTGGTAGAACACAAACGTCCTCCGTTGTTCCCGGGAAAGCAGATCCAGACTCATTAGTAGTTAACAAGACGTTTCCGTCTGAATTCACCAACCCCAGTACCCAAATGACGCTTAATAAAGGTGCAAACCAGCGAAACAATGAAGTTCTCAGCATGAGAACAAAGACACATCCCCGTTTCGTCCTTGTAAGCTCGCCCGGAAGTGAACTTGGCGAAACACAGAGGAATTGCAGCCAGTCCTCGTCGTCCCAATACAGCGAGAGGAGGGGAGAAGTGGGGCTGCAGGATCTGAGGGTGTGTAAAGCTGTATAGGGGTGTTGTATGCGTGTGTATAGCTAGCCTTCACTGGGGATTAAGCTTGATCGCTGAGCCTGCTCAGGTCGTATGCGAGGAGATACAGCGAAACGTAGACGAAGCCATGCAGCAAGGGAGACCGATTAATGAACAACCGATGTGGAAAGACTGCACTGACTGCGCCTGTGGCACTTTCCTTCCTGAACTAGAGACGCATATGAAGTCGTGTCGTATGTGAGTAGACTATTGTCAAAGTGGATTTATGTCCGCATTTCTGTGGGTGTCGGAGAAGCCGGCAGTTCTACTTGCGCTTGCCTATGACAACTTCACCATTCCCGGTAGATGAGAGCAGCCAAAGCATCCCACGTGAGCCAGCAGAATCTTTGGTCCCACCGCTGGCAGCAGAAGGGAGGTCCCCCGCGCGAAGAAAATGATCGTCATCGCACCGAACATGCCTTGTCAGTTCGGTTTTAAGACACCTTCTACGCCCTTTGCGCAACACCGAAAGGCTGATTGTGGTCGCTCGGGTCGTAGATCGAAGTGCACAACTAAATAGTGCTATTGAAAACGCACCTTGCGTGCCTTTGCAGACTTCGGGCTCAAGCAGCATACACTTGAGGATTGTCGTAGCCTCTCCCATCCTAGCGGCCTGTCTTCCACACCCTGGGTCGGTCCGACCAGGGGTGGTAGAGGTGAGGCTAGGAGTGCAGCACCCTTGTCCTCCACGTACGTTTAATCCAGCTGCCTTCAACTTCAGAGTCTCACCTGATGCCCTACCTCCAACCAGAGGTTTTTTCTTTTGAACGGCCAGAGGTTTAGAGTTTAGAGTAGCGGGCTCCCAACCCGGAACAAAAAGAGTGCCCCTGTTTCTTTCTGCTGCTCAGATCTTGGCAGGGAAGTGGAGAGACAGGCTTGCGAAAGGGATGGCAGGTACTATACAAGCCGCAATGATTGGAGTAGACTTCCTGAGGCTTCCATCTTATCACAACAAAGTACGAGGTACTCGGCTCTAATTACATAAACCCGGATCATCTTCAGGAGAGGCTCGATGCCGGGACCAGGCTGGGACAGATTCCACGGCACCTGCCTTGTCGAAGAACGTCGCATGTGACTCCTCTGGATACTGCATTTTGCTGAGGTTTGGGAGGATGATCAGGACTGCAACTTCTCTTCCTAGTGCTTCAAGACTTCTTCTTAGGCTCCGCTTCAACACTCGTCCTAGATGCAAGAGCATTCTCCTCCCCGTGGCACATATGCATGCAAGATGTTCACAAACGTGCCGAAAAACCGACGAAGCAACTGATGGGCATCCGACTCTTGAGCTGCAACCTTCCAAAACCCACCAGCAACAACTATCCTAATTTAATTGCAGAGGCCTTCATCACTAGAATTGGGTTTCGGGATGTAATATCTACTATAAGTATAATAAGGTACCCCCGAAACTGTTTGGGTAATTAACATGTAGGCTCCTACATTACCCTCAACCGCACCACTGAGGGCTCTCCTCTGACTTCGCAGTCAAGCTGGAAGCCTGCTTAGCTTAGTAGCGAGGCTTTGTCTGACACACAGAAAGACAAACAAACAACCACAAACACGCACACCGGCCGGGCAACGGGACCCTGCAGTTGCCGTTCGCGGAAAATAAGTGGTGACAGTCATGGTGTTAGTATTGATGTTGGTGCTGTTGCATGAAATGGCAAGGACCCACAGCCGGTCCACTTTGATCCTCGGGCTATTCAGAGTGGCAATTTCAGGACCAGCACCATTGCGATCACAATCGACACCAAAAGCACAATCAGCAGCATCACCACCAGCACTATCGTTCTCCTCATCACGGCAATCATCGTGATGAGGATCTGATGAGGACCATGATTACCAACGTTAGAAAGATATCAACCGTGCCAATAACTAAGCATGGCTTCTCTTCACCACCAGCATCATCATCAGCAGCACCAGCAATATCACAATCGCAATGATGGTGACGGTGTGCTCTATCCCTTAGTGAAAACAAGGACGCCGGTTGTTGATCATGACGACGATAAAATGAAAACGTTGATACCTACGGCACCGCTCAAGACGGTCACGTCGCCAGCTGCTACTGTAACAAGCTTTCGGACAAGGTCAAAGGCCAAACTGTCACATGGGTAGTTGTCAAAATTAAGGTTTCTTTTGGGGTACCCTAAATAATAGGTGCCGTATTATAATAGGGACCCAAAAAGGGACCATAATTTTGACAACCACCCATATGTGCCTCCGATTTCTGTGCCGCCGGCGCTCGCACTGCTCGCCGTTGGCATCGAGCGGAGCCTTCACCGGACTCCTTCGGCTTTGACATCAACACAACCTATAGTCTCCATTGTAGTTCCTTTTTTTGGTTAACCAAAATCTCGATTATAGGGTCCTAACCATAAAACTGGTTAACCAAAAAAAAGGAACTACAATGGAGACTATAGGAAGGGATCCTTCACCTGTTGCAATAGGAGACCTCCTCACCGGCTGGAGATCTTCTTCGAAGATCCCGGAGTGAACTGACTTAGCAAGGAAGACAAAACGCACACGTGTGCTCGCATAAAACTGGAGGGGCGGAGTGATAGATCAACCCAAAGACCGATGGGCTTCGGCTCTAGTTTCAGGGCTCGGAAGCAAAACTGTAGCAACTGGGCCTCTGCATCCCACTCCCCGGACGTTGCCATGCCCAAAGAAAGTCAGGAGCCATTGACAAAAAATTCTCCAGGCTTTGCTGCTGAAGCACGATCACTCTGGCGAGTGCTTGGGGGAAGCCTGGGCTTCGACTCATGCCGCTTCCGGTCCGCTTTGAGGGCTCAGGCGCCACCCTTGATGCGGAGACAAACCAGCATTGTGAGTAAAAGCTTCGATTAAGAACCCGGACGGCTCGACCCTGGAAAATGCCAGCCTTGCCACTAACCTTCGAGCACTCTTGGATCCACTAAGAGAGGCGCAGTCCTTCGCAGAGGCTCCAGCAGGAGATGTCATGGCATCCACCTCTCCACACCTTCCTCGATACTCACGCTTGCTCTGTTTTCAGGTGCCCTTTTGTCCATGCTTCTACCCAGCAACCCCGACAACGACACAACCCAGACGAAACCGGAGTTACATGTACTCGTTGCTCGTGAATCCTCCAGTCGGTTAGATGTCGAGGCCCTAATTTGGCTATGACGCAGGGTTCTGAGAGCCATGTGCCTGCAACAAGAATGCGTCGCATCCGAGAGCATGCCTCATCGTTCGGCGCCACCCCAGGAACATGGCAACAGCCATGACTAAAGGCAATCGATGCCGCGATTTGCAAGGTCAATATGGGTGCTGCCACATACCTCTTGATGTTCCTCTGCTTGTTTCTGGCTTGGCTTGTTTCATTCAAGTGGCAGTCTTTTTCCTTCTCTTGGGACATCACACACGTTCTCTCTCTCTCTCTCTCTCTCTCTCTCTCTCTCGCTCTGCCATGCCATCCTCAAGAGTCGCTAGGAACTACTGTATTCTCAGAATGTCTGGCTGCTATTGTGGCGACTTTCTTGACTTTCGCGACTGCTGTGCTTGGAACTGTGTGGATGGGTATGCCAATGCTACAGATGGGCTGACCAGTGCCTTGTTGTGCAATTCGCTGCAGTAGACACTAGAATCATTAGAGCAATGGCGAAATTGTGTGCATCTGCTGCCTCCCTCTCTCTCTCTCTCTCTCTCTCTGTATAGATGTCTCTCGGTACTAATATTCGCGCAAGAAGTATCCGACCACGACAGTTCGGACCTCTGAAACGAAAATTCACGAAACCCCTCCATCCAGCTCATGGTTCATGGCTTCGGGTTTCGTCTGCTCAGGGATTCACTACTCCACACAGATTCTCACATGTAGCACATTCCAAGAACCCGCATTGAAGCCGGTGTTTTGGTCAAGGGCATGTTCAAGCCTCCATTGTCTGCTGCAGGCACAATCCAGGCCCCATCCGGTGTTTTGGGAACTCAGACAACTAACTACTCCATGCATAAGCCTCCAGGGCTGTAGACAGCTGCCATGTCGATACTCGGCTTTCCCGATACTCCGGCAGTGAATTCTGGTGGCAGAACGATCAAATCAATCTCCTGCAATGGTCCCGGCAGGGCTGCAAGTGTAGGACGCTACAGCTGGAGCAGCATTGTAACTGTAATATTCAGTACCTGAAAACCTGATGCAAAGAATGTCTACTGTGCCCATAAATCAGGAGCTGTTCTGCAAAACGAGGGGCTTGTCAGTTGGATATTGTGCCCAAGCACCCTCTCGTCCACAGAAATGCAAATCTCTCGGACGATGCCGTATGGCTGTGACTCGAATCGAATTCAGAGCAGCAGTCCCTAATATAGAGGCCTAAATAATTAGAATATGGTTTTGGGGCCCATTATAATATAATGATAATAAGGAACCACCAAGATGTTGTTGGTAATTATTGAGGCCGCTCTAGTATGGAACTGAGGCCGTCGTGATGTTGTCTTGCGAAAACGTCTGTGGTCGGAGACCGAATGTCGCAGCTGGTAACACAAGGGCCATGATAACATGGGGACTCTCCCGGAAAACGTCGTATCATACCATGTCATACTTTAAATATATAATAAAGATTACCTTTTCGCCTATCTTACACTGTAGAAGTGATGGAGAGGAATTAGAGTGCCGCTCGTTCAGCGGCAAAGTCTTAGTCTTGCGAATTCAACGCTCCTGCATCTTGCTTTCTGCCGGAGCCCATCCTCGCGGGTGATGGACTCTAAGAGCCTACCTATATAGTCTCCATAACCAAAATCTCTATTATAGGGTCCTAACCATAAAACTGGTTAACCAGAAAAAGGAACTACAATGGAGACTATAGGTAAGACCCTATGCGGCGGAGACCTAAGCGGTCCCCATCAACAATCGCAGTCAATAGCTGCTAGCAGTGGCTATAATTTCGTGGCTATCGTCATCCAGATCAACAGCCCGGCCCATGACAGCACAATCGAGCAACATCATCACCACTATCCGTTCTCACGAACACGACCAACTGACAAACCATATCGGATGACACGCGACCATCATCATCAGCAGCATGCTCCCCAAGCTTACACATCTTTGAAGCATGGTCCATGCTTTTCAACATCTCCACCAGACCTGGATGATGTTGACGTTTCCTTCCGAGCACGCCAGCACTTGCCTTAGCTCCCGTCTATTGGGTGTCCTCAGAGCAACACCATAACCTTGTGCCACGCCTTGGCGCATAGCCGCACTCTGATGTAGCTGGGGTGGTCGACCTCGTGGGTATTGGCTTAGGGAGGCCAATAAAACAGCCTTGGTGCCGCCAATCTCCACTTCAAACTCCACCAGATAACGGCCTTTGCAGGACAGGTTCTGAGCTGTAGGGGCTTGGCAACTGTGCCGTCTAGCCTCTTTGACCGACGAAGCCTAGAAGCTAAGAGTGTGTCTATGGTTCCGGACAAGCCGACACACTGCCTGCCTGGTTCGCGCGGCTCGCAGTAGAGGACCGGCTCTAACTTGCCGCTGCTTCGGCAGTAGACCTCCTCGGAACAGACTGGGAATACTAATACTATGCTATAATAATACTACTTTACTATAATATACTATAAGGCCCCACCCTGGAGGCTGTGAGCAGTTGCCCAAAACTTTGACAGACTCCTAGCCCATCACTAGCATGTATGGGCCAACTAGGATGGTACGTTGGACAACTGTACCCCTCCATAGATTATGCGCCGGTGACCTTCGACACAACATTCGACGTGCCAATATCGCAGACCTGCCAACAGCAATACCTCCGCGGTTCCCAAAGACGGGACATTCAATGCACAAAACACGATCGGTCTATCGACTATAGGCCAGGCACGTCCACCGGCCAAGATGGCGCAGCCGCTGCGAAGTTGCAGCATGCATCCATCTCCTCCTTCTAGAGTGATTGAGCACGTCTTCTAGTGTCCACGGCAAATTGTCCGCTGTACTATTTTTGGGTTAAAGCGTATTGTATATATATATATATATATATATATATATATTATATATATATATATATATAGATATATATATATATATATATATATTTATATTTATTTATATTTATATGAGGACCCTGCAAAGGCTTAAAATGATCAAACCCTCAAGAATGGGGATTATAGGTACCACGTGCCGGCGTCGCCCTCTGCAATTCTGCATCGCAGAAAGCGTCTATAAACGAGTGCATGTTGAACAACTGGGTCCTCAAATGCATCAAGCCTGCATCAAGTACTAAAAGAACAAGCAAATGTGCATGCACAGCATATGTGCGAATATTAAACATATTAAACATGTGCGGATGCAGATCTGCATAAACCCTGTGTGTGCGCACAGCATGCAGGCAAAGGCTAGCGGCTAGCTAAACCCATTGCAGATCTCCTCAGCCTCAGGGAGCGAGGCATAGTCGTCATCGTCACTGCTCGGCTCGCAAGCATCTGAGCTCCAGCTTTGGCACGATTTCAGCTGCAGTTTGCGGCTTGGGAGCAGCGGTGCTGGCATTTGCTCTGGTGGTGCGTGTGGCACTGTCCGCCAAGTGGTGCTGGTGCAGACCTGTACGTGGCTGGCATGGTGAATGATTGATTTCGCGGGTTGCCGTCGTCCTGGTCATTCGCGCTTCCCGTTGTTCCTGCTACTGGTGATGACTCCCACGGCAGCGGCCGTGCTTGGCCGGTTTCCTCGCTAAAACAGCTGGCTGCACAATTATAATTTGCTTCTGCTAGTTGACAGAGAATGCTGCCGTGGCATTGGCTGGAGGGCGCGGTCTCTGTTTTATGAGCGGTCGTCCTCAACTTGAAGGGATCTTTCCAGATTCGCGCTGTGCTGATGTACTGCAGAGACAAGAGGATTGCAAGAACAAAGCTCCGACGAACCTTCAAGGACTTGCAAATTGTCAGAACGCTGACCTGGCAAATTCCCAGAATCCGGAAGCTTCAACAGCAGCCCTGTTCCCTCCAAATCACGGCCACAGCGGCCCCCACGAGGAGCGGCTAAGGAGGAGATGCCAGCACCGCCTTCGATGCGGTAGTAGCGGTACGAGGTATGCCCGGCCTGCAAGAGAGCCACCCGACCCTACACAATGTTTGCCAAATCGCGGAGCTACTCTAGGAAATCCTGAGCCAAGGAGACGACCTGACATCTCGGAGACCGGAACTCCAGCGAGGTTATCAAGGCATGTAGCTGAGCCACACAAGAAAATTGAGCTCAAAGCGTGCAACTCTCCGCATGGACCCCGGCTTCCCGAAACTCCAGGCCAGCCTTGAGCTGCAATTCCCCCTTGTCGTTCGGCGTTCGAAGCTCGGTGGGTGTGTTCCTGAACCCAAAAGCACTGAAATAGGCACCCCCCCCGGCAATAGTATAGGCAATTATGAAGGCCTCTATATTGGGACGAAGAGTCGCAACCACGCACAGCCTTGTCGCGCAGTATCATGCAGTATACTGGGACAGGCAACTAACAAGCGCCAAAGCGCAACGGTGAAGCCTCAAGCAAAGGGCCAGCCCAAGCGATGCAGTACAATGGAATCGGTGGCGGCGACTTTGCTGCCAACCGTCCCTACAAAGAGCACCCTGTCAGAAACAGAAGAACTTCCGGATGGAGAATCTGGGCTTCCAAGAGTCATGATGTCCAGCAAGTTGTTGGCGCCATTGATAATCACGATATTCCTGAAGGGAGCCAAACGGGTGAAAGCAGATCCCGACTACTTTCAGCTTGCACGTTGCTTGGCGAAGCAGCAACTTGCACCTGCCCTCTTGCTCTGGCACCTTCGGCGAACTGCAGTATACAGGAATCCTATCCAAAGGTCTCGCAGCATTATCCCTCAGTTCTACCCTACGCACTGAGTCTTTCTACCTGTTAAAAGTCTGAAGTTCTCGAACGGCTAGATGAGGAAGGTAATTAAACTGTCGGGGAAGCAGCATCCACGCACCATGCACACCCACGGCCTTGAAAGGCCAAGAGTTCAGCTTCCTTTCCCTAAAACTGCACATCCCACATTCCATGACTTGAGCCCCAAAACCCTCTGGCATAGCCATCTTGTACCCAACACGAAGAAGTTGCAAGACAAGATTTTTGAAAGACACTGAAGTCAGTGCCATGTTGCCAAGCATGGTCCGCAAAGCCATTTTGCTTGCGAAATTTGTCGACCTTGCAGGAGTTGCCTTCTTGGTTGCGACCACTCACTGCCAAACGAATTCACACACGAGGGCCGTTGCAACGTCAGAATGCTGCAATGGTGTTGTGAAGTACTGCCGAACCTCGACGCTTACTGTTTGCTGTCCCCGCCACTTCAGCCACCGACATCTCACAGAGCCAAACATCACAGTTCCCAGGGATTAGATGGAAACGGCGTTTTGGGCCAGGAAAATAATAAGCTGAAGTGCAGCAGGGCCACGTTGGTTACATCAGGAGGGACGATGACTCCAGTGAGTGCTGCGCAATCTGCCACCTGCAGGAGTGCAAAGGTTCCGGAAAGGGCAGGCAGACTACCCTCAGCCCAGAAAGCCGGAAATTTTGAACCGCCTTTCTTCGGTAAACCTCAATGATTCTAAAATCGCTGTAGGGGCGAGCGGACCACTACTGTGTCCCAAGATGTCCCACAGCTGGTGAACACATGAAATCCTGAACCTGTGCATCTGTGAGGCTTTCAAATCCCAAAGCTGCAGGTGGGGTGTGGGGGGGTGTTCTGTGTTCGACTGATCAGGCTTGGGGCATGACGATCCCGTCGCGAGTGTGCTCGAGGCGAAATTATATGTTCAGGCTTCAGGTCGTCCCCCTGTTGCTGATCTGTTGAACTTTGTTGACCTTGGTATCCGGATTTTTGTGTTAGTCTTCGGGACTGAGCCATCATTACGAACAAATACTGGGGCATGTGACAGTTATAGTATGTATGGTTACGGTGTCTGATCATAGCAAGATCTGATTCGGCTTTCAACATCAAATCTCAGCCTAGCCCACTAGTGGAGACAGAAACCTGCCAGCGCATTCCAACTGTTGAGCCAGCAAAGTCTGAAACAGAGGACCCTGGGCCCTGGGCCTAGGGTTTCGGTGCTCCCACTCGGACAAGCCAGGCGAGGCTAGTGGTTCAGGGTTTCGACTCACACACTCGCACAAGGCAGGCATGGCTTCAAGCACTAAGTCCGCTGAGCTCAGGGTTTAGGGTTTAGGTCAGGTTCGCTTTTAACGCCTTCAGTTCGTCCATGAGGTACTTGAAGAGCAGAGTTCGGTGGCGGCACATACCAGCTCCGCTGAACCGAACCTCGGTCTTCCCGCAGGAAGTTCAAAGGCTCTTCTGTTACGTCATGCTATGGTTTCAGAGCCTCTAAACTATGGGGGGGGGGGGGCATTGGGATTCTGGAGGCATCATTTGCTGAATATCGCTGAGGCACGGATGTTGGAGAAGTTGCGTAAAACCAAAACAGATGTATACAAAAACATATACATGTACAGATTACGCTTAAGTGGGCACGCAAAAGACCAACAAGTCAACAAGGACAACTGCGTGACTACTTACACACACACACACACACGCACAAATCAGACATACATACATACATACATACCTAATACATACATACATACATACCTACCTATGCACGGACACATACATACATACATGCATACATACATACATACATACACACATACATATTTATATATATATATATATATATAGTCACTGATATTGGTATCTATACATATATATATATATATACGTATCATATTATATTGTATTTTATTACATTATATTATTTATGTCCGCGTATCGTCCCACCAACCACCCGCGCCTGATTCTATTCATTTCTATGCATCAAGGCTTCTGTGTCATCGCCTTTTCCTAGTTCCCGAGCGCAAGAGCCTGTAAAGGATAAGAGTGACACGCTCGTCGGCAAGTTGCACGTGGCAGATTCTACAGGATCTTATTTGGCTTCCTGTACACAGTTTTCCTCACGATTTCTTTTCATGGTTCAAGAAATTGGGGATTTCAGGCCGAGTCTACAACTGTTGGAGCCCAGGAAATCTGGGCAGCTTGGAAAACCCAGCTGGGAGAGTGGCTGCACCCCGAGAGGGAGACCAGAGATTGCTTCTTTCTGAACTGATCAAGGTGCTTGGATCAATTTCAGCATCCCTGAAAAAAAAAAGAACCACCTGGAGTCTAAGGCCTACAATAGGGGCCTTAACAATTAGGGCCCTTAATGCTATAACTCTAATAAGGAACCCCCAACATGGTATAGGCAGTCATTAAGGCCTCTTATTAAGGCCCGCGCAAGGATCCAAAAAGTAGATCCCTTAATGGGGGTACCTATAGAGTACCCTTAGTAGTATAGGGCCCCAAATTAGCGGATCTACTTTCTAGATCCTCCCGGGCCCCTTTATTGCCGACCTTCATCTTTCTGAGAATCCGGCTCCAGGCTGCCGCATCCTTTGTGCCAGGACAAGAGCTCACGCGGCCCTACCCCTGTGCAACTGTTAGGGTTTAGGGTTTTGGGGTTTAGGGGTTCAGGGTTTAGGGAGACATGCCACGCTCATTTTACCGGCCTAACCGCAAGGCAAGACGACCAGCTTTGCTGCATTTCGAGGCCAAGCATCAGCTTTCCAATGTGGAGCGAGTCGCCCACCTGCAGCATCCGAGGTAGCACAGCTCTAGGGCGAAATTTATCCCTAACTTCGCGACCCATGCATCCTGGAGCTCTTTCTCGAAGCAAGCTTGCACATTGTCCCGCACTCCAAGCCCAATTCATCCCTTACTCTGCGGCCTCTGATCTGACGTCCGTTTCTAGCCGAGATACAGGCAAGGCCAAAACATCGATCCGCTTTTGCCATGTCGAGGCGACCTCGTCGGGCGTTTTTGGGTGGTAGTTTTAAGGGTTGCTGATCGATTAAACTATACGGCCCCAAAACTCTCCCCGAACTGCACAGAATGGCAGTCAAAGCTTAGGTTTCGTGATTACACCATTGTCCATGCGAAAGCTCGCCACTATGGCGTGGGCGAAGGCCTGGGACTTGCAGAGGAGTCCCTGTCATAGTTAGGCGAAGGCTCTGTTCATGATCGAAGATGAGTGGAGCTGAGGTGAGGGCTTTGGGATCCAGACCGCCGAAAGCCATGCTGACCTCCTTGGCAACCTTAGAGGAGATGAGAGTTCGGTTCATGCTTCTTTGCCCATCAGCTGGCGATGAGGTAACCCGGATGCTGCCGATAAGCTGGAGACAGCACTCTAAGCGGTGGATCGCAAGGCATCTTTCCTGGAATACCGCCTACCCTAACAGGACTACCGGAGTCCCCACGAGATTGAAAAGGAAGAACAGCATGTGAGCTCAAAAACTCATCTTCTTCATCACCATCACCATCACCATTATCTTCATCGTCATGGTAGGAACTACAAGGGGAGACCCCAGTCTGAGACGGCAAACTCCTCGTCTGAGCGCAGCACCAGGCGCACCATGTCTTTCTGATCGCTCTTCCTTTTACACTTCGCCTGGATGAAGGTATTGGGGCAAAGGTGGTTAGTCTTCGGCATACACGACTGTGGCTTGTCAGACTGGTAGCTGGCTAAATTCGATGACCACAGCCGCCAAGTTTGCACGTGGGCACTGTGAACGGGCACTGGGTTTGGCACAGTTCTTGTTTCTGGTGGTATGATCTTTCACACAATCACTGAAGGTTCCGGCAACGACGAAAACGGGCTCTAAAAGCGTGTCCTCGCATTTGTCTAGCGGCTTTCAGATCTTCCAGAAACTCGGCAAGGACTTTGTCCTCCTTCTTGTTGAAGACCTGCGTCGTATTGAGGGGGAGCAGGGGATCTTGTCTACAGAGTTTGGGGCTTCCCGTGCCACCATGTTGTACAAAGATTTTTGCCACTCGCATAGCCGGAATCTATGCCCGGAGATTTTTCCCCTTACTTAGCCAGAACGAAGCCCGCTTTGCAGGGTCTAGGATTTACGGTATAGGATTTCGGAGGTCCTTAACCCCTAAACCCTAAACCGTCGGTTTCTGTGTGGTGCCACAGGATCTGCCCCACGCTTGCCTTTTCGCACCAGCCCTGAGATCCAGCCGTGTACCGTACCTATTGTACTACCAGTGGGTGCGTCCGGCTACTTTTTTCTATTCGTGGGAAAAGGTATACATGTTCTCCGGTACGGAAAAAAAGTAAACGCGGAAGCATTCTTACTTCATCGATATCAACCCACGGAAACAAGCTTGCTTCGATCATGATTACGGGCTTAAAATGCTCAAAGGCGTGGAACAGTTATTAACATGTAGAGCCGCCAAAACCGTGCTGCACACAAAAAGTAAGCGGTACGCCTAAAAAGTAAGCGAGTACGGGTAAATGTCGACATCTGAGTACGGCTTTTTTTCACCAAAATGTCGAACGGGTACGGGTTGAGTACGGGCCGTTTTGTCAACATATTTGTTGACATTCGGGCCCTGTACGGGTTAGTACGCTTTTTTGTGTCTGCACAAAAAGTATACGTTTTGTATTCTGTGTGAGGCATACACCTGGGGTTTGGGACGATCGGTTTCGGATTTGTAGCATGGACAACCTGCTAAACAAGGCTAGACAAACAGATAAAATCGATCCGAACATAAGCCTAGAAAACAGTACACCGAATCAAAAAGTAAGCGTACTCATCTTAAATGTAAGCGGGTAGCGCAGAATCGAAAAAAGTACACGTTCGAACTTGCAGGTATACCATACGACGCTATGCTATGCTACGCCATACCATCCTTTAAAATATTACTAAAATACATACGATAATAAGCACCAAGAGGCTGTAAAATCATGTGCTACACATTACCACACTATAAGATTCCAGACGAACATCCCCAGGACTCGATGGCAGCCATGGAGCCAGGAACTCCCTGGAGTAGCGCGCGCAGAAACCATCTCCGATGACGTCGTCGAAATCCAGGCGCCTCCCAGGAGAATGGGTTGAGGGTAATTTGTAGGGGTCGTAATAATTACCTATCTTATTGTGGGAACTTTCTTTTTATAGTTATAGTATCATATGGGCATCTTTTTTCCATCATATTTGGCAAGGACGAAGCCCGCATTGCAGAGTCTTCGGGTTTTGGGTCTGTTTTGCATCGGGTTTAAAGGTTAGGGTTCAGGTGTTAAGGTGTGTTCATCTGTCTTCCGAGCTTGCTCATGTTTAGGAGCTGATTTTGGGGGGGAGTTGGAATAGGGTTCTGGGGTGTACGATGGACCTAGAATAAGGGGCTATTGTATTAGCAATTACTGCTCCTGCAGATCGTTGGGAACTCCCTATAAAGCCGAAAGCATCGAAGCCCAGACAAGTGAGGTTCATATGAGGATCTCAAAGCCAGGAAGCTCGTACCTGCATGTGCAATCTGTTCTAGAGAAGTAGCTAGGAGCCGCCGTTGCTACCAAACAAAAACAAACACGAGACCTCAACAAATAAGTTCAACAAGCGACAGCTCCGTGTATTGGGACCTACATGCACTGTTACATGGCCGAAATTCACAAGTCGAAAGAATGCAGCCCAAAACCAACCCAAGCTTTGGGGCTTCTCCGAATCTATCACTGTAGACTTTGGGTGTGCCGTTTGCAGGTCGAGGTTTGGGGTTGGAGCCGGAGCTTCAGAACACCCAGCACATGACAACTTGTGAGCCCAGAACTCTGCACCGCCCTCAACCACCCCGCTCCCCCGGCACCCTGTTTCTTTCCATTTCCAGGCTCCAGGGCCCTTCCAAACCTCGAGACGAACGTTGTTTAGAGCTTAGGTCGGCGTTGGGGACCCTGAAGTTACTGTAGGTTACTAGGCAGCTGACTTGCTGCAGCATCAAGCTTGATGAGGTCCGGTCACACCCGATGCACCACCCTATAGAGAGCGGGACATATGAGTCGAGTATGTATAAACTACATAACGTGATACAGAGTGCTACACATTGGCATTCATTCGCAGAATGACCCGAGATGGTACGCACTACAGAAATCTTGCTTGGGGCAGTCTGCCGATATAAGGCTGTGGCGTGCGACTCTTTGAGTTCATGGCAGGCTGCTGAGGGTGCTAAGGTTCCTGAAACCCCATACCGTTAAGCTCTGGAATTTGCAGTGCGCGCTTGCTGCTTGTGGCCAAAAACTGAAAGCGATCATAGCTGAACCGTTTGACTTGTCAGCTCTGCCCTCTTGTAGTTCTGGTTTTGAAATGAACCAAAACCGTAGGTAAGGCGTGAATGGACAGGTTTAGGTGACGGCCGGTGCCGGTAAGAACACCGAGTTTTGGCAAGGGTAGGGGACATTGTCGGGACATCACTCTCTGCGAAACGAACGAGAGAGTGTGTTTTATGCTGGAATGGTTGGGTGAGTCTTCATGGCTGCCAATAGTACTCAGTCGCAGTGACGTGCCGTGCTATGCGAAACGAACCTCCAAGGCAGGGTTGAGGTCTTCCCAAGGTGGCCAACCCAACGAAAATCGCAAGCTTCAGTGCTGCATCCCTTCCTACTGCTTAAACCCTAAACCCTAAACCTGAGAGCACGGACTGGCACGGACCACAAAGAAGCCCCGGTGCCGGTACGTTGAATCATCTGAAGCACGAACTGAGACAACGCCACGCAGCATTTTTTTGACCGCATCGACCCCTTGTCAACATGAACAAGCAGGCCACGAAGATGTAATAGAAACATGTAGAAACAAAAGCTCCATCCCCTGAATCTCTCCAGCTATAGTCGTGACATTGCTTTATCATGAGGGCCCATTAAGACATTATGCAGAGACCCACCATTTGCAAACCTAAACTAAACCATCTTCGACCAACGTCGCATCGATCCTTCACACCATGGAGCTCGCTGCTCGACGGAAGGTCGCTGTAGGAACAGCTTCTCATGGGCCTCGCAGGCAGGGGACACCGTAAATGAGAATGGCTTACGGCTTGGTTTCAGATGAAGGTTTCTTTGCGACTTATGCCTTGTTGTTGTAAGCCGGGATTCCCTGTAGGTGTCCTGCAAGGCAGTCGTCCGAGGTAGGGTTTCTTGGTGAAACTTCCGGCAACCGCGTTGTGAAAGCATGTCTTTAGCCTTGTAGCTGGAGGCTTCCCACTCGTCCCATCACTCAGCTGTGATTCAGGGCCACACAGTCACACACCCGCGCCAGGAGCAACGAAGCAAGGATACCCTCAGAATGGCAGGCTCGTTTGGCCTGTTTGCGTATCTCCCCCATGCGTCCAGGGTGATAGCGGCCACGGGCATCGATAGTGCTTTCCTTGATTTAGCATCAGTGTGGCTGAAATCTATCTCCCGAGACCGCACAATACCATGCTTTTGTATCTTTGCTAAATGCACAGGTCATAGATGAGAACAAGTGTGCATGTACTTGTGTTTATAAACGTACAATATGTATATATATATATATACACACACACACACCTATATGTATATATGTATGTGTGTGTCTATATAAAATGTTTTACACATATACATATACATGTACATATACATGTACATATACGTATATCTGTGTAGATATGTATATGTATATATATATATATATATATATGTGTGTGTGTGTGTGTGCGTATACTCATAAACCGCATAGTACTTATAGCAGTAGGCAATACTACCGATACTACATGAACAAAAATCAACAAATCAAATGTGCACTGTGCTGCATGGGTGCATCCGGCACTGGCTTGCTCCTGGAAGGTGGTGGCCGCAGCGCCATGGCTCGGATGGATCGGAGATGTGCTGGAAATCGATACCGGAAGGCAGCCGAGGAAAGGAGAAATCCAGCCCGAACTTCCCAAATGATTGCGAAAAGGGTTTCAATTCTTGAAGCACAACGAAACCTGAAGTCGGGAGGTTGAAGACACAGCATCCTGAGCCCATGTGCCGCGGAGTCCTTACTTTCGGCTTAGAACTCCTTTTCCGAACGTCTGCTGTAAAGAAAGCATCCCGGCTAACATCAAGTAGCTCCGCATTCGCCCAATGTGGGATGTGCGAGGTGTCGAAGATCTCTTGTTGCTCCCATGACCGGCGGATGGTTTCATCTTAACTGAGGGCACTGGCGCCATGCCGAGATCTTTCTGATTCGAAAAACACCACCCAAGCACCTATTGATCAGAAGGCCTTGCGAATCTGTACGGTTTAGGATGCTCCCAGTGTACACTTTGTGCTAAACGATATCAGTATTCAAGGTTAAAGCGGCCGAACATAGATTCGTCGCATTGCAAACTTTGAACTTGAGTAGGTCATTGACCTTCACCCCCAAGTCAACGATGCAGTCCCCAATTGACTGTTCATAGGTCTGCTGCCGGTGTCTTGACTGCTCTTCGGTTGCAGTTGTGGAAGTGGCGCTGGTTGTGGCTTCCGTAGTCGATGGGATGTCTGGGGCCACGGCCCGGAGCCAAGACAAAGGACCCTTTCCCGAAAGAACATGGAAACAAACTTACCACTGGAGCCTCCCTTTCATAAGCCGTCTCTCGATGCTGGCGTCCGGGCTCCATGGAATCGGCCATGACATACGGGCCTCCAGCTGATGTTGTGGAATGAGGAACCATGATGATGGATCAGTATAATACTTATTATGATCTTTTCGAACCCGTGCTGCGCGGGCAGCTATTTTGGGGACTCCATTGACAAACCACGTGCCCGTGCTGCTAGGACCCACTGTGCCAAACTCTCAGCAACACCTAAAAATCTGAAGCCCATGAGTTTGTCGACCGGACTGTCGATCTATCAGCATTATGGCGTCGTTTGCCGGAGAGGAGCTGCTAAAACCAAGGCTTGTCACTCGCCGCTTCTTGAGAACTAACAAGGATCGGGGTCTGTTTCCAATTCTACACTTTCAGAAACTCCCCCACCTGTGAAGCTTAACGCTTACGGAAGTTCACTCCACAGGCGAAATCTTGCGGCTGCGCCATGGCCTGGTCCCAGCTGGCAGTTGCTCCTCCAAATCGTGAAGCAGGTAGTGTTACAACAACGCAACCTAGTGATACCGATGATGACGGACATGAACAACAGCTAAACGCCAGGATACACGTGCTGTTTCGGCTGACGACAAACAGTCGCACTGCTATATTGTCTATGTTGATGACGCTGATGATGATATCGATCGATCGATCTATGTATCCATCTGTCCATCGACCTATCTGTCTGTCTGTCAGGTTACCTGTTCAAACCCAGTAGCAACGAAGATTGCATCAGCAATAAGAAGTTCTGACAGCGACAGCAACAAGAACGATGATGCTCTTGTGCAAAGAACGTGCAGCTTTAACCGGCAGCAGCAACTGAGCAAAACACTGCGAGCAAAAGTTCGGTATATCTAAAAACAAGACGTACGTAGAAAGGTGCTAGCGATCGGTCGAGATCGAGGGCAGGACTATAGGGAGGTAGTCCCAAACACCGGAAAACAAACCCCAATCAACAGCCCAATCCCCCGAAACCTTGAGCAACATCTTCGGGGCGTTACAGGTTCGGGTTACCCTATAAGCCATGAGCTCCTCTTGCGCTCAGGCGAGGTCGGTTCTGGTGATGTTGGTCTCTGACTGGTAGCCTCCTCGCTGACAGATTCTGAGGGGGTTTTGGGGGCCGCGCAATTGGGGGGGTCTGGGGATTCTCGTGCGAGGTATGTAGAATTTCGGACACCGGACAAAGGGTCGAGTGCTTCATTGCTGAGTGGATTTCGTCTGGTTGTTGCTTGCGGCTAAGTTCTTGCAGCTGGGAGCATAAGGGCTGCGGGAGGGTTTGGGGCAATTTCTCAGCTACTGCAGGGCTGGGAAGCATGCTTGGTGATGCCATGAAACAATGCTTCCGGCAGAGTTTTTTGTTATTGATTCTGAATCTTTACCACTTTAGGACTATGCATATGCATATGGCAGGGCTGTATTGAACAGCTTCTGCAGGCTCCGTGTAGATCATCATCGCCTTTGGTTCCATTCATCTTTCTGTCGCTGAACTTCTTGTTGATGTCTCTCTCTGTAGTGCCCACCACCCCCACGCAGAACACTAACATGCCGGGGACCCTAGACCACTTCAAAATCGCACTGTGTTTGGAACAAGCCCCGCGGCTTAAACACTATGACGAACGACCACGACGAAAAGACGAGGAGGACCTCGGGCACGACAACTGCGACCCGGACGTTTAAGAACCCAGCCAAGTCTGCTTCACCGCCTGGGCAAGTAGAACACTAAAGCTTCAAGCTTAGACACACACCCTCCAAATCCCTCAAGTAGGTTCTGTTCGAGCGCTGACCCCAAACAACCTGGCCGAGACTGCACTGGAAGAGCCCCGGGCTCCTCCAACTCGGTCCGCGCGATCGAGTTGCTGGAGGGACTCGGGGATCGTGGCCTCAAAGCATGGAGTGCAAGGCTTCAGGCTAGGGCAGGCTAGAGTTCCCCCTTTGTTACAGCGTTTCTGTTGCTCCTTGTTGCGCAAAGGTTGATGGGTCCGTATTTCCGATGCTCTGGTCTCTTCTGCGTGTGATTCTGATCCCTTCACCACCGCGGAAGGTTTGTAAACACAGGCCATGCAGCCCTCACAACGTCAACTTCCAGTCTGCTGCGGTCACCCACAGCGCCAGTGCACAAAAAAACAACACACACACAGACAAAAACATACACACACACACACACACACGCGCGCGCGCATCCATCTATCAATCTATTTGCGTGTACACTTATACATATACACGCATACATACGCACATCCATGCATACATACATCTACACACGAACTTACACACATGCATACAAACATACGTACGTATATACGCGCGTGCTTGCATCACTTATACATACATACATACGTACGTACTTCATAGTTGCGCACATGCTCACATGCATACATACAGAAAACAGAGAAACATGCATGCATGCAAGCAAATAAATACATCAACATCATGCATAGTTACATGACGTGTACGTCCACACACACGCATACATACATGCAAATGCACTTGTACATGCACATACACACGCGTGCATACATGCCATCGTACCATCAAACCAAGGTATGGGCATACCAAACATAGATACATGCATGCGTGCAGTACAGACCATACATACGCTACATTGCTACATATCGCTACATACGATACAGACAGTACATGTCATGCTTACCATGCCTACGAACAAACAATCAAACAGTAACAGTAACAGACAAACTAACCAACAAGCACGCCCCTGCCCAGCACGAATCAAAATCATATCTGCCCCGAAAGAAGCCCAAATCACAAACAACACGTAAGCCTCAAGCCCGAAACCGAGGGACAGGTTAAGAAGGGAGGGAGCCTAGCAACACTGCATTGCCTATATACATAGAATGGACTCCCCAGCTTGGGGTTTCGGAATGGAGGTTATCTTAGCCGCAGCCATTGGGATTGTTCGCCAACGCGGCCCATTGCGAGCCTGCTTGGCTTGCTCCGGCTCTCCGGGGCGACCCTGACGTGCTCGGGAACGTAGAGTTTCAGAGGCTGCTGGACTGCTCGGCTCGGCGGAATGGTAATAAGTGGGATTCCACAGGAATAGGGGAGCTGCAGCCATCACCCGTCACTGTACATTGACGTACTTCGACCATGCAAGCAAAGGCCTGGGTTTCTCCGAACGATTGAAACTGTAGCCCTAAGTAGGCCTTGGCACGAAATGAAAGCGGCAAGCTCGAAGCTCGACAAAGAACCAAACCTACAAAAGTCACAAAATTCAATGCGACTTCAATAAGGAAGCCGTCAGCACACTCTGCGTCGAACCCTGTGGCCCGTGATTTCAGAACCGCCTTCTCAGCGTTCCGGCAGGTCCCTGAGAACTCCCAAGCCGCAAAATGAGGCTGGGATGCTTGACAACTGGGAGTTTCCGAAATAGGGGTACCTTATTTTGGGGTCCTTATTATAAGGATCCTACTATTTAGGGTACTATATTCGGGTCCCCTATTTTCGGAAACTCCCAACTGACTGACGTTCCAGAACAACCCCTGAAAAGGATCACCCCGGCTGGCCCACGGCGGCCTCGGCGATGTAGACCTCGGAGCGACTCCCTCCCAACATAGTACCCTAAATAGTAAGATCCCTTTTTGAACCCAGGCTCAAAATAGTAAGATCCTTACTGCAAGTACCCCAAAATTACGGTACCACAGACTTTCGGAAACCCACCATATCCGCCTTTCTGTGCCAGCATAACCCTGGGGCTTCCTGGTCTCTCCTCGCCGCCCGAATTTCGCGGCCGAGTGGGGTTTAGGGTTTAGGGTTCAGTGTGGCTTCAAGCTTGAACACCGCTTTTAGAAGAACAGCTTGCTGCGAAAAGCATGTGGCCAGGGCTGCTTAGGGCATGGGGATGTTTAGCCTGCTCATTGCACATGGTTGGTCGAGCATGTGCTGAGCGCTTTGGCGCAGCAGGTAAACTTTCGAGCGTTTAAGCCACGACGACGACGACGCTTGCTGCCTCTCACTTTGTTCCGTTGTTCCATAGATGTGGCTCTGAACATGCTTGTAGCTGGCACACTGCAAGCTGATTGACTCGTCTCAGTACCCAACCGCAGCTGCAAGCGGGTAGACGGCGCCCGCTCACCTCGCAGCAACGGTTAAGTTTCCGACTGATGTCGATTAAAGACCTGTGGACAGAGTTTAATCCTAGATGCCGTAATTGATAGGTCACGCTCCGCAGCAGCTGCACAGACACCGCCGACGATTGCAACATGCAGCAACGACGTATGGCTAGCTGAGTGGACGAATCGCGATGCTGGACAGCCTGTGCGAAGTCCGAAATGTGTCATGGCAAAGGTGTAGTACATACATTCACACATACATACGTACATGTGTGTGTGTGTGTGTGTTTACGATTCAACTTCTTGTGTGTATGCTAAACAAGTTTGTATATGTGTATGTATATATACATATATTCATGCAAGTGCTCAGACATGCACATGTATCTGTATATAAACATGCACGCATTTTTATGTACATAGATGCTTAAAACTCCTAGTGTATCAATTACATATTCATAAATGTCGATATACTGAGGTATGTGAGAAACAAATGTGTATGTAGGTACATGTGCATATACATATATGCTCATGTGATCATACATTCACAAGTACACATATACACACACATACATATATATATATATATATATATATATATTCATTCCAGTGTGAGAGAGAGAGAGATAGAGAGATAAATAGTTTTCAGCATTTGGGATTGTTTCTAGATTGTATTTCTGTTTGAACTCATGACACATACATACATGTAAACACCGGCTGCTGCGGCATCTTGACCTTGGCAGCTGCAGCCAGGAGACTGAGACGACGGGCCGCACGGGCTGCAGTCATTGCCTCGCGTGCGGCCGCACCTCCGTTTACGGTTTAGGGCCGTTTGGTTGTAGGGGTTACTGGGTTTGGGGTTTGTAGTTATAGGGGTTAGGGTCTAGGGTTTGTAGTCAGAGGTATAGGGGTTAGGTTTTGGTGCTTAGGATCGCGAGCCGTGGCCACCTTTTGCTGCAGTCCAGGTTGGAACCGAGTTGCATTTGGGATAGGATTCATGTAATTAACTTACAAACTAAATTAGGATTTAGGGTTTTTTTCCCACAAGGTTTAGGGTTCAGGGTTTAGGGTAACGATACAGATACAGAGGCTTCAGGGTCGGACTCTTGCGCTGCTCTCCCTGCAGCTATTCAGTGATAACTGGCATGGTGACACTGGATTCTCACTCGCGCTGCGAGATCCGAGGACGCTCTGGTCTCGAGAGTAAGGAGTTTCCATCTTACAGAGTTTCCCTAATCCAAAGCATGACACTCAGCCAGGCTGCTTGGAGTCGTAGATCGTTCGGACTGGGACAGGACCGTGGCTGGAGCTTTACCTGGTCGAAGTGGAGCTTAGCCCATGGGTCAGCATTGCAACCTGAAGCAGCACATGTTCTCTCCCGGGTCGATTTGAAGCTACTATCATCCCTAGCTCAACTCATTTCTGATTCTGCACAGTTTGAGAGCTTGCATTCTTTGAGAAGTGTACACAAGGAGACATTGAATTACTGCAGGAAAACTGAATACCCGCAAAGTTTAGAAACATGCTTAGTCTCTGGTCAGAGTTCGGCCCCGTCAGCTTGCGGAAGACACCCGCAACCTTTAACCTCTAACCCCTCAAAAACAAACACCAAACCCAGAGACCCTAAAGCCCTAACCCCCAAGCCGTAGGTGCGCTTAGGAAGTCCTGGAAGCAGCGAGAAAGCACCACAGCACCCATGTAAAGCCCATGTGGAACAGAACAAATACGCAAAAATAAAAAAAAATAGTGCGTAGAGATACATATATAGTTATATGTAATTACTTATATGTGTATGTATAGTATTAGACCTACAATCGCTTTGCTGGAGTGCCTGAGCATGTGGAGTTCTTGGAAGTTTCAATTAACCGTCCCCCTGTCAACTATGCCGAGTGCATGTCACCAATAAAAAGAGCCTGTCAGCAAGGGCGGAGAACCGAAAGCACTAGCACTAGATGACTTAGATGACCAAATGACAAGCGAAAGGCGTTCTGCACTCCATCCGTGGTTTCCCGGATTCATGGTTCAGTGCTGTTCATCTGTCGTTGTTTGTATATTCTATTTATTCCCCTATCTAGAACCCTATTATGCCCCTTCTCGGACGTCCGGACCTTGGGAAGGAAAGCTGGACCCACGGCTCATGGCCTTTGTCCTGGAGGCTGACAGTTTCGGACTGCAATATAGGCGCCTTAAGAATTAGACTAGGGTTTTGCGGCCCATTATACTACAGTTATCACAGTATAGGTAATCATTAAGGCCTCTATGGTAGCGCTTCCAGATTTTGGGCTGGCTAGTTTGCTGTCCCTGGGGCTTCTTACGTTAGACAAATGTCCATCTCTTCCTTTATGAGTTCAGGGCTTGACCACTGAATCTTCTGGGCTCACGTAAGGGCTAAAACCATCATTGAGCTCTCCTGGCGGGCGTGACTTTCCGCACCGGGCTGCCGGAGGTCCTGAGCTCAGTTGAAGGTCGTTCTTCGTCAGCTCGATTTGAGGGGGGGTCAAGTGATATAGGTAAAACAATAATGCTATATCATATGGGTAACAACAACTCTCTGTTATGGTATATGTTTATACGACATGTCCGATTTTATTACACTACATTATAAAGTTACAACATGCTATAGTTTATGTCATATTACATCATACTCGGTTCTCAGCTCAGAACGGGGGGCTTGACAGGCACCCCACCTTGGAAACAATCCCGGTTTTGGGGGTGATGTGGCAACTTCACACAACAGCCCACTAGCACCCAAAGACGTCAGGATGGCGTCCCGGTGGAAGCCGGCGTTGCGGCGTTGGCTCCTGCCGCAGAGGAGCTCGAGCACAGGTTTGAGGCCTTTTCGTCGACTCCCCTGGTCTTGACCCTATAAACCCAATGCTTCGACGTCCGAAATCTTCAAGCCGACTGCATGAAAAGCCTGCACAACTTGCAGCGCCAACTTATCCCCAAAAAAAACTATTTCCAAGAAACAAACATTGCACCCTTCGTATCGGGGGCTTCTTTAGCTAATTACTCCAAGCTTACACGCTCCATGCGACCGGAAGGGCCTCAATAAGGAGACGTTTGTTCAAGACCATCCAAAGCCCCACAAAACCTCAACGAACCGCAAACCCTAAACCGTTTCAACGCTAAACTCTAAACCACTCATTAACCCAAACTACATAGTGCAATGGGCTTAATGGTGCAAACAAACACAGCCATCTTTCCTGCATCCTGGCCGTTTGCCTGCTTGAAGAAGCGGGTACCTGGCAGAAGTATGCAGGATTCCGAGGGATCCCAAATAGTAAAGAATACAGGGACGTTCAGCGCATAGGATAGGGGCCGCACTAATTCCAGTACGGCTTTGGGGTATATCATACGTCTAAGTATACAGGGACCATACTGGGAACAATATTCCTAATCCTAATCCTCTAGCCTTCTCCATTTCTTCTTGCCATGACATGCTTCCGCTAGTCGCTAAAGCTTTATATGCTCAGCGGCAACAAAGGTCACCTACCCTTGGAACTAAACCCTAGGATAAACATCCAGATATCACAGTGGCCTTTTTCTATTGAAGGGGCTTTGGGGTTTTATGCTTGATATAAAAACAAGGAGCCACACAACAGTATTCAGAGTAGTAATGTCAATTATGTAGCCCCCGATATAATAGATATAAGACTCCCAGATGCTGAACCCTTTCAACCCTTATACACCCAGACCTTTTGCAGCCACACCTCCTGAGGTGTTGCCGGGTTTACACTGAGAGTCGCACCGAAGAACGAACAGTACTGGACACAAATTGTGAAAGATACTAGCACTCACGGCTAGCCAATCAATTGTGCACTCTCAAGAAATCATCATGATTTAACATAGCGAACCCCCAAAATCCATTCTAACCATTAAGGCCCCTATATTAGGTTATGTTATATTAAACCCCAAACCGAAGTAGACTCCCTAAACCCTGAAGAAGTCCCAGTAGACTCAGCTATAGTAGAATATACCCCAAAAGTCCATTCGAATTTTTCAGGCCCCTAGATTATGTTGTAAAATTATAGTAAACCCCAAACCGAAGTAGACAACCCTAAACCCTAAACTCTAAACCCTAAACCGTGGCTCAAACCCTAAAGAAGTCCCAGGACCCCGAGTCTCCCTCCTTCGAAAGCCCGGCGGATGGCGGAGGTGGGACCCAGGACTGCCTCGCTGTACCCGGCTTTGAGGAGGGCTTAGGGTTTAGGGGTTTAGGGGTTTAAGGGTTGAGGGGGGTTTAGGGGATTAAGGGTTTAGGGGTTTAGGGCTTAAGGGGTTTACAAGCCTTTTGGGGTTTAGGGGATTAAGGGCTTAGGGGTTGAGGAAAAAGGCCTTCCGGAATTTAGAGGGTAGGGTAGGGCTCAGGGGTTTAAGGGAAAAGGAGCTAAGTTATTGGGGTTTTGGGGTTTCGACACGCACACTCGCAAAGCAAACGCCGATTTCAGGTAGATGAAAGGGGTTTCGGTTTTAGGGTCTATACGAGCCTTCAACTTGTAAGGTTCAGGTCTTGCAGGTTCAGGGTTGCTGCTATGAGGGTTTAGGTTTTGTGCTGTGTGGCACCCGAACTCTGCAGTACCACTCAGAATCAGCCACCACCCCACACACGCACACCCAGTGTAGGGGTCGCGTTAGGAGACGAGCAGGGCAGAGACGGTACCAGAGACAGTGCCCAGGCTACTACATACCAATGAGCATGCCCGGGCTCTGAGAGTCACAATCACTACTGCACGGGGATGAAGGCATCGAATCCTTTTGAAAACACGGAAAAAGTCTGGTGTAGCTGAGAGGATATTCCCTGGGCAGACTCCGGACAAAAGAGCGTGTCTTCGAACACGGATAAAATGCTTCGTGGTGTGAACCTGTAAACGCACACCGTGGCCTCGATGTCGTTGTGCCGATGGCTCCGGTAGGCAAGTGAAGCGGCCTCGAAGCAAGCACGATTGCTGTCACGGAAGCAAAGAAGCACCGAGCCGAAAGCTCTTCAGAATATCAGTGTCCAGGCACTCCAGAGCAACCATCGCAGTGAATTTCACACCGGCTTTGGCTTTAGAACCGCACTGGCAGGTGCCATGTGTCAGCTTTTCGGATCTGCCCTTAAATCACGCCCTGCGTACGGCATATATATATATATACACACACATATTCAGATGTGCCGTGGGGTTGTGTGTATATCAATTAGCTAATTTTCTATCCATCTAATCTATCTAGGTGGCATAAAAGCAATACATGTATGTACGTATATCTATCTGTATATATCTGTATGTAGGTATATGTGTATATACGCGTATATAGGCATACATGCAAGCATACAGACGAACAAACAAACGAACAAACAACATGCGTAATCCACATAGACAAATACATACATACACATTAACACATACATACATACATACATACATACAGTACATTAAATTACAGAGCATTACATTAACGCATACATACATACATACATACATACATACAAACATACATACATACATACATACATACATACATACATACATAAACTACATCCGTTACATAAAGTATACATTACACTACACTACAGTACACTAGTACATTGCATACATACAGACAACAACACATGTGCGTATATATATATATATAGTTATATCTATATATCTATATATATATATATATATATATATGCATAGGATTATATGTATACAGTGTGTATGTGTGTGCATGTGTGAAACTTTGCATGTATGTAAATAGTATATGCATATGTAAACATGCATGTACGTGCACAGTAAACAAAATGCTTCAAGGCTCATGAATGTGCAAGCCGACTTCTGGTGACACACCCAAGGTCCAGGCTGCAGCATAGCGTGCTGCCAGCTTGGCAGCCAGCGCATGATCTTGATCATCCTCCTTCCGTCAGGTTTGAAAGCTAAAATGCGAAACCTCAGTTCAGCCTCTGGGATCCCTCCAGTCCAAGCTTCTGGCTATTGAATTAGCGGCTATTGGTAACTGCAGACAGACATCAAGAACGACATGATGCAATTTTCAGCGCTGTGGAGTTGCCCTGCAGTCACAGAGGTTCTCGGCTCTTCATCGTTGTGCTTCGTCGTGAAGAGCACTGCAGGCACACTCATGGCCGTTCCCGAGTTCACCAGGGACCACTGCCCAGATTTCGGCTCCTGTAGTCTTCGTAGTTCCAATCACATTGGGCGCGAACATCCAGGAACACCAGAACTGGTTGGTCGTGAACGAAGAAGCGAATCAGCGTGTAATTCCTGCGAGCGAAAATGGCTGGAGCCATCGTCCCCACAACACTCCCAAAGCGAGCAGGCCAGATTGCACGTTCTCGGGGCCGAGGAGGGAAAAGGGGAAGACGCTTCCCCAGAACGCTCGCCAGCGTGGGTCTTAAGTGCTTGTCGTCGACGCCAGTTTGCCATCAAGCATGCCCTCGATGCCAAAGATCACGAACATCATCGAAGTCTCTGTGCATGCTGAGCATAATTAGGCTTCGGCGGCCTGCCATGCACCGGTTGACTCTTGCCTGCCTCCAGACTGGCGATCCTGTCAGGTGTGGGATCTGCTGAACAGTGTCGCAGGTGTTAAATAGGGGGCAACTCCGGATGCACCCACCTTCAACTTGAAGTCCGCCATGCTTATGAGTTCCCGCGGAGAATGCCTGCAAGTGCTGCAAAGCCGTCAAAAAGTCATAATATGCCATAAGGACATGGAGGCGTCTAAAACAATGCGAATCCAGCGTGAACTTTTCCGCGAAATGATCGGAGAGAGCATACTCAATGTCATCAACGCGATAGCTCCGGACAGTGCATGACCCCATTACAGGTCTTCTTGTGGACTGCGGCCCTTTTGATCGCAGAGTGTCAAGCTTCACGCTTGCGATTCCCGCTCGACGCAGCCATGCACCAGAACACCGCCGGAGATCACCACCTGAAGTACTTGGCCAAGCAACAAACAATTTCATCACAAGGTCGAACCGAATGCGCATGCGCTTCAATTCTATCACATGCAGCTGCGAATACTCCGTCAAATTGGAAAAGACACTCCAAAGCAACCATGCTGTCAGCATGACGGCAAGATGATGACATCAAAAAAGTTTTCTCCGAAACCCTAACACTATCATGCCCAACTGAAGCTCGGCTACATTCAATGAATCCACACCACTGGCCATCCGGATCTTGACCAACTTGTCGCAGGCTTCGCGCACAGCTCTCTCAACGCCGAAGTGCTCTGACCCAAGAACCAGTGCCCATCGCCTTGGGAGTTCTTGTACCTTCGGGTGCATGATGTTGAATTTCATGTTGCTTCCACCTCAATATGCAGCAGGCCTTGATTGGACTGCAAAACCTAGAACCCAGAACCTGGCTCCAGCGCCTCGTCGAAGTAGACTGCACCATCTTGCACAACCGCAGCCAATGTCAGGACTCCTTCAGCCCGAAGCTGGTGCATGGCCTCGGCTTCCCGCCGCTCGTCCCTCCAAAGCCATATTATGGGCATCCTTACGTAGTCTCTCAAACACCCCCTCTGTCCCAAATGCTAAGGCCCCTAAACAAGCACTCCCAGGATCCTGCAAGCCTTTGCCAATTATGAAGGCCCTACATTCAAGTAAGTATAGTATCCCTTATAGTAACCCTTATAGGTCCCTTTAAACGGAACCCTACCTCAGGTTTCGGGTTTTTCGCCACCAATATCGTTATCGGATTTTTGATTCATGGTCAGCATCGCTACTGCGTACTATGTTCGACATACCACTACCAGCGACTGCTACACACACAGACACACAAAACCCGCAACAATACTCCACGGCACATTTCGTCACGATACATTCCATGGATAACGAAAAACCGTTTGCAATCGTCACACGCATGGCCTCGGGAAGGTCTCCCTGGTAGCAGGGCATGCTGAAGACCTGCCCGCCGGAGACGCGCACCGCCCGTGCGCTGAAAGGGTCGCAACCTTGGATTTCGAGTCAAGTTTCAGATCAAGTTCTGCAGTAGTGTGCTGCTGCAGATGCTGCCGCTGTTGCTACAGCGGCAGGCGAAGATGCCTCTACGCCGACTCCGACCGACGAGGACTACTACTACACATAATAACGACGACGACTACCACCACTACGGCACTACGGCGACGACTTCCACTACCAACATACACTACCACTACCACTACGACTACGACTACGTTACTACTTCATTCGACTTCTCAATGGCGGCGCTACAGTACTTAGCATCAGGCTCAGCAACAGCCAGGGGAGCACAGCACGCCAGAGAGGCCAAATGCTGCTGCGACTTTGAAGAGAGTTCCCACATTCCTGTGCCGCTTATGGCTGTCACAGGCTGAAGGGTTTCGGATTCCAGCCTCACCGGATCGTTTTGAGTTTCTCTCTGTCTCCGCGACTTGTTAGAGTCGAGCCAACCACATGAGAAAACGATTTAATTTGGAACGAAGTTCGCTGCATCCGTTAAGCCGTCCAAAATGATCAGGCGCACTGGTGCTGAGCTGACTGCGAGTCCTGAGCACCCTCAGGCGGAGCAGACCGTCCCTTTTCATGTGCAAAATTACAGTGTCTGATGCGTGCATGGCGGGAAACTCCAAAGAAGAAACTGCAACTTGCTGTAGATTTCAGGCTCAGGGGATCGGAGCTCCAAAAAGAGTCAAAGTTTTGCCAAATCAGCAATGATTCCTGGAAAAACGGAATGCAAACTGGCAGGGGCCCTTCGCCGGCATGCCAATGCGAAAGCCAACTTGGCCCTGCCAGCTCCCAATCGGATCTCCGTTACTTCCTCGATGACTTCAATGCCTGGGTTGTTGTTGAGGGATTTAACTAAAGTTACCATAACGGGGATCTAGAGTAGAGATTTTAGGGTCTCTTTATTATGGCAACTTAGACTGACTGAACCCCTTAACAAGATCCCAGATGCTGCTGCTGAGGATGCTGGAAGGCCCATCTCTTCCCACATCTGCTGGACGCTCCTCTTACCGTTGGGTAGTAGGGAATGGAAGAATGGTATAGTAATAGTAATACTTTGGTAGTAGTAATATGGTAGTAATATGGTAGAAATATGGTAGTAATAGTAGTTATAATTATACCCCATTCCTCCATTCCCTACTAACCAAAGCTAAGTCCTGAAGAACTCGACGGACTTCCGTCTCCATGTGAGGCTGCAGCAGCACTTCTTTGCAGGAATGAGGGCTCATTAAGAGCAAGAGGACTGCATCATAACCTGGGAGGGGGACCCCTGCCCTATAATGGGCTATCATAATGGGTATATAGTAGACAGCTATATTAAGGGTACCTGTCCAGCCGGCCACCCGGACAAGCAGCTTACTATCTCCGTGTACCCCGGATGTTATGCCAAGTCTTCCCTAACTTGCTTTTGCTGTCAAGGCTCCTTCTGCGAGAACCATGTCCGCAGGCAGCTTCCGATGTTTCAACCCGCGAAATGCCTCGAGCCTGTCATCCTCTGCTTCTGTGACACTGCAGATGCAGATGCGGCCCGAGTCCATCAGCAACAGCTTCGCTACGGCTGCTTGAGCTCTTCCGTCTTCGTGCTTGTGGAGATGCGTCTTCTGTGCTGTTGCAGAGCCCGACGGCTTGAAATCGAGCTTTGCGGAAATCTGAAACATACTGAAACCCGGAGCAGCATTCCAACAAGCTGCGGACCCCGAAGCTCACAACCGCACCCCAGAACATCAGCCCCAAACCAACGGACAAGGGTGTAGGAACTATCTTCCGAAGCAAAGACATGGGATGGCTAACATTGCAGGCGCGTACCAAACACCTGATGTTGGCGAGACTTGCGTCAGCATTCGCCGGACCTTCTCCCACGGGAGGGGCCGGCCAACGCGAGAACGGTGACCTCAGTGCTTGTGTCGGCATTTTCGGAAGAATGGCCACAGTGCATGCAGGCGAACCTAAACTCACTGGCCCAAAACCCAGGGAAATAAAAGCTGAAACTTTCAGAATCCACTGCCTTATAAGAACCCCAAAGTTGAAAAGTTCAGTTTAAGCCAATAAGTCAGTAAAAGGGGCAGAAATCTTCAACCTCAACCCTCCCTGACATGTTACGCAATCGGGTCACGGCAAGAATGCGACCCCTCCGGTATTCAGCCGCTACAGTAACCAGAGGGGCTGATCACAAATGGAAGCCGGCTATCGGGACATCCCAGGACACTTGCTCTTCGTGTTTGCACCGAAAAATCACGAAGTGGAATGTTGTCGGTCTAGAACCTCAGAATGTTTATGTGAATGAGCTCCCCTTGGCGTGTATGCGATACTGCTCGGAGAAGAGGCCTCGCATATCCTCGCATTGTGGATCTAGGACTTCGGCTTCGGACTTTTGGCTCCAGATTTCCTCTGAAGCAGTACAGTAGAAGCCAGAAAGTTGGAATATCATTATCATATACTCCCTTTAAGGTAAATTATAGGGGATCCTACCATGAAACCATATTCCAACTTTCTGGAGTTCCCTTTACAGTACAGCAACTTCACCCACAGCACTACCTGGCACAGACAGGCAACTGAAGAAACCCAAAGCCCCCGAAACAAGAGCTCCTCAAAGGCCCACAACACGGCGGCCACTTTGAAAACCTGCCTCAATCAGAAGCATCACAGATGAAGGCCTCGTCTTAACAATACCCCAGCTCCGACCAAGCGTCTAAAGCGCTCCAAAGATGTGGCAGGCATGGCCACGTGGCCCGAGCGCAACCCCGAGACCTAAGACCTGAAGACCTGCTGCTTGCTTACGACTTGCAAGGGTAAAGGCTCTGCGGTGTATCCTTATTGGCTGTAAACTGAACTTTCAACTTTTGAGGTTCTTATAAGGCAGAATCCGAAAGCTTCAACTTTTATTTCCTTGGGTTTTGGGCCAGTGAGTATCTAGTACTATACAATCGTTGATACAGCAGTAGGGATATATGATCCCGGTTCTCGGTTCACCGACCACCCCCCCCCCCCAATGGTATCCCCCCCCCCCACTGTGCAAGCTTTTTCCACACGAGGGCTCACACGCCAAGCAGACCCACTCAGGAAACCCAAACCACACCACACCACAGGGGGGAGCGGGGTCACCAGCCTAAGCAGACCCACTCCCGAACCACACCACACCGCACCACACCACAGGGAGGGAGGGGGAAGCAACCCACAACCACACCACACCACAACAGACCCACTCAGGAAACCCAAACCACACCACACCACAGGGGGGAGTGTGGTAACCAGCCTAAGCAGACCCACTCCCGAACCACACCACACCACACCACAGGGAGGGGGAAGCAACCCACAACCACGCCACACCACAGCAGACCCACGCAGGAAACCCAAACCACACCACACCACACCACAGGGGGGAGTGGGGTAACCAGCCTAAGCAGACCCACTCCCGAACCACACCACACCACACCACAGGCAGAGGCAAGCAACCCACAACCACACCACACCACAGGGGGGGAGGAGGAACCATTTGGGGGGGGGAGGGGGGGGGGCCGGCCGAACCGGAATCATATATACTAATATGGTTGGTGGGCTTTAAGCGCTCTGGGATACAAGTTTCCATCTTCGCTAGATGGTACCATGGTTCGTAGACCCGAATGTTGCAACCACAGCGATGGTCAACATTACGAATTCCGTGGCCAAACCCACCTTAGAATTCAGAAAGAGGCCTTAATAATCAAAATATGGCCTTGGGGGTTAATGTTGTACTATAATCATAATAAGAAGCCCCAACAATAGTATGGATAATTATTGAGGCCTCTCTAGTAGACGACTTCAGGCCGCGCTGGGAAGCCATAAACCGTGTGGCCTGCTTTTGATCATCACCAGGATCACAACGGTGACAGGCTATCGAAGTTCATGGGTTTAGGGTTGCCATGATGTGCCCTTGAGAAAGAGGTGGACCCATGCCACTGAGGGTTGGCGAGCATAGCAAGCGCCGACGACTGGAGAACCATGTTCTTCCGTGTCCATTCCAGGTACTGAAGAACATAACGACTGCCAGTCTACAAACATGGCGTATACCACAATATGCCCTGGAAGAAGGGTCGCAGCACTTACAGGGGAAGAACGAACTTGAAGGTCCATGCGCAGAGCTTAACATTGCTCGGACTTGTCATCATGACGTAGACAGAAGAGAACTTCTAATTGTAAGTCCGCAAAAGGCTTCCAGTAAAGCAAACGTCAGTCGAGCGCGGACGTGTTTACCTAAATGAGCAGGCTCCAGGACTTGCCTGACATTTTCCTGTAACATCGCTTCCCGCCATCAAGCACAAAGCCTGCATGCTTGAGGCCCTCAGCTCATGCTGCAGCAGGCACCGAGGCCGGAGATGTCGTACCCTTGCTCTACAGCAACCCGATCTTTGCAGTCAAGCCTGGCATACAAGTCCACGAGCTATCGTGCCCTCGACCCTCAACTCAACTAGGCAAACCTAATCGACAGGTCAGATGGGTGGCCAACTAGGAGATGGTCGCGGAGATAATTGTCAGCGATGACATTCTGAGTTCTATTGCTACAAGGCAGCCTGCAAGACTTAGCTTCAGCATGGGCGCGAGGTGCGCAACTGTACAAACAGCGCACCAATTCCACGGAGGTGTATACAGAGTGAAGGCGTGCAGGAAAACTTGCGTGTGCCGCACTACTTTAAGACGGCGGGGCAATCGACGACAGGCTTCAGGTCTTCTTGCCGATCTTTGACATCAACCGACTGGGCGGAATGTACGTTAGCCCGTTCAAAATCTCCCTGTTAGATGTGTCATAAGACCCTGGAGCCTCGCCGAGCTGTACTGGGCTGAACCCCCACGCAGGAGATCAGGTATTCATATCTATACCTATGTATATGCATGCACAAACTTACCTATGTAGAAACACGTATGCACATATGTACCTATGCACACCATTCTCACGGTAAGCAAGACTTATTCTGCTCGAAAAATGCTGTGTGTGTGTGTATGTGTGTTGCGTGTTTGTTTGCTGCTCTTGCATGTTGCAAACCCATGTATTGTCAATCATTTATTGGGAGTGGTGAAACCTTACATAGTGCAGGTCGGTCATTCTGTGTCGGAAGTACTCCGTCTCATTTTGCGCACCGTGCGCCCACCAACGACCTGAGAACAAGCAACTACCAGCATTGAGTCCGAGACAAGAAGCCGCACGCACGAGAAGGAGCACGTGTCGGGGATGTCTGTATTCCCTGACATATGCGAATTCTACAGCAGACTCTGGCTGCGTAAAGGACATCATGCGTGGCAGGTCAGCACCCGTGGCACCCGAATCAAGCTCCGACACCTCCTGCCCCGAATCCCCAGGTAGGTCTGCGGCCAGGGAAGTCATCTTCTGAAAATCCAAGGAAACGGACATTCCTTGAGTCTTGACCTGCGAAATATTGCATGTTGTTTTGAGGCCAAGTACACTTGTGTCCGATTTATATACATGATTACACGTCTATACCCACAGACAGGCATATTCTGTGGTGTCTGATATGCAGTATGGTATGGTGGTTGTTGGGCTGCAGTTCGTTGATTTTTGCTGAACCCTTCCAGCAGCCCAGAACAGATGAATAATCACCTCCCTAAATGAACAAGGTTTCGGGTTGAGCTGCCATCGACTCGAAGCTCGGAAAGTGAGGCGGCGAGCAGAAACCTCTACAGCAAGTCATAGGAAGTGCCACGGCAACAGCTACTCTAGCTCTCTGCAAGTGGCAGTCGGAGCTTTTACGAACATGCCCGTTTCCCAACACGCGCACATATGCTGGTTATTGAAGCCCTCCAGCCCGGAAAGCTCAAGCCCTATCAATCCTAGTCCTAAACTCTCAACGAGATCGCAGACAGCGCAACAGCTTTGAACACGAAGCGGTTCGGCAACGAAAGCCTTCAGCAAAATGCCGGTGAAGGGTGAAAGTTGGGATCTTGAGGCAGATCCCTGTATTGAATCTTGAAATTGCTGTGTACTGTGTCTGCCTACAGAATGAGCCAAATTGACCCTCCACCAAACCGGTAGGCCCTGCTCGGCGAAGGTAGGGCCGAAACCTAAACTCTAAACATCCCCCTGACACCTCAAACCCTGAACCCTTATGATCCCCTAAACCCCTATAAACCAAAAAAAATTCTCAGAAACCTCGAGGCCCTCAACCCTTAACCCCTGAACCGTTATCAGCCCCTGAACCCCTATAAGCACACAAGCCTTTTCAAAACCCGAGGCCCTCGACCCTTCTACCCGCCGAGAACCCCCGGGCCTCAATGCGACGGCTGCCTCCCGAGCAGAAGCTTTGGTACAACTTCTCGACCTGTGAGTTTCCCCGGGTTTAGGGTTTAGGGTTTAGGTTGGTTGGTTGGTTGGTTGGTTTAGGGTTTAGGGTTTAGGGTTTAGGGTTTAGGGGAAGTAAGCTTGACAATGAGCTTGACAATGGAGAGGCCTTAATGGGTTTGATTGGGTTCTTTTAACTGTTCCTTGAGGAGTATTAATGGCTCTAATCGCGTCACTTTAAGGGTTCCTGTCAGGAGTACTAAAAAGGTCTAGTATATTGGTCTTACTAGATATAAGACCCCTTTAAGGGTGCCAGTAAAGGCTTTAAAAAACCCAGGGTAACTATGACGGCTCCGTTCTGGAGGTCATGGAAATGAATGAGTTCTTTCCAGCGACATTTTGCGTTCATTGCATCAAGGAAACCCGATGAATAATGACAGACACCATTGAGGCTTATATAATGGAGGCTTGTTGAGGGGTTGCTATTTAAGCAACAGGGCTCCGCCAATTTGTAGGTTTCAGAGGCTGTACAAGGTTGAGAGGGCTTCGGCTTAGGGCTTGTAGGGTTTAAGCACACCTATTAGGGTTTAGTTTAGTGTCTATGGGGCCGCAATTTGTTTTGCGGTGTAGTTCACCCACGATTGTCTGTCTGCGAGCTTGATGTGACTCCTGCCAAGATTCGTTGATGGATCCGGCAAACCTTTCTGGGCGGAGACCCCCGACCGATATAGCGCAGTGAGCAGAGTGCATATTCATGCAGCTGCTGTCTTTCAGCATCTGAGACTGAGAATTCCTACTGCGCAGTCTGTCTTGTTCGATTCTATGCCAATCGACATCCGTTGCGTTGTTCGTCCCGGTGGCGCTGGCCATAGTGACCACAAGTGTGGGGGTCCCGAGACCCGAGATCGTGTCTTCAACAATATGATTACGAACCATGGGCCTTCATAGAGTTTATGGAGACATATCGTATCGAAGTAAACCACGGCTCAGCCAAACCCGAAAAAGTCCTTCCATCTCTTCCGCGAAGCCGAAGCCCCTTAACATCTGCAGCACCATACACTAAACGAAACCCTAATCCCAGATCAGTCCTAAACCGATGTACCCTGAATCGCCTCGTCTTGGCAATCATCACCGAAGGGTTTCCAGCCAGTACCGGCCTCCGAAGTTGCTGATTTGAGGTTTGGAAGTCGATGCTTTAAGGGTTTAGGGTTTAGGGATTTAAGGTTTAGGGGTTTCGGCGCTCAGGGTTTGGAAGGTATGGCGTTTCAGGTTTGGCAGTTTCGCATTTGGGGGCTCAGGGTTAACAAGGCATATAGGCTTCCGGCTATACGGACGCGCGTGCATGGACCGCGCGTCCTAAGCAAAGCCGGAAGCTGCTCCACCAGCAATCCTGGTGGCATTGGTTGTGGCGGCTGCTCGGTGTTTCTTGTGGCATCCCCGTCTGCATGCACCGCAACATCCCTAGAATTACCCGAACCCCGAAACCCTGGAATGAAGCCAACGGCTATAGACCTACGCTTATCTCTAGAATTCACCCAAACAGTAAGACTTGGGATTCGATCCAAACCCTAAATCCGAAACCCTAGAAAGAACACCAAAATCAGAGCTTTTAAACCATGAGTGAAGCCACATCTTACAAATCCCTAAACCCTAAAACTCTAACCCTGCGCCTCCCCTCCCATTCCCAGCCTCAAACTCCCACACGGCTGGTGCAGCTTTGATGCCTGGACCAAAGGCCCTGACCTTCGGAGAAACGCTGGGGGTTTCGGGCTTTGGGGTTCAGGGCTAAGAGTTGGGGTTCAAGGTTCTCGATCTTGGGGATTCTTTCGGGTTGAATCGTCCACAGTCGAAAATCTGGGGCACCTGAACGACGAACTACTCGAGGCTGAACTCCAAATCCCTCGGTCGGAAAGCACCCTCATACCATGCCCCTGTGGCAGAGGCCGAACAACACTGTCTCAACTTGTGAATCTGTGGGGCGGCCTTGCTTTGCAGATACTGCACATGGCACACGGGTTCTCGGCGCATAGCGCAGACGAGTACATGGCAAAGCGGTGCCCAACTATGCGGGGCTGGGCTCGGGCGCAGCTGCGAGCATGCCGAGGATGCCGCTGCCTTCGAGGAGGGCGAAGATGAACTGGAAAGGCTTCGCGTTCTCCAACTTCATCACGAGCCTGATGTCACTGGGGAGGTTCTTCAGCTCCACTGACTCGATGCTCACCAAGTCCTTGTTCACTGCATTCATGACTTCCACGCCTGCTGCAGCAAGCGGGTGCGATGCAAATTTCTCCAAGTGATGCTGCTGGGCCAAAGACCTGTATTGCTCCTGTAGGCCCCGGAAGGTCATGTTCAGCACGGGCAGCGACGCGAAAATGCCCTTGACAATTTCGTCATCGTAGGCCACACGGACATCCACTGAGCCGCCAGTGAAGATCTGCATCAGCTTCTCGCTCATCGCCAAAGCATAGTCCGCAGGCGTCTTCGCGACACCACTGCCACCACAGAGAGGCGCACACGTATGATTGTACTTGCACTGAGACTCCTTCCAGCTAGCACGTTCTTCTTCATTATCCTCATCATCGAAAGCAAGGCATTTGGCCAGCGAGCAGCAGCTGTTTGAGTGATCAACATCCACGCACAAAGCCTCCATTGTCGGGCACTCTACTTCGTGGTGGCTTCTCTGCTTCATCTGCTCAACAAGGGCCTTCTCAACAGCGTCGGTGAGCGTGGCATCCAACATGATTTTGGTGCCCGTCTTCGCCTGATTCCAGATCGAGTCATCAGGGTGCGCCATCATGTGTTCGATGTTGTTGTTCGCCGACACGGTGAACGTCAAGTGGCCGATGTGCTTCATGATCATGGTGAGCTCTTGCTTTAAGTGTGCTGTGTCCCCTGGCAACGGCATACTCAAGACGGTCACCAGGCTGCCGTAGCTTTGAACTTCCAAGAAGGGCCCGGTGTTCAACTTCTTTACCAGGCCGTTGCACAACTCTGCAAAGCTTGCGGCAGCCTCTGCACTGGCGGCTGTAACGTTCACTTCGATCTGCAAGCTCAGGGAGGGGTCAACGGCGGCCTTGCTATCGTGGAAGAGCATGTAGGAAACGTTCTCGTGGGTGTCGAAGTGGCCCAGGCTAGGGCCCATCGAAATCGTTGCCTTCAGCGGGATTAGCTTCGTCGGAGTTGGCGGAAGCTCTCTCTCTAGCGACTCCATTGCATGTTCGCTTGCTGCTTCAGCCTTGAGAACTCGATTGGCCACCGAAGCCTCCACCTCCTGCACTGTCTCCACCTCTGGCGTTGGCATGAACTCGACCTGGTTCCTCCAGGTGTGCATCTGCTTGGGTGCTGGGGTCGTTTCCGGCGCTGGTGGCGTAGTCTCGGCTGATTCGCGCAGAAACTTGATCACGCCCAGATCCTGGAGCATGCTCCCGGCGACTTTGAAGGGGTGCACATTTGTGAACGTCACCTGTGCCGCAACTCCGGGAAGATTCTTGATCGCCACGGTGTCCAGCGTGTCCAAGTCGTTGGCAGCCTCCATGACGTCAGCGAGCGGGCCCAACCAGGGCTGGGTCGAACCATTCACAGACGGCTTCATGTAATCCCAAGGAACGGACATCTTGGCAACGATGTCGTTGAAGCTGGCATTCAAGAATGGAATGGACTGGAACAGCTCACGTCGCTTGGCGTCGTCGTAGGACAGGCGCATGTCAGAGGAGGCTCCTTTGAACATGGCGACCACATTCTCGACGATGTCTTTGGTCTTCTGCTGCTGCATCTCGATTTTTTCCTTGCAGTATTCCCAGCAGGAGGTGCGGTTGAAGAGGCACATATCGTCCTGGTAACGCGGATACTCTGAGCCAGCCTCAAGTGGATGAAGGCAGCTGCTGGTGCTGCAGCAGTGCCCCTGCCAACTGTACGGACATGGAAGTTCACCCGAACTGCAGCTGCCTCGCAGAGGACCTTCGTTGTTCAGAGGATTGGCGTGTCCTGTTAGCTGCAAGATCTTCTCGGAGATGACCTTCTCGAGAGCTTTCGTCAATGCCACATCCATCTCCACGCGGAAGCCCTGAAACATCTCCTCCAGGATGGGCCTGTTCTTGTCCTTCAGCACCGTTGCCGCATCCATCATGGTGCTCTCCGTGACGTTGATGTGCTTCAGGTGCGTGGCGAACATCTTTACGGCATGCACCTCGTGGGGCGCGAGGACTCGATGGACACTTAGCAGGGTCAGCTTCTCATGCCAGCAGGACAGCGAGAACATCTGGGAAATCTTCACAGGACCGGTGACTGAATCGATTGCCTGCAGCAAGCGATCGACCTTCGATTTGAAGGCGTCACAGCTGGCTCCATCGACGGCAGACAGATTGGCTTCCAGCCAATACTCACCTTCTGGGTCCGATGGAGCAACGCCTTCGGTGGTGATGACATAGTTGACCGCGGTCTTGGGCACGATGTCATCAAGACTTGGACCGACCTGGTCGACGGTCGAGACGGTGGCCCACGTCTGAGCCTCTGCCTTGGGAGCTGCGTTGAGGCCCTCATCGACATTCTCCACGACCGCCTCCACAGTGGCTTCCGCTTTGGCGATGTCCTCGGTGAACTCAACCGCGTTCCTCCAGCTGTGCATCTGTTTGGGTGCTGGAGCAGGGGCCGGCGCTGTCGGAGCAACTCCCACCTCCTGCACTGTCTCCACCTCTGTCGCTGGCATGAACTCAACCGCGTCCCTCCAGCTGCGAACCTGGTTGGGTGCTGGGGCCGGGGCCGGCTCTGGTGGCGGCGTAGTCTCGGCTGATTCGCGCAGAAACTTGATCACGCCCAGATCCTGGAGCATGCTCCCGGCGACTTTGAAGGGGTGCACATTTGTGAACGTCACCTGTGCCGCAACTCCGGGAAGATTCTTGATCGCCACGGTGTCCAGCGTGTCCAAGTCGTTGGCAGCCTCCATGACGTCAGCGAGCGGGCCCAACCAGGGCTGGGTCGAACCATTCACAGACGGCTTCATGTAATCCCAAGGAACGGACATCTTGGCAACGATGTCGTTGAAGCTGGCATTCAAGAATGGAATGGACTGGAACAGCTCACGTCGCTTGGCGTCGTCGTAGGACAGGCGCATGTCAGAGGAGGCTCCTTTGAACATGGCGACCACATTCTCGACGATGTCTTTGGTCTTCTGCTGCTGCATCTCGATTTTTTCCTTGCAGTATTCCCAGCAGGAGGTGCGGTTGAAGAGGCACATATCGTCCTGGTAACGCGGATACTCTGAGCCAGCCTCAAGTGGATGAAGGCAGCTGCTGGTGCTGCAGCAGTGCCCCTGCCAACTGTACGGACATGGAAGTTCACCCGAACTGCAGCTGCCTCGCAGAGGACCTTCGTTGTTCAGAGGATTGGCGTGTCCTGTTAGCTGCAAGATCTTCTCGGAGATGACCTTCTCGAGAGCTTTCGTCAACGCCACATCCATTTCCACGCGGAAGCCCTGAAACATCTCCTCCAGGATGGGCTTGTTCTTGTCCTTCAGCACCGTTGCCGCATCCATCATGGTGCTCTCCGTGACGTTGATGTGCTTCAGGTGCGTGGCGAACATCTTTACGACATGCACCTCGTGGGGCGCGAGAACTCGATGGACACTCAGCAGGGTCAGCTTCTCATGCCAGCAGGACAGCGAGAACATCTGGGAAATCTTCACAGGACCAGTGACTGAATCGATTGCCTGCAGCAAGCGATCGACCTTCGATTTGAAGGCGTCACAGCTGGCTCCATCGACGGCAGACAGATTGGCTTCCAGCCAATACTCACCTTCTGGGTCCGATGGAGCAACGCCTTCGGTGGTGATGACATAGTTGACCGCGGTCTTGGGCACGATGTCATCAAGACTTGGACCGACCTGGTCGACGGTCGAGACGGTGGCCCACGTCTGAGCCTCTGCCTTGGGAGCTGCGTTGAGGCCCTCATCGACATTCTCCACGACCGCCTCCACAGTGGCTTCCGCTTTGGCGATTTCCACGGCAGGTTCAAAATTGAGCTTTGCTGCGAGGTTGCCACTGTTCCGACGCCCGGCCGAAGGGCTTGCCAAGCAGGAAAATGCTATGAATGCCACGATCGTGTGCATGACGGTCGTTGCTAAGTGGGATTGCGCAAAAGAGCGGCGCGATGGATATGAGCCCCTGATGGGATAATGATATAGGCTTGATCAGGGCACTTGAGCCGCAGCCATGCGGTTCAGGGAAACTCAGCTTGCAGAAGCACGAGCGAGAATACACAAACTACGGTAACAATCCGCACAGGTCCTTGCATCGAGCATGCAAGCATCAAGTGAACATGTCAGACATCATGCATCCGAGGGCGGCAGAAAAATCAAAAACAGACTCCTCCTCACGTGTTATATATATATATATATATATATATATTTATTTATTTATCTATTTATTTATGTATTTATTTATACTTACTCATTTGTTTATTTATTTCTACAAACATACCTAAATACATACATCCATTCATTCATGCATGCATGCGTACAAGCCCTCCCTTGTGTTGCAAAGGTTTCCTGGGGCCCACCTGGTCCCCAGTCGCCCCCCCAAAGAACTATTTGCTAGTAACATTAATAGTAATATTAATGGTAATATTTCTAGTAATATTCATGGTAGTATTACTAGTAACATTAATGGCAATAGTAATAGTAATATTAATAGGAACATTGATAATAAAGTCCATAGTAAAGGATCATGGACTGGCGGCTCACTGAGACCGATGTGCACTTCATCAAGGATGTCTCTCACTTACCCTCCCTCTCTCTGACTTGACTGCAGCCGCGGTTTTATGCGGTTTTCGTCATCCCTGTCCACGAAGAGATGGGCTGCCCTTTCTCCAAAAGTTGTATGGCGTTGTCGCAGAAGGTCTTACAAAGGGTATTGGCATTGACTCTAAGGAATCAAGTATACAAGTTAGGCCGATCGCTCCCCTTCCCAAGGCTCCCTCGCTGCAGGGACGGCAGTCTCCAGAGGCCACAGGTAACAGAGGGAGCCTAATAAATTAGAATAGGGTTCCCTTTGAAGGGGTCCGGAAAGGGATGTATAGTAGGGTTCTATAGTATATAGGGAGCCTGATAATTAGAATAGGGTTTGCGGTATCAAACTGCAGCACAATTTTGGTAAGGAAGCCCCCACAACGGCATACATGCATATGTATATATATGTATATATATATATATATATGTAGGCTGCGACATCATCAAGGGAGTAGAAAGAAACACCGCAGATCGCTTCACCTCTCAAGCACGGCGCCATAATGGCAAATGAAGGGGAGGGCTTGGAGACTTAGGAAGAATGTATTTCCTAGCATGCTTGTGGGCGCCAAGACAGCCAGCGTCGATAGCACACGCGAGCGATACCGAGAGATTGGATACTGTTCGTCACAGAGTACATCACAGGAGGGTCTGTTTTCGTCTGCTAAGTTGACTAGCTCGTGTATGCCACCAACAAAAACGAAAACATACCAAGTCCCCCGCCACGGCGGAACAAATCTGCACACACAACACACAGCCTCGTCGTGGTCAGCGACGACGCCGATGATCTCTGGAGCAACCCGGGCCTCGGCGAAACCGTTTTGAAGGATCTGCCAAGATTTTATATCTGTAGTTCAAACACCCGAAACCTTCGTTTCCATGTTGCGCGGAGGACCAGTGGCTTTGCAGAGTATGTCTGCGTGCAGAACGGTAAAACTGTAAATCTGAATCATCTGTATAGCTGTGTTTGTCAATGTGTACTGCGAGTTCCTGGAACAGACGAGACTCACTCAGCACGGCTCGCATGATGGCAACACAACACAGGCTAAAGCAAAACATCTACCATAGTCAGACATGTCAGACCATAGTTAGCATTTAGCAAACGACAACTCGGCTACGGAGCAGCAGAAGGCTGTTTTCCTGCTGTAGTCTGCCAGAGCGGTGGCCAACTACGCGGGGGGCGCAGCGGCGAGCATGCCGAGGATGCCGCTGCCTTCGAGGAGTGCGAAGATGAACTGGAAAGGCTTCGCGTTCTCCAACTTCATCACGAGCCTGATGTCACTGGGGAGGTTCTTCAGCTCCACTGACTCGATGCTCACCAAGTCCTTGTTCACTGCATTCATGACTTCCACGCCTGCTGCAGCAAGCGGGTGCGATGCAAATTTCTCCAAGTGATGCTGCTGGGCCAAAGACCTGTATTGCTCCTGTAGGCCCCGGAAGGTCATGTTCAGCACGGGCAGCGACGCGAAAATGCCCTTGACAATTTCGTCATCGTAGGCCACACGGACATCCACTGAGCCGCCAGTGAAGATCTGCATCAGCTTCTCGCTCATCACCAAAGCATAGTCCGCAGGCGTCTTCGCGACACCACTGCCACCACAGAGAGGCGCACACGTATGATTGTACTTGCACTGAGACTCCTTCCAGCTAGCACGTTCTTCTTCATTATCCTCATCATCGAAAGCAAGGCATTTGGCCAGCGAGCAGCAGCTGTCTGGGTGACCAACATACACGCACGGAGCCTCCATTGTCGGGCACTGTACTTCGTGGTGGCTTCTTTGCTTCATCTGCTCAACAAGGGCCTTCTCAACAGCGTCGGTGAGCGTGGCATCCAACCTGATTTTGGTGCCCGTCTTCGCCGAATTCCAGATCGAGTCATCAGGGTGTGCCATCATGTGTTCGATGTTGTTGTTCGCCGACACGGTGAACGTCAAGTGGCCGATGTGCTTCATGATCATGGTGAGCTCTTGCTTCAAGTGTGCTGTGTCCCCTGGCAACGGCATACTCAAGACGGTCACCAGGCTGCCGTAGCTGTGAACTTCCAGGAAGGGCCCGGTGTTCAACTTCTTTACCAGGCCGTTGCACAACTCTGCAAAGCTTGCGGCAGCCTCTGCGCTGGCGGCTGTAACGTTCACTTCGATCTGCAAGCTCAGGGAGGGGTCAACGGCGGCCTTGCTATCGTGGAAGAGCATGTAGGAAACGTTCTCGTGGGTGTTGAAGTGGCCCAGGCTAGGGCCCATCGAAATCGTTGCCTTCAGCGGGATTAGCTTCGTCGGAGTTGGCGGAAGCTCTCTCTCTAGCGACTCCATTGCATGTTCGCTTGCTGCTTCAGCCTTGAGAACTCGATTGGCCACCGCAGCCTCCACCTCCTGCACTGTCTCCACCTCTGTCGTTGGCATGAACTCGACCTGGTTCCTCCAGGTGTGCATCTGCTTGGGTGCTGGGGCCGGGGCAGGGGCCGGCGCTGGTGGCGTAGTCTCGGCTGATTCGCGCAGAAACTTGATCACGCCCAGATCCTGGAGCATGCTCCCGGCGACTTTGAAGGGGTGCACATTTGTGAACGTCACCTGTGCCGCAACTCCGGGAAGATTCTTGATCGCCACGGTGTCCAGCGTGTCCAAGTCATTGGCAGCCTCCATGACGTCAGCGAGTGGGCCCAACCAGGGCTGGGTCGAACCATTCACAGACGGCTTCATGTAATCCCAAGGAACGGACATCTTGGCAACGATGTCGTTGAAGCTGGCATTCAAGAATGGAATGGACTGGAACAGCTCACGTCGCTTGGCGTCGTCGTAGGACAGGCGCATGTCAGAGGAGGCTCCTTTGAACATGGCGACCACATTCTCGACGATGTCTTTGGTCTTCTGCTGCTGCATCTCGATTTTTTCCTTGCAGTATTCCCAGCAGGAGGTGCGGTTGAAGAGGCACATATCGTCCTGGTAGCGCGGATACTCTGAGCCAGCCTCAAGTGGATGAAGGCAGCTGCTGGTGCTGCAGCAGTGCCCCTGCCAACTGTACGGACATGGAAGTTCACCCGAACTGCAGCTGCCTCGCAGAGGACCTTCGTTGTTCAGAGGATTGGCGTGTCCTGTTAGCTGCAGGATCTTCTCGGAGATGACCTTCTCGAGAGCTTTCGTCAACGCCACATCCATTTCCACGCGGAAGCCCTGAAACATCTCCTCCAGGATGGGCCTGTTCTTGTCCTTCAGCACCGTTGCCGCATCCATCATGGTGCTCTCCGTGACGTTGATGTGCTTCAGGTGCGTGGCGAACATCTTTACGACGTGCACCTCGTGGGGCGCGAGAACTCGATGGACACTTAGCAGGGTCAGCTTCTCATGCCAGCAGGACAGCGAGAACATCTGGGAAATCTTCACAGGACCGGTGACTGAATCGATTGCCTGCAGCAAGCGATCGACCTTCGATTTGAAGGCGTCACAGCTGGCCCCATCGACGGCAGACAGATTGGCTTCCAGCCAATACTCACCTTCTGGGTCCGATGGAGCAACGCCTTCGGTGGTGATGACATAGTTGACCGCGGTCTTGGGCACGATGTCATCAAGACTTGGACCGACCTGGTCGACGGTCGAGACGGTGGCCCACGTCTGAGCCTCTGCCTTGGGAGCTGCGTTGAGGCCCTCATCGACATTCTCCACGACCGCCTCCACAGTGGCTTCCGCTTTGGCAATTTCGTCTGAGGGTTCAAAACTGGATGAAAGCCCGAGCTGCGCTTCCAGGTTGGCATTGCTCCGACGTCCGGAAGCAGGGCTTGCAAGGCAGCAGAACGCTATGAATGCCGCGATCGTATTCATGACGGTCATGGCGAAGTGGGATTGCGCAGAAAAGCGGCTCGATTGAGATGTTCCGCGATGGGTTAATGTTCTAGGCTTGTTCTGGGCGTTGAGCCGTCGCCACGAGGTTTAGGGCAAGTCAGCTTGCAGGAGCACAACCTCGAAACAAATTATTTCGATCGTCGGTGTCTGGCCTGTTTGCACCGAGCATCTAAATCACGAGGTGAATCTGCTCAGCATAGGACTGACATGTATGTTGGCTGTCTGTGTAAAGTGCCGCCACGGTCTTAGCATGTCTATAGCGAATTAACAAGCCAGCTGGCAAGTGGAAGCTGAGCACGGCCAGGCCTTACGCGAGACGGCGTCGGCTGAGTGCCCTGCATCAGATCCTGGTGATCCCGAAACACCTGGTCGACAAACCATTCGTGAAGAGTGCCTTCAACAACACAGGTCCTAGACGTTGAGTTTTGCCTTCTACGGATGCAAGGAGGATTACTACGACTGCGACTACGAGGGTGCTGGTGCGTGGACATGGTGGAACTCTCCTCGGAACTGAGGAGGTCGCCAGATGGCATTCGGCCGCGTCTGGGTGAGCCAGCCTGAAGCCGTGGGCAAACCCAAAAAGGGAGTACCTGAACCCCAAAAGTATGTAGAATCATAGCCTTTTAGAGGCTTTGGGCCATTATTTTGCCTACTTTTGAGGGTCTAGATACGAATACTAAACCACTTTTCCAGGACCCTCCTCGTACCCTCAAAACAGGGGTAGATGGTCCCAAATAAGGAGCATCTAGGGTCTGACGGAGGGTAGATGGAGGGTCTAGGTTATGATACTCATATTCACAGTAGTATACTTACATACTCATAATAACCTCATTGCAGAAGTTTGTTTTTTTCGGAAGGCGGGTTCGTTTGCGAGTAACCGAAAACTATGCGACATGAAAGCGTGATGACATGGTTGTAGAAGGAAGGCCCAGGCACAGTCAATAACTTGCATCGTGAAGCCTGTACTGAACCAAGAAGTCAGACAATCTTCCAATCTGGCAACCTACTGCAAAACGCCACACCCTTGTGCCTGCAAGGACTCCGCCCCCAGGAGAGACTCCATTAAACTCGAAGCACTCAACCCGTCACCACAGCATCCTGACTTCCTACAGTGGCGCATCAACATGATGCCAAGGCCCGAAAATGTTCTATGCCACTCAAACGGACCAAAACATATGCATGCTCTGGAAGGTCTCAGCTGCAGGCAGATCTGTCGAAGCCCTGCGCGGTCAACAAAACGGTCTCTCTCTCTCTCTCTCTCTCTCGAAAGAGGGTTCACTTTCTCGGTCAAAGCATTTCCGTTCTCGTGCAGTCCCTGCTTTGTGCCTCTCCGCCTCTCCCTCTCCCTTCCCGGCTTCAAGCTTTCAGGATGTTGAGCTGTATGATGAACCTAACCGACCAGATCGAGAGCGACTCCTAAACCGACACACGTCTCAAGCAAACCATGCTTGGCTTGATGATCGGGAGTGAGGAGCTTCCTGTAAGGTTCTTACAGGTTGTCAGGTATATAGCTCGGAACTGAAGGGAATTCAATACAAGACTTAACTGTTCAGGGTAGAAGAGTATACGGCTAAGCGGCTAAGATCGACTACGCAGAGATCAAGGCGTTGGCCTCCAATGCTTGCCCAATCCATGTGCGAAACCCTAACCTACCCTACCAGTAACCCTACCTAACACCCTTTTCGCAGCCAGGCCTCCCCGAGCTGTTGCCCGCTTCACTCCCTGCAGCCTTCGCCTCTCCACCCCCACTCAAGGCACATTTGAGGCACATTTGCGGGTCGGCCTCCCGCTCTCTGAGCCTGTCTCGTCCTGGTATCTCTGCTTTATTGGCGTTGAGAATGGGGTTAAGAGATTGGGGCATCCAAGCCGCCTCTTCGAATCGTTTGCACAAAGATACACTTTCACTGTATAGGCTTGCCCTGCCACATCCTACCTGGCTCTCGGGCTCAAGTTGCTGAGGCCACAAGGAATTTCCTGTATCATCTAGCACCAAACAACACCTATTCGCAACTCGTTGAATCCTGCATCCACAAGACTCCGAAGTCGGCTCAGTTCCCACCCTCTCCATCACCCTTATAACTATACTGAACTTAGAACCCTAGCAAAAATTGTAATTTTAGCTCTTTCGTAGGGAATATAATAACCAAAAAGTGAAAAACATTTCTAAGTACCCCTAAGATAAGGTCTAAACATAAGACTTCCAAGTCAGTGCGGTCTCATCCTCTGCAACCATGAAGTTTAAGACTAACACCCGCAGGCACAACAACTATGCAATTCATTGTACTGTCAACTTGCAAAAATCCGAAACAGACCGAGGTCTGAAACCTGGGTTGTATTCACAGAGGATTCGGGTTTGGGGTTTTGGGTTTTGGGGGTAGTTCCCTCCCACACCGACATTGCCTAGTGCGACTGCAGTTGGGCACCGGCTCCCAAAATGAAGGGCTAAAGGGTGTGCAGCCGAGCCCGGCACGGCTGGCGCGGCGGCCCTGGTGACCCCGGCGGCGACCCCAATTCACAATCTCGCCCATCAGCGCGCCTTCCTGTCGACGAAGGATCCCAGTTTTAGGCCCCTGAAAACGCTTTCTAAACCTCTACCAGGACCCTCCTTGCACCCTCAAATAGGGGTATATGGTCCCAAATAAGGGCCTTTAGGGTCTAATAGAAGGTAGATGGAGGGTCTAGGTAGACTCCAAACCCCTGGAGCTATCTGGCTTGTAGGGCGCAGTAGTTGCCACCATACCTCACTAGCCTTCTTTTAGCATTGCCGCAATGTGTTCATAAACATCGAGATTGGTCTACTGACGGCAGAGACCACGACTGTGAATAGTTACGAGCAGGATGATGATGGTGATGACTGCTCTGCGGCAACATACTTTCGAGTTCTATCTAGTTCTTGCCTTGCTGTCAATAGAAGAATGCGATCAGCGATATCATCCGGACTGAATGCTGCAGCCTGCCTGGACATCGGCCGTCCCAGGAGCGAGATTCTCAGGGTTCACATCCTTGCAGCACCGAGTCGAAAAGAATCTCAGTCACAACCCCCAGCCGGCACTGACCATGAGAAAACGAAGCCGAGACCACAAAACATAGAAGTCAACTGAACTACAGAAACTGAGGGTTTTATGTGTAACACATTGAAATTGATGCAGTCTTTGATCTATGAATGTCAAAGCTTCTAGTTGGCACTTGATACCAGGTGATGATTTTGGGGTTCGGGGCGGCTGAACGGAGGGGAAGCCTGGAACAAAGCACGAAGTGTTCGAAGGCATTCTCACACGGACGGCTTCTCCCCAACCAAAGTCTTCTGTCTTTGCCTCGAGCGATGGGAGAGCTAAGGAGTCCAGGCAACTCAGACGACTTGTTCCACAAAGGTGACACAACAGCCTTCCCATCAGTTGCTCAGGAGAGGTCACGATCTTGCCTGACGTCGTTCCGGGGGTGCTTGTTCGGTGACCGGTGAAAGCAGATCGGCTGGAAGGCGTTGTGTTCAGACCTTCTCCGCTCACGGTGGCAGGAACCAGAACACGCAAGAGCATCGCAACCCCCCGGCAGAAATGCGATTTCTTTTGCATGAATTATCTGGAACGGAACGGTTATGGGCGCACTGGTATTGCCGGGTGCAGCAGATCGCGCAATGTATGTTGTCAGAGCGGCGAGGAGGTAGGCGAGTACGCAATCCGGTGGCAGTCCCGCCATTGTACAAGCAAGGTCCAATTACTGTCCGATTCCAGAACATCCGCTGCCCTGGGTCAAATAAGGACCCTGTACCCAAAGCTGACCAGCCAGACCGAGAACATATCTGCGGGGACGCGAGACACGCAAAAACAAAACAGGAACTAGGTCAGCATTATCGTCATCCACTCGGCCAGCCGCGGACACGTGCATGAGTACGTGAATCGCACCAGAAACACCACCATCACGACGGGCATCATCCTCACGACGCGCATCATCATCACCATCACCACTACCACCACCAGCAAAACATGACAAAACCATGAATGGAGAGCCTCGGCAATAATCCTCAAGCACAAAACGAGTCGAAATGGACCATCTCTCCGCCCCAAATTGAAGCTCTGAGAATCTAGAAAACCTTCAAAATCCTAAAACTTCGGCTCAAGCTCAAGCCTTACGAGTCTTGGAGAGATTGCATCACAGTGTCATACTAATGCAAGGTCTGCCAGGTTTAGAGCTGTTGGACAGGGCCTATAGGGTTTAGGTCGGGTGGCTCTTCTGGGGATACGATGATTGCTACAAGCACTTAGCCTCTAAGCCCTGTAAACCCCAAATCCAAAAACCTGAAGACTTCGAGGCACCTCCGGGAGGCCCGCATAGAGGAAGTGGGTCTTGTGATACTTTCTCTCCTGCGGGACATACTACACGCGACTCTCCTACAACTGCTTCAGGACTGAAGCGAAATGTCTATCCACATTTCTCAGCACCTGTAAATATAATAAACTACGTACATCAACATGAAAACCCAGAATAACCGTTCGTTTGCAGACTGCGCTAAAGCCTATTGAGCCCCTTTGCAAAAAGCTCAGAACGACGTTTCACACCCAGTCCTTCGGCCAAAGATGCTGAGCCTGGCAAAATGTTCCCCACGGCCACAGGAACAAAGTAATCTAAGGTCGGGGCTCCCTCAACAAAAACGCTAAACACCAATCTTTATGATTCTGCTTCTAGCTAACACAGCGCCTTAATGATAACAACAAGATTTTGGGGTATACTGTAAAACAGTTTTTCCTTCAGGAGCCTTGACGACGGAATAATCTTGGTCATTGTTCAAGTCTCTCCTGTCGCTGACACAGCAACGCAAGGTGGGGGAGAAGAGATCAGGCGGCGTCAGAGAGGTATTTTCGCGTCGAGAACGTGGCAGAAACCAGAATTACGTGTATTGCTAGCTGCTAGCAAGTGTTGCAGACTTCCTTAATGTGCCGCCCAACCTTAACTTCGCTATAACAGCGCTGCTCCTTCGAAACTGTATCTCGTCGTTACATAGCAACAGCACTGTACCAAGAGGATCAACGCTACCAAGCAGGTTTCCCAAGAGCCGCTTGGCCTGGTAGTAGTCCTGGGTTGTGGTGTCTTGCGCGCTTCCACGCCTGCAAAGAGCGACGTTTGTCTACATAGCATGAACACCGATCCTTAAGTAACTCCTGCAACTTCGTGTTTATCTTCAACCCACTACAATGTAGAAGACTTACTGATCAGAATAGGATTTTTTGGGGGTTCCTTATTGTAACCATGGTATATACCCTAAAACCCTAGTCCAATTATTAAGACCTCCATAGTCCACACCTTCAAAGTGCACCTGGGTCATGCCCGAGCCTGTGCGATTCGGTCGCCAGTTGCGGCATGATCTGGGCCAGACACCGGTGTAAAATGGGATATCTGTGCATGTAATTGACATATAAATACGAAATGTACATATATATATATATACATACACATATATTTCGGTCCCATCTGCAGACTATCGCCTGAAGCATATGTCTGCAGGGAAAGCTTGAATATTGGACCAATGCCAATACCAGCTGCCGAATGGAAATTAAATCAAAACAAAAGCGTGACAGGCCGTCTTCGATGCTGCGGCACTATCCTTTTCTCGTTAATATTGCGAATGCATGCTGCAGCTCCCGGATTACCAACAGAGTGGGCCCTGTACCGCTCACTTATGTGTTAAGTCCAAACACATTCAGAAATGTCATAAACCCTATGTAGTGCATAGTCTTTCCAAGGAGGCTAGTGGGACTTCGGCAAATGCTTTGGAATGTGTTGGGTAAGTCGGGGCAAGAATACATACTCGCCCGAACCGCATGGTCGTGCAGCCTGGGCAAACAGGAAGAAGAAGCTTGCTGGGCTGTCTGCAGGATCGTCAGATACACAGAACGCTCGGGGACGGCGATTCTTGGCTCTTCACAACAAACCCTGCCGTGGTCCAGAACCGAGCCCCGATCAGTTCAGGGAACTTCCCGTGATCTCCAAGCAGAAGAGCTTCTCATACAATCCCATCAGCACAGGTTCAAACGTCTCAAAACTGGGGACAATGCGCACCGAAAGATGTGTGCCAGGCGTTTGGTAGGGACCTCCGGCAGAAAAAAACTAACACGAAGGTTTAGGGTTTGGAGTCATGGTTGAGACTACTGCACGATCCAGGGCTGAGTAGCAGATATGCCTATCAAGGCCTATATAACATACTGAGAGACGGTTCCCTACACGTCTCATTGGACAGAAGGGCTCTCAGAAGAGTGGACAGCCTTCAAACTAGCAGATATTGGTTCCAACAGGAGGCTGCGCACGAAACGTAAGTGAATGTATGCATGTTTAAATACGCATAATATGTATGTCTTACATATGTTTGTGCACATCTGTGCACCTTCAAGGTGCAACGCAAGAGTCAGCACAGCATTGGGGACTCGAAGGTCAGGCAGCTCGAAGCCGCTGCGGTCGGATTGAGCACTCGCGCAGGCAACACCAGGGGAGATCATCAAGAATGGGTTTCTCGCCTACACAGATGCGACCATTCCCTGCACATCCTGTCTGTACGCGCATGACAGAACTAGATAGAAAATCCCAACTGCGCACGACTCCCATAGTGCTAGCTGCTAGCCCAAAGCCCGCACCGCCCGAGCCGACATCCCCTCACACAGCAATGGTATGTATTGGTAAGGTGCCGGCCAAAAACAATGGAATCGCTGGCAGCAGCCCGAGGATAGTGCCCTGAGGCGCTTTGGGGCTGATATAGGAGCCTCGACGATTAGCACGAGGTTTTGCGGTAATGGATGGTCCAACCAGCGGCAAGGCAAACGTTCAGCAGATGGCCCATCAGGCCGACACTACGAAGAAAGTCTACTCAAATCTCTCCCTTGGCAACGGTAGCCTACAAACCTTTACAATAGCTGCAAATTCACAGCCTACCCACCCACCGGGCGGACCACTGGACCAATGCTGCTATGTAACGTGTAGTTTTTTCAAGGGCACACAAATGCACACAACTTTAGACAGTGGGGATGTGTCGAGAAATTCCTCTACTGCACACCCAGAGAAATCCTCAAACCCTTTCGGCCCCGAAAGGAGTGCATCAATCATGTCGTGAACTATCTTCTACCTCGAATAGATGCAGTGCTTGGGAAGCTGTAGAACTAAATCATAAAGGTGTGACCGTATATTTACATACTTAGATAGACATACATATGTATGTATATATATATATGTATGTTAACATCATATTGGTTGACTTGTGACCCGTGGCCTGCAAAGACCCTTCGCCCTGTTCCCTGCAGTGCTCAGTGGTGGACACTGCTCAAGGCACCAGATGCGTCGAAGCAAGGGTTCAGGAAGTAGATCTGATGATGATGGTTGGGGGGCCGGGGGGCGTAGCGATGTAACTGTCCTGCACAGTTGGTTGGAGGCTGCTGCGTACTAAGCAGAGATTGCAGAGACAAAACCTGCGGGAACTACTTCTGATATGAGTTTGGTGACGATTGCATACAACGAGATAAAGACAGTGTCGCTAGAGGTGGCAGGATCCCTCTCTCCAGCTGCCCTGGCTCACAGCATCATCGAAACCTTCGTAAACCCAGGCTCAGATCCCGCATCAAACAACGAATTGTGACCCTAACAAATTGAAAAGCTGAATCCTCTGGACCCTTTCAGTGCCCTTTCCGTTGAGCTTCGGCTGTTTTTCGAGGAGGTCAGGGGTCCGTCAAATCCCGCTTCTTAGAGCCTTCGTTCATTAGGATATGGCGGCTTGAGCTGGAGTTCGGGTCTGTGTAGGTTTCTCCGTTGCGGTCCCGAAAATTCTGGCAAGGGCAGGCATACATGTGACAAGCCATCTGGGGCTAGATAAACAAGACAGGCACGCAATGGCTGGCAGTTAGCTAGTACACGACTGAAAGCACTGAACGTGGCAGCTTCCACGAAACTTGCGGAGTACATGCGGGGTCGTGCAGTAGCGCGCTCTGGCCAAACGACAAGCTGTGCTAAGACAAATCGAAGTCTCCTTGCACTAGCTGAGCCCACAAAGCCATCGCAAACTCCCAAGCTCAAGAGCTCCTAACTGCTTCATTTGGAACTCTCAGCCCTACTGCACCTAAACCCTCTGCAAACACTCGACCCTAAATCCCAAACCTGAAGTCCTAAGATCCGCACCATCATGATCGGCAGGAGCCACGGCAGAACCCACTTCCTGGGAAGCATGGATATTCTGCTGCCACAGAAACTCGAAAGGACTTTACAAAGATAAGGGTTTCTACCAGGGGCACCTCATGTATCCTAGTGTAGCCACGGGTCGATTTAGGTGACCCTCTTGAACTTTGACGCGTTGTTCCAGTGACCTATCCACTTTTCAGCCTTAATGGCCTTCCGCTGACAATGCGCTTCGCTCGGCCCCGGTGGATCTTTGGAAGCGAAACCAGGACCCCACACCCCCCTCAATAGGAAAAGAACACACACCAAACCCTCAAAAAAAACACCGTAGTTAAGCCCACCCAGGCCCAATCGAACCCCATTGTACTAGTAAGCCATTGTAATTACTATTTGCTGTCGTATTGTACTATAATTACGACAATATTTGCTACAAGTAGTAGTGTACCTGGGCACTGCCCTACGGGGACAGAGAGGTCTGGGGAGCAATCGGAGATCACGTTATCCAGGCCGGAGGGTACGGGGCGCACCCCACCCCACTAAACCCAGTGCCACATCAATGATTGTGTCATGTGTTACCATAAGCTCGCTAACCATATGAGATGCATGAAGTGCATGCAAGAGTCTCTAAGCCCCTAGCAAACCAAAACCCAAAAATACCCAAAGGCCCTGCACGTAGCAAAATCTACCTCGCTCTTCTCTTGCGCCGGTTGCCGGCATTGCTTTTCTGCGGATTCCCGGACTTCCCGCGGCTTCGGCGCTAGACAACTCTCAAGGCTCTCAGCCTATGTTCATTGCTCCTCCTACCGCTTCGCTGAAAGCCGAACATAGCCAGCGTTGCTGCTTACCTGCTTATATAGCATAACAGGATTATCCAGACGATGGTCACAAAACATACACTCACCTTGCGCTGCCAACCAACTGTTCGTACATTTTCGCGGGGGTCTATATTCTAGACAGCGCCGCCACGGGAAGGGGGGATGTGAGACTAGAGAGAAAGGTTCGCAACATCCGGGTCACCTCCCAACAGGCCGGCAAAGTCAAATAGCATGTTGGAGCATCTGCAGCTACGACCGTGATTGGGCACAGCACTTCTTTCGCATTCCCCCGGCTGCTTACAACGCAGGGACCAGGATGTGAAGATCCCAAACTAAACAGGATGCATTTGTCCCCCAATATTGAAGCCGAGGCGATGAGGCCGCAGCACAGACTTGACCACTTGACCACATAACAGCAGCATTTGCTCTCCTTTTGTAATGTACCCCGGCTATGACGTACGTGTGGTAATAAGTCAACAACTCCACTGCAGCCTCCTTCGTCTCACTCATCCTTGCAAGCCTCGGCCTGTTTGGCCGTGGCGCTCAGCAGGAGGTCGTGTAGATAAACCCGAGCTCCTGCAATCAATTGCGGTCAATGCGTGGGTGGGAGCGCCCGGCATCTGGCATCTGAAAACAGAGTGCCTACCCTTCCGCACAGAGTAGTGACTGCAGCATCGTCGTCATGACAGCCGCGGTCATCGATGGGGTAACGGTAGCACTGGTGATATCTGGCGAAGCACAGGAAGTACTAGCAAATCGTACTATCTCCGGTCAAGAACGGAAAGGCTCAGAGGAAGTCTTGCCAGCCATGCTGCCCGGGCTCCCGGTCCAGGGTTAGACTTTCTCATGCAACCCTCTGCTCCACCAAATCAGCTAGCGATTACCAACCAACACCCAGCAAGAACAGGTAGAGCCTGAAGCCTGAAAAAGGACAAGTAACACAACGCTCGCCGAAAAAGCCATATAAAGACTGAAAACAACGCCTCACGTCATCACCTAAATCTCTGAACAAGAGGCTTAGAATCCTAAACCAAGCCCTTCTAAATCTGCCGATCACAAGTACAGAGGGGTTTCGGCGCCCACACTCGGATAATCCAGGCGAGGCATGTGGCTCGAGGTCTGCTTGTGATGATGTGTGAACCTTGACTAATGAGAGGCCACTGATTAGGGTTTCGGGGTTGTGGGGTGAGGGTAGCTTGCGGCAGAACGCAAGCTACCAGCCTTAACTTCGTAATCATCCACACCCTAAATCCGAAACTCAGATCTGAACCCTAAACCCTGAACCGAAGAGTCGAGACAACCCTTGATCCATGCCGACCATATCAGTGCCAGTCACCACAGCACCCTACGATCCCTCAAGCCTATGATAAACCAAAGGCTGTGCAAGCCCCTACTCTGTCACCCGCATATCCCGCACAAGCCAAAAACGACTCACATGTGCGCGTAAGAAGAAGCCGAAGCATAAATCGTATTCGGTGAGACCTAAATCTGAAAATTCTGCTGACTTATCCCAAAACGAGCATAAGCTTTTTTCTCGACAACCCGGCCTGCATGCTCTGTGTACATATAAGCCTGACCTACTGATACCTTGAACCCTAACTGCGCCGTTCAAGTTTAATCGGCATCCCTCAAGCACCATATACAACGTGCATACATACATACATACATACAGACATACATCCATACATGTGTATGTATGTATGTATGTATGTATGTATATATATATATATATATATATATCATCTCTATGAACCCTCAGAGACACCAAAAGCCCCTCAAGCAGTTGACCCCAACAAACCCTCCGAGACCCCGCCTCCACGAGGCCAGAAACTCTAAACCAAGGCCCGTCTTCCATGAGCCTATCCCTAGACAAAGCAAGTTCTACCTGCAACCTACAATAACCCTACAACCGTAGGGTTTCCTTATAAATGTATCCTTAAATATTATGACTAGATTCTACAGCTTCTTCAAGGAAACTAAGCTGTTTGGTGCCAGGGTACTTCCTGTTCCTAAACCTGAGCCCTAAACCCTACAAACCCCTAAACTCTATCTAGACCCGGGGCCCAGCCCGGCGCAGCCTCCATGAGGCTATCGTGGCGCAGCATCCGCGCGATCTCAAAGTGGCCGCCAGAGGCCGCGGCTTCCGCAGGATCCCAGGCGCTCCTAAGCTAAACCCAAGAGTATCCTAGGAATAAAAAGGGTGCCCTTTTTGGTTTAAAGGGGGACTTAGAAGGAACCTGAACCCTAAGAAAGGGAATCAGGCCCTACTCTAGGTCCTAGTACGAGTATTGTGAGAGGCATTAGGGTTTTGCTTTGGGGTTTCGGGTTTAGCGTTTGGGGGCATTAGGGTTCAGGATTTAGGGTTGAGAAGCATTGTAGACGAACCTTAACAGTTAGCATTCATAGGAGCTTGGGGGCATCTTATGTTATGAGTATAGTCAAGAACTGCAAAGGCTTTTTACACGAATTCTTCCGAACACCATGTTATGCGTTGCCCCCCACCGATATGGAGTGTAGGGGTTTATTGCAGTGCTGAGGGACTTGCATTAACAATCCTTAATGCGAACATGAAAGAGCGGTATCAGGTGCTTGCAGCAAGCCGGAACCATTCAGAATTAAGGGCATTCACAAGTGCAGGCTTGTAGACATTTGGGAGTTTCCGAATATAGGGGTACCTCATTTTGGGGTTCTTATAATAAGGATCCTGCTATTTAGGGTACTATATTGGTTCCCCTATTTTCGGAAACCCCCATTTTAAGTGGCGCTTTAAAGACGAGCCGGCGCCTCCCGACCTGGACAGCAAAATGCATGCGTAGCCCTGACGGGCAAGTCCCTTAACCCTTCTACTATACTAAACTCACTGGCCCAAAACCCAAAGAAATAAAAGTTGAAACTTTCAGAATCCACTGCCTTATAAGAACCCCAAAAGTTGAAAAGTTCAGTTTACAGCCAATAAGTAGTAAAAGGCTACAGGCCTAAAAGCAACCGCAAACAAGGGTCATCGAAGAGTTGCGGATGTTTGCGGAAGCTTCGACCAGCCTGCGAGCGCAGTGACGTACCCTATCCTTGGAAACTGACACCGATATACTATACACACACGCACACACTCTCACTCTCCATGTTTGCATGATGTGCATCTATCCATCCATATCTATCGAATCTCTCTACCTACCGACTGTTTTACCTACCGAACTATCTACCTTCCTGCCTGTCTACCTACGCATCGACTTTCGACCTAGCTGCGTACTTGTCTGCCTATCTAGCTATCTACCTCCCTCCCGCCCTCCCTCCTACCGATACAGATGTACATATACCCACTTACATCCTATCCTACTTGCCTACCGGCCGACCGACCTGTCGATCTGTCCATCCGTCGATTTATTTATTCATATATCTACCTATCCGTCTAGCTATCTTTGTACCTGTTTACCAATCACCCAATGAATCCATCTGAAACTCGAACGATCTATCTATCCCTATATCTATTTTTCTGGCTGACTTTCTAGCTATATGCATATTGGCTATCTTTCCATTCGTCCATCCAACGAGCTCTAACTCTAGCACGCACACACACACACACACACACACACACCCGCGCGCGCGCTCGCTCGCTCTCTCATCATCTATCCAGCCGACTACCCATTTGTCTTGCTATCTGTCTGTCTATCCAAAACTGACAATGAATAAATGTTTTTCTAATGAATCAGCAGATCGGCCATCTATCGCTTCTACATACCTACCTACCTAGCAACTTCCATGCATGCGTGTGCAAACATACATACTTACGTACATACATACTGACATGCATACATCTGTCTGGCTGTCTATGCACATGCACATGTATAGAGATATGTGTATATGTATGTATGTATCTGTGTGTGCTTCTTACAGTATGTGTGCTCTGCGTCGATATATACAGATGCGCTATGTGCATATGAGTGTAGGTCCTGTGTAGGTCCATATGTGAGTATATGTACACAAATAACTGTTCGTTTACATTGTTTGCAAATGGAGGCATGCCGTGTGTTAACTTATAAAAGTATGATACGAACGTGTCGTAGTTTTGCTTTGCAGGCTGCGGCTGGCCTGCAAACAATGTCGTAGTGGCCTGCCGCCGCTGCACTTGACAGGGCTGTACCACGTATGCAGACCTCAGGGTCCAGGTCTGCGGTCGATAAAAGAAGCTGTGGCTTGTAGTTGTCAACTTAGGCTCAGCACCCATAGGAAAACATTGGGGCACAGACACTCTCAGAACACAGGCACATGACCGCAAACTAAACGGCTCTAGCCAATTCCTGCCTTGTCCACGTCAGCTGCGGCCGCAAGAAGAGCATTGACAACCTGAATGCCACCGCTCAAAACCCATCAAACTCACAAACCAGAAGTCCAAAACCCTCGAACCTGCATCGACACTTAAAGGACCGGTCCCGGCAATTTTCCATCTCCAAGCCGACGACTAAGCTGTGAGGGGTCCTCACTGGCTTCCTCTGGGATTCACGGCCGCGATTATCCGCTCATGTTCCCTTGTCCTATAGGTTTAGGGTTTAGGGTTTAGGGTTATATGATGGGACGACCACCGGTGAGGGCAAGACCAGCTCTTGACATGAAGGCGCCTCCAGGTGCCCGGCGGAAGAAGCAGCAACCAAAGCTGTGCCGGAGATGTTCCTCCTTGGACACTCTACATGTACCCAGCCAAGCCCTGTTCTATCCATGGGCGCATCAGTCTGAAGCTGGTGCATAGATGTTGACCTTCACAGCTTCAACAGGACAATGCCACAACGCTTGCGATGTATACCGCGAAATAGATCCAAGTAACCACCGGAATCAGACAGTGGCACGTTTACAGATTTACACGCTTCTTCACGTAATCACATTGAGACATTTACACACACGGTGGGCAAACTGGGGGCTCTCCAAGCATCCTGTTGACGTCTGCAGCATGAGAGACCAGAAGCTCGACAACCTGCTCTTCAAGTCAGGGTTCGATGTATATGTATATATATATATATATACATATGTATATACATATATACATATTTATATATATATATATATATATATGACATATTCATGAGATATTAATATATATATATATATATATATATATATGTGTGTGTGTGTGTGTGTGTGTGTGTGTTTGTGTCTCTCTCTCTATATGTATATGTATATGTATATGTATATGTACATATGTGTATATGTGTGTATATATATATATATGTATATATATATATACGCTTAGGAATTAATTTGAGGCTTCAGGTTCACGCCGAATTTCGGATAGAGGCTGTGGGTTGAAAGTGCAGGGTTTGCTGCTTGATCTGAGGCAAGGTCTCTTGCAGAGGTCTCTCTTCCCAAGCGTCGGAACGGACACCTTGGACAGAACCCCACATAGATTTGCTGTTACGTTTTCTGCTAGAGCCTCGCCGAGGGCATAGGACGATGGCTCCAACTCCCTTCCGGCAGTGTATGGAAGCGATCGCAGGAAGCCCCACCCTTGTCAAACCTGACCTTTCATATCGGGGCTGTGAAACAAGTAGTACCTACGACCGAACCGAACTTGTTCAGAGCGGTTGACATCACAACAAAATAGACATTGAAATAAAATACGAGACCTGATTACCGTATATGCTCCACATTGAAATCAAACAAATACGAAACCTGTATACCCTACTCCCTGACTGCCCAGAGGCCCCATAGTAATTCCGTTTTGGGATTACCTCATAAGATTCTAAATATGAACCGCAAAAAAGGAACTTCTATGAGGCCTTAGGGTATTCCGAAGCTTCCCGGGGCCTTCTCGTGACCTGCTCCTGCAGCGGCGACCAAGGGCGTGCCGCTCTGGCAGTCGAGGTTGCAGTCCTGATTGGAAACGTAAATTTGGGAGTTTGCGAAAATTAGGGGTACCGTAATTTGGGGTCCTTATAATAAGGGTCCGACTAGTTAGGGTACCCTATTTCGGAAACCCCCTAATGGGTGTTTCAGAAATAGGGGTACCGCATGCAGGGTCCTCATACATGCGTACGAGTTTGGGTCCACAAGTTGTCTGCTGCATGTTCCTCTTCTTGCAGCTTAGGTACCCTACCCCTGTACTTAGGGCTTGTACTGTTAGCCCTTGTTGTACGAAACACGCATGCGGCATGTTTCACAAAAGAACCGCAAGAGTTGCGGACGGTAAAACTAGTGAATCAAAAGAGCTTGCACTGCAAGAGTTGGACATCTTTAGACAAGGCCTCCCTAAATCCTCAAGCATGACCATCAACTTCACTGAAGCATAAATGCTACAACTTCCCTGCAACCTTAACAACGAAGGTCCACGAATTGCCTGAGACGGAGCCCGAAAACAGAGCAAAATAAATCTCTATCAGCTGCAATGGTGGATGTCGGCATGCTTTTGGGCAGTCTGCGCCAACCGGTGGCTCCTGTCTGGAACGTGCTGCAACTGTTGTGCAGCTTCTGACCTCCGAGGTTGGATCTTGAGCATTCTGCCATCTCGCGACGGGGCCTCATCTCCACAAGCCATATTATGTGTTATTCTTCACAGCCAACGAACTGTGAATCGAGCTCTGCCCAACAAAGAACACCCTGGATCATGAGCCCTGTTAGCAATAACCCGCTTGGGCTTCGGCTTGGAACAAGCCGCTCGAGACACCTGAAATAATCCGGGGTGGTTGCGATGCATGGAAGACAGCAAAACCGCTAAAGCCTTTATTGTAAACCCTAAACCGTAGTTGTTCGTTTCGGTTTAAGTTGATGTCGAGCACCCAGGCTCTGACTTAGAGCCTCTGGCAGCTCCCCCCAACCACTCCAAGACGCTACCTGTACTTCCGTTCTCGCCCTTTGAAAGGGAGAGGTGATGCTTCAAAAAGTATGGGGTCACTGGGTCGCACATGCAAACGAGCCGCTGGAATGGTATCTATCCTACTGTGCTTTTTTTGAGATCGACCCACAGCACCCATCGTTACTTAATAGAGACACTGCCAGACTCTGCATGGAAACATTGAAAGCAAGGAGCCTGGGTTGCGTGCATCCGGCCTCATTCAAGACTCTAGGCCTGTCGGGAACCCTCGATGCGCTGATAGAGTGCCTCCATCAACGCCTCCTCTTCAGGACTGGCCTCGGCGAGGGCATTCGAGACAGCCAAGTTGAAGTCATCGTCCAGCATTCCGTCCATGTCCTCGGGGAGGACCTGCTCCTTCTCCTTCCGCTTGGCGGCGATCATACGGTTCTTCTCCTCGCGCAAGGAGTGGCGCAGGACGTCCGTCATGTGATCCACGGCTTCGGACAAGCTCGACTGGGCATGCTTCTCTGGATTGGTCAGCACCACTTTGTGGTGGTTGACCAAAGTCACAGTGGCCTTGATGATGAACGGGGTCAACATCTTGTGCCCTGGCTCCGGCTCAGCATCCACTTGCATCTCCTCACCCTCCTCATCAAAAGCTAAGGTCATGGTGGTCTTCGGGACCTTGTCCGGGCGCTTCTCACGGTGGAAATGAGGAGACACCTGCGCACGTGTCGCATGTCTTTCGCAGCCAGAAAAGCTATCTTTTCATGATGGTACAATTCGGGGTATTTTGCACCGGAGAGGTTAAAGGTTACCTACGCAGCCTCTGATTAAGCTTTACTGCCCTTCTCTGACTTCCTGCTCTGCAGAGCATGGCTCCGGCTTGCCACCCGCATCTAAGCGGTTGGCATTACATGACTACATCTACGCTACAAAGTGCGGCCTGCGTCTATCTACGGCTTAAGTGTGTGTATGTGTGTACATAAACATATACATATACATATACATATGCATATACATATATACATATGTGTGCATGTACATCTTCCATGCGCTGAAGGTTCTCATTTTGGATGCATATGTAACTTGTACATTATATATATATATATGTATATACATATATATATATAGATATAGATATAGATATAGACGAATCGATGGAGAGATAGACATGTCTAAATACATAAGTATATATATATATATACATACATACATACATACATACATACATACATAACTCTACACACACGCATACACATACACATACACATATACTTGCAAACGCATATGAAAATGCATCTTTTATACATGCACTTTTATAGACACAACTTCGACGGAAATGATGCAGCAACAGCACGTGTCAGTTTGCTTGCGGGCCACCTGCAGGTGGACCTCCACATGTCGGATGAAGCCCTCAAAGTTCTCGAAGGCACCCACCACCTTGTCCTCGATGAACTTCCGCGCATTGCTCTCCTCATGAAGGTGCTTGTGCTGCGGGAGCTGGGTGACAATGTGCATGGAGTAGGGCACGCGCTTCTCGGGCATCTCAGGCTTTGCATCGAGCTCCGGCTCCTCCTCATCCAAGGGAATCTCGATGACACCTGGCAACTTGTCCTTGTTGTGGATGCTGCCGTGCATCTGTTTCCTGCTCAGGCCGCCCCTTGCTGGCGCTGTGTAAGACATTCCTGGTACCATTGACCAAAGTGCCGTCACCAGCATCGCCAGCGCGACGATGGATCGCATGGGCGAGGTGACTGTCCGAGTCATGGCGGAAGTATCGCACGGGGAAGACCGGAGCCTTCGGTTCGGGGTGAGGACGAGTGTCTCAATCTAAACGGCTGCAGAGGAATTCTTTTCGTCACGAATTTTGGGGATCTCGAGCAGGTATGACCAACCAGATTATGTTTGGCATTCCTTGGGCTAGAGAGGCACGGGCATCAGCAATTCTAACCTCAAAGAACGGCACAAGAAAAAGAGCTAACTGCGAGTAGTGGGTTTGAGCGTAAACCGTAAACCAAAATTACAGAACACCCCAAAACCCTAAAAGCGCTTCTGCCGTTTATTTGCTGAGGTGTAGACTGCTCGTAGAGCCAAAAGCGAGGCCACCACCTGAACAGGAGAATGATTTGCAAAGGTTGGGTGCAGCCCCCCTGCAGTACAATATAATAGGGCTACTTTCAAAGGGCCTCATATAGGAAGTGCATGTAGGAGTTCACCAAGTGTTCGTAGCACAAGGGTTTCGCGAGGTTTATAGGGTTCTATAATGAAGGTGTCTGAAGCTTTCGGGGGTTTAACCTGCCTCGGGTCTGCATCGGTCGTGTTATATAGCATACTTATTATTATTATTACTACTACTACTACTAGTATTATTATTATATATATATACAGTATATTTAATAATATCTAATATAATGATATAATGACTGCTATTGGAGTTACCCGATCAGAGCATCGGCCTGTGCGTCATCTGGGAGACTGAAGGTTTGGGAGTTAGCGGCTTGTGGGGTTTAGGGGGGGCTTTAGGGCTTAGGGGGCTTTAGGGTTGGGGGTTTAGGGTTTAGGGTTGGGGTTTAGGGCTTAGGGCTTAGGGTTTAGGGTTTAGGGGGCTTTACCTATAGTCTCCATGGTAGTTTTATGATTAGGACCCTATAATAGCGATTTTGGTTAACCAAAAAAAGGAACTACAATGGAGACTATAGGTAGGGTTGGGGTTTAGGGGGGTACAGGGTGGTTTAGGGGTTTACATAGGGGGCTTACCCACGACGAGTCAAACACACGAAATACACGGACCGCTCAAGTACGCGTGTCCATGAAAGGCCTCCACATGACCAGATGCCGATGCTGCACGGAGTGGGGTAGAACTGCTGCCGCTTTTGTTCCTGGGCAGTGCACGGGATGGCTCAAAAAACAAAGTACCCAGAGGACGGAGGCTGCTATATAGGATTCAGAGGCTTGCACGTGCGGGGTTGAGATTCGCGAGCTAGGGTTCCTGGTCGAAGGAAGGCCGGAACGCTTCGTGTAGATCCCAAGTCCCAACTTCGGTCCCTGCACGGAAAGTCTGGAGGCAGATTGCATAAAGTTAACCATGCCTATTCCAGACTGCCCCTACGAGAGGCAACAAGACAGCTATGAAAGCTTCTTAAGACTCCAACGGAGTAGGGCGACGCAAGAACCCCGAAAATCTTGCTTATTCCTCCAGGTGTCACGTCGCCCCGATGCTCGGCAAACAGCCTCAGCAGCTCCAAATCGGAGGCTTGGAATGGACTTCCCGGACTCAAGGTTAATACATATATATATATATATATGTGTGTGTGTGTACTATATATATATATATACACATTCATTTTTTTTCTCTCTCTCTCTCTCTCTCTATCGGGTCTGTACCTCTATAGATGTCTATCTGTGTCTGTCTCTGTCATGTTACAGGGAAAAACCACCTTCACAACGTTCAGGCTGAGGGTAGTTTGGCGGTGCGGTGCGGCCGGTTGCTTGGAAGGGCAGGGGACTTGGTAAGTCGGTTGTAAGTAGAGCTATAAGTACCCTAAATGGAGTTACCCCAATTATAACCCTACTTATATAACCCCGAAATAGTAGGAACCATATAAGGGACCCCAATAAAGGCCCAAGGTTTCTCAATCAGGTTCCTACATTAACCCTAAGCTCCGTGTAAAGGCGGAGTGGCTTGCCAAACTGAAGAGGCGAAGTCAAAGGAGGCGAAAAATTGTAGGGGTAATGCCGCAAACCCGAAGAACGGAGAGTGATACCAAACAAAGATGACTAGTGCTAGCACCCGATGCAGAGAGAAACTCAACACCTACAGCTTAAAGCTAAAAAGCTGGATCAACCAGAACTCTAAAGCGCAGTTGATGCGATGAAGTGTTGTAAGCCTTTTGTAGATCTTTCAATCCGGCCAAGGAGCTCTACCAGCTCCAGGTAGCCCGAAGAAGCGGCAGCGAAGAGCGGCCTAACGACAGCGTCCAGGGTGAAGGGCTTGCATCTTATAGGACCCTTATATGGTGTCCCTTATGGTAACCTTATAGTACCCTTATGGCACCCTTATAGGACCCTATGGTAGTTCAAGTTTCAGAGGCCTGCGGGGTTTCACGTTAATGTGGGGGCCTTCAGAATTACAATGTTGTTTATTTATTTGGGGGGGGGAGGTTCTGTATTACAGCTTAGCTATATGGTACAATATACCTCGAAACCCTGTTTCAACTATGAAGGCCCCTGTACCATGGAACCCTACTATGTACCCCCAAACCCTCCCATGTTAAGTGCCTTGGAGCAGCCATGAGACGAGATTTCGGGGAACTGTTCGAGGGCTTGCGTTGAGGATACGCCAAGGCGATGGGATCAAGGGGTCTAGGGTCCCTTTCAGAGACTTATCAGGGTACTATTATGGGTTTAGCTTAGGGCTTAGCGGCACCTGAAGCATCGGTTCTTTTGGGTTTAGGGGTTAGGGCCGGTTAGGGGTTTGGGGTCGAGGCTGCTGTCAACTCTGGCGGTATCTGTGTGCTTGCAAAATGTCCGAATCCACTGTTGGCGTGGTTTGATTGATGAGGGCAAACCCTTTAATATAACCCTAAACCCAAGCCCCGATTACGTCAGCGCGTTTTGGGCGCATACAAGAGCTTAGCGTATCTTAGCCCTCGCGACCCTATGTATGAACCATCAAACAAGTACTAGAAGAACAAGCGAACTCCAATCATTCAGAACCCCACTGCCCAAATCCGAACAATCCCAAACAGCCGAATCCTTCCGGTTCCACTGTTTGCCGCAACAGGCGCGTGTTCCCGCCGCAGTCCGACTGATTAACGTCGGCGGCAGCACCTGCTGAATTCTCCTACTGCCGCGGGGTTCCGACTCGAGTTGCTTTGCCTGAGACTGCCGGCGACGTACAACGAACCAACCCTGAAGCTTAGGTCGGGCTTGGCACAAACCTTCGCCAGGCAATCCTGAACCCGATTCGCTGCTCTGACTGCAAGACTCCGCATGGTGGTGGTGGTGGTGGTGGTGGTGGTGGTGGTGGTGGTGGTGGTGGTGGTGGTGGTGGTGGTGGTGGTGGTGGTGGTGGTGGTGGTGGTGGTGGTGGTGGTGGTGGTGGTGGTGGTGGCGCAGTGGCGACTGTGGTGGCAGCGGCGGTAGTGCGGGTGCAGGTGCGGGTGTTGGTGTGGTGGTGTTTCGTGTTCATGTAATGTTTTTATTGCCAGTGACATTGGTGATGCCGTTGCTGTTGCTGCCGCGCTCGTCACTGCCAGTTTCATTCAAATATTCATGCTCCCAGCACAAATATTGCTTGCGCTAGCAGTCGCAACTATACCGCAAAATTGGGCAGCTTCAACACAATCATGCAGATTGGCTGGCCGTGCCTAGCAATGCCTGCGCGAGGGGGACAACGCCCTTGGTCACCGCCGCCCGGAGCGGGTTGACCTGAAACTGCGAAACATTGGGAGAATGGTGGCAAGACCACACCTGCACCCGCACTAATTATGTCATCCAGATCGACTGAAATGCTGGTCCGAATCCTAAGCAAGCCCACTATTCTTTCCGCCGCCGGCCACCTGTCTGTGGCATCCCTCGCTATTCCAAGCTCAGGCCCTACAACACCTAGAGCGCCGACTCCAAAAGTGCCACTGAAACCTTGGGTACGGCCCCCACTCAGTAACTATAGATATATTAGGACCTTATAATAGTAGCCCTTTTATAGACTCTTACTGTATGCGGGCAGTACCTAACTGAAACCCAAGAACACTACAACTGCAGAAGTGCGAGTCCTCGACCTGCGGTAGTTTCAAAGGCTGGGTCCTAGAGAGTCTGGAGTTCAGGGCTTTCCCCCAACACAAACTCCGAACCCCTAGGCGCCATCTAAACATATAACATATACATATATATATATATATATCAGGGCCTTAACAATTAGAATAGGGTTTCGAGGTATACTCTACTATACTTAAAGTAAGGAGCCCCAAAATAGTCTTGGTAATTACCAAGGCCCCTATATTAGGGGAATTGAAGGTTCCGCCGGGCCGCCCCCCAGGTGTCGCATTTATTGACCTGGCCCCCGCTGGCGAGGAGCAGTTGAACGACCTGGAGCTACGGCTACGGTTTAGGGATGTTTGGGGATTTCTGGGCACATACTATGCACGTGTATGTCTATGTAAATAAACAAATAAATAAATAAATATATATATATATATATATAGATAGATAGATAGATATATATATATATATATATATATAGTCCCCCCAGATCTACCCCCCAAAATCTACACCACATGTACGTACGTATGTACATATGTCTGTATGTCTGTATATGTGTATTTATCTATGGGGAGGGTTGTTACTGTAGGTTATGCAGCTATATTATAAACGTATGCAGTTACTTTTCAACGTTACATATATATATATATATACATACATATATATATATATATATACATATATATATATACACACATAAGGTTAAGGTTAAGGGGCTGGGTCGAGGCCTGGCGATTTAGGGTTTGAGGTCGACTCCTTGTCCCGCCGGGGTCTTCAGGCTCTTCGGGATCAGGGTCTGCCGAGTCCCCATTCTCCATTGCAGTTCATTCTTTGGCTTACCGGCTTGATGCTATGGGGTCCTAACCAAAAAACATTGTTTTAACCAACAAAGAACTACAACAGAGACTGCAGTTTGACCGCGGGGCTTCTAGCTTCGGGGCTTCACGGCTCTGCTTGGTTGGGTGATGTTGATGAATGCAGGTTCAAGATGGTGCAAGGGCAGGGATGCCTTGGATTCACTTAAGGATCGACAAGCTACATTTCTAGAATATTGTTGTTAAAGTCATTATACCCGCATGGTTCATTCTTATGTGCTTGTTGAAGTAATTGTTGAATTAAATTTGCGGTTATTATACTACACGTACTATACGAGTGTTATTGCAAGCTTCCGTCCGTTGTCTCTCATCGATTTATGGGTTCAGCCCCGCACGGGGCTTAAATAGGAAAACTGCGAGCTGAGCCCCCTATTGTCTTCAAGAGTTGCGAACTTGTAATTCAAGGCTCTGCAGGGAGACAAAGGGACGGCTTCCTTCCACCTACACTTAGCCCTCCATGCCCCTGACAACAAGCAAGGCAACAACCCTAAACCCGTGTACACTAAGGAAGCGGTACGACGTTCTTGACTTGCATCGATAAGCCGATCACACAACTTCAAAAGCAACAGATCAGCCTTAAAGTTGCCTCGCCATAATATATACCTTCAAGTATGCTAAGCATGAACTCTTTGCCCTAGATCTTGCACCCTCCGGCCGAGAGGCACGAAGCTCTCCAGTCGCGCTGGCCTGGAGCACATGACACAAAACATGCACGTGGAATCACGGCAGTGATAGCTGTGGCTCCTACGAGCCCGAAAAAGCTTCAGAGACGTTGACGGTTCGAGTTTTTGGTGCCGGAAGCTGCGCCAGAAGCATGCTGAGCCCCTTTGCAAGTTGCACACCATGCAGCACACGAAACACGTGTTTTGCAAGGCCGCGGGTGCCCTGGTTGTAGTTGCATAACATACTTCACATGGGCATCGTTCTCTTTTCTTGCCAAAAATTAATCCAGCAAAGCCCTGAATCTGCAAACTGGCTAAGACCACGGCCATGTGCAGCGCAGTGCCGCCGTCTTTGTCGCTTTGGCTCGGGTCCACTCTGTCCTTCGCGAGCGCAGGGAATGGGTTCGGGGGTCTGTATCTGCGGGATTCAATATCTCGGCCGAAAACCGGCAAAGCAGATACTGGGAATGTCGAGATAGAGGCCGACGACATCATTCCTAGTGTCGCAGGTCCACGACAACCCTTGCCCCGGAAAGCTATGAGTTGCTGTGAACCTGCACAGGGTGCTAGTCCATAATGGTGGTGAGCACGAGGTGAGCATGGGATGCTGACAAGGACAACGACTTCCGACGGTGTTTGAAATGGCGACGCTGGCGGCGAAAATCACGACGGAGCACGTGACCGGTGTTGGCTATGCTGATCGTGGGGGACGCCACGACAAGATTTTAGAAGGGCAGTGATCTCGATCCTGCTAGAGCTGATGTTCCGAGTCATGACTGCACGGGAAACTTTTGCATCACTACTAGCCTAAACCCTGAAACCCAAGCTCAAAATCTATTGCTTGAATGTTGCGAGTCTACCATGTGTCACTAGTGCTATTCTTCACCTGATTTCGCCAAGCTTCTTCCAGAAGAGCCCGGACCACATCGGCACGGCCTCTTTCAAAGGGTTGAGGGTCTAGTGGTAAGGGTTGTCTCGACCCTGTGTTTTGCGAGCTCGGGCTTGACGCTCCACCTGAAGACAGAACTCAAACCCCGAAAGGCAGCAGGTCTGGCGGGGGGTGTATATGTATACACATGAATATATGTATGTATATATATATATACATAGAGGGATGCCTACATACATACAGTATGTTCTCTGGAAGGCGAACCACCCGAAGTTCTGCCTTAGGGATCTCCTACAAAACTTCCACCCTGAATGCCAATACATGGGCCAACGGCAAGGCCATGGCTGTTGTTCACCGTCACGACAGGCTTTCAAGGGGAGCGGTGGTGTATGCCGTATAATTTCCGTTAACACAAACTGATACTTAATATAGCCATTATATACCCATTATATATAGCCCATTATAGGGTAGGGATCCACATTAAGGGTCCCTCCCTTTCGCGAAACCTACATCTGCTCATCTCCAGGGCAGGGTCCCTTCCTTGCCTCTGGCTGCAGCCTCGTGGAGGCCCGAACGTCCACGCTCCTCGTGAAGGGCAGGCCGTCAACAGATCTTAAGCCTATATAGCATGACTGGGCATCAAAGATGTGTATACATACTGCAGCTTTAATCGCATGTAAAAGATGATCAGACAGGAACATCGGCACTATCCGTCGACATTCACGAACATAGATGGGAATGCCCGCCGTGATTGTAAGTGTTGGTGGAGAGTGGATGGCCCCATGGTATTGCATTGAAGTTGTAAGAGAGTATGTGGGTGAGTGCCTAAGCGAACACCAGCGCATGTGCTTGCTTGTGGACAAAAGAAACTCAACACGCATCTAGATTCCGGCTGAACTTCAGCCGTCCGGTACGCGCGACAATTTCTCAGCAGTCCGAGCTAAACCGCAGCTGTTGTGGGGGTAGCACGGCTTTGGGCCTAGCCAGAGCATGAAAACAGATAGCATGCCGACCACTTTCCAGTCGGCTCACAAGCGTAAGCTAACCGGTTTAGGGTGAGGTTGGGGGTGTACCAAACTGCAACAGGTACTATATTACTATATATATATATATATATATATTTATTTATTTCTCTATATATTTATCTATCTATCTATCTGTCTATCTATCTATATGTATATATATATATATTAATTGGTAAGGTCTGGGTCCGGCTGTGGGCTTGAAGGAAACTTTTGAAGCCGAGCCGCATCCAAGAGCCCTAGGTCCGCTCCGGCCGCCTTGAAAGTTGCGATTCAAGAGCTTTTGCCCCTACAGTATAAGTTAGAAGGGTTTAGGGTTTACGCTCTCACAACTCGGACACAGCCAGGCGAGGTTCTTAGGTGCGGAGTCGGTGTGAAAAGTGGCTGAGATCGATTCTCGCTTGTACCAGTTCACCACGAGGGTCCCAAAAGGCTCAGCACAAGAAAAAGCTACACAAACCGATGGTCAACTGGTACGAGAATCCACGACGGTTACTCAGTGCCCTCAAACACCACAGGGTTTAGGGTTTAGGGGTGATAGTGGTATGATAGGGCCCTAATACAATCCTTATAGTCACTATTACAGGGTGGGGGCCCCTTCTAACCTATAAGCCACACTTCCCGCAGATTCCTCCTTGACTTGAGGCCCTACTATACCATTAGGATTCCTCTCGCCGGTATTACCAACAACCTTTGCCTCGGTTTCGGGATATAGCTATGAACATCTTACTTCAAAAATGAGTAATGATGTTGATCATAGAAATACTACTCTTGTCATTAGTATTCATACATAATCGAGATTCGATATTTAGAAATTTGCACTCAAACCCGAAACTCTTGGGGGGACCCTAGGCCCTCCGCGATGGGCTGAGGTCCAGCGAGACCGTGTGCCCTAAACACTATGCAGTTGATGCGATCAACCCTCAATAAAGCCCTCTGCTCTTAGACACTAATTCCTGTTTGAATCTCGAATCTCGAGCTCTCTGATGTGCCAGAAGGGGCAGGCTGTCGAAAACACAAAGCTCTAAACCCTACAAGGCCTAAACCTTACGCTTCAACCCCAACAGCCCAGAACCCCAAAAAGCCCAAAATCCCAAAAAGCCCAAAACCAAAAAATTGCCAAAGATCCCTAAAAGCCCTAAACCATGTACACTAAACCCAGCGCCTGAAGCAGCCGGAGCATTTCGAGGTTCCCCATCCGACTGGCCGCAGTGACCGTGGAGAGCCCCCGGAGGAACGTAAAACCTTTCAGGTTTGGGGTCTATGCGGGCTTTAGGGTTAGGTCTATTAGGGCTTTAGGGTTAGGTTAGTTAGGCTTTATGGTTAGGGTTATTTAGGGTTTCAGCACTCACTCATAAGGCTTAGGGTTAGGGTTATCTATGGTGTAGGGCTGAAGCTGGCAGCAACCCATCATGGAAAGACTCATAGTCCCAAAGGATCCAAGTATCATTATGGTACATACTTATAGGGTATTTTGGGGGTCTAAGTATATACTATAATGATACTTGGACCCTTTGGGAGTTGGTTCAGTCCGCAGTCTCTTTTAGGGTTTACGCTCTCACACTCGGACTCGAAGGATGCAATCGGCGCAATGCGTGTGACCAATGCACACATCCCAGAAACTCTGTAGTGGAAGGCTGGGCTACACTACTACGCCCGCCCTTTACTTTTCGATTAATCTTGAGACAATCGAACGGAGTCGCACATCGCAAACCCCGCAAACCCCGAACAGAATCCAACAAGCTGGCTTTTTAAAGACAAAGCGGCGTGCAGGAAACAGAATGTATGGTTCCTGGCCCTGCGCGAGGACACCCTGCGAGCAGGCAGGGCACTGGTGTTGCTCCTCCCACTCCCACTACCGAAAACTAAAACCCTGACTCTGACCCCCAACTGAAGTGCGGTGGCTTCGTGCGGCTGCGACATAAAGGCTAGGTTTACGTTTCGACACAGCCTTTGAAGCAAACATCTCATCTGGTTTGAGAGAAACGCCATGCTAGCAGGATGTGAGCCTGCTTACTAAAGCTCCAAGCCCAATGTTAGCACCTCTTACGTAGTCTTTACCAAGGGAGAGGGATCCATTTGCTGGGGGTCTACATTACCTTCGAAGTTCACCTCCAACTGACCCAGGTCTTGCTTCGCCACCGCCGTCAAGAGCTCCTTCCGTGAAGGCGAAAAGAGGGTTTCGGCTCTCACACTCGCACCAGGCAGCCATGGCTTCGGTTCGGCTGTGCTTGCTACCGGGTTTAGGGTTTCGGGTACTTCGGGTTTCGGGTAGAGGGCTGATAGGACTTACGGTGAACCTGCGATCGAATACGAGTCAAAATGAGGATGAAAGTTCTCCATGGGGACAGCTGCCAAGATGGCACCGGCCTATGAATCGCCGAATTACATTATCCAGGCAGTTTCGATGTCACAGTCAGCCAGCGAACGAACAGGCAAACTGATAAGCTAGTAGTCTCAGGTATCAGAATCAGAGCCAAAGAACCACACAGACTCAGTGTAACGAAAAGATACCGATTACAGCAAGAGCCTGCAGAGAACATCATGAAATGAGACTCGATGCCGAACGGTGAAATCTATGTCGACACCTGTGTTTTAACGGACGCACCATGAACCTCACACGGCCGTAGAGACTGAGTCGAAGAAGCTGAGAGCACACTGAGCCCCTGCTTGTCCTGCGTGAGGTGATGCCGCATGACCTTGAAGTCCACAAAAGCCGCCGTAAGCTCCTCGTAAGTCTAGGAAGCGCCGGATTTTAGCTGGCTTGGTCATAAATGGTACGGAGATATATACTAGGAAGCTTGCTAAGCTTGCTTGAAGCGCAGGGGTTGTGTACAGAGAACGGCAAAAGACCGACTAGTCCCACTTATACCATAGCTACTGTCAGCATGGTGATCCTAAGTATATGCTTTCTTTTTATGCTTGATCCTGCCAACTACTGTTTCATGGCCCACAGGCTAGTACGGCCCTTGCTACCATAACGGTCCTTCACGACATGACTATGAAGCCGGCTGAAGTTTGCATCTTCCTCCCGCCGTCTCACAAGCCCAGGCTCCCGTGGGCGCGTGAGGGACTCCCAGGTGTCGGTCTCTGAGATTGTGATCCTTGCGTTAGGGTTGCGCTGGGAGCTTGGTTTAGACTTACGGGGTTTAGAGTAGAGGGTTTTGGTAGATTTCGGGGCTTATGCTCTCTGTCTGGGGGATTTGGGGGGTCCTGGGTTTGAAGGCAGCTGCCTTTTCGTAGGTACTACCAGGTCTAACGTCCAACCCTTCTACAATGTGAAGCCTTGGACAAGCCTGTATAGCTCAGTGCTTGTTGATTGCGGTTGAATCGCTCGCACCCCACCGAACAACTGTAACGCCTCTACTTCAAATCTAGAGCCCCGAACCTCAACTCACTTACGACAACCGTTGCCGTTTGTACTACTTCGGAGTAGACCCTTAAATACCCATACATGAACCCCCAAAATGCTTAAACCCAGAACCCGCAGAAATCTCACATCCCAAACTTACATACCTTGTCAATGCAGCTTCTAAAGTCCGCTCTCATCATCCTTGACATCCTAAACCCCCGAAGAACGGGCGCTTCAGACGAAGACTCGACCCACAGAGGAGCTGCAGCTTGAAGACAGGGAAGTCTTGCTCACGCAGCCGGCCCTGAAACGCACAGCGCAGCACGGGTTTTGAACTGAGGCTTTCGGCAGTGATTGAAATATTTCGTCATATATTTCCCATGGAACTGGTATCAAGGCTCTTGCAATCGCTGTAGGCACTGGTTCTGATATGATATTGTCTAATATACTTCTTGTACAAGTCGGTGCGAGTTCGCGTTCATCTTTTTCTCCGTCATACCGACCATGCGAGCATCTGCCCGGCGCCAGAAACTAAGAATAAACAAAACCAGAGATTGGGCGGACACCAATGCCAAAAACAAGGAACGAACAAAACGACAGCAAAGCATGACAGTGTTAAATACATGGCGCACAGCGTCTGCATGCTTGCCTTCTGCCTCTCGATCAATCAATGCATTTCTTGAAGAGCCCATGCTAAGCCGTTTCCTTGACATGGTCCAGCAGAAATCCGTCGGCTACCACGCTCTGCTCCTCGGAAGGCACAGTCTCTTTGGGCTTCAAGAGTACCCGAAGATCCTATGTAGTCTGTTCATTAAATGAGGCCTCTGCAGTAAACGAAACCGGGCAAATTCTACAGTACGACGTAAGGGCATAATGTTTTTTTCTCTCGTGGGCTGCTTAGCCGTTGAAGCTCGAAGTTTGGAAATAGGAAGCATGAAGGTCAAGGGCTTAGTTTCAAAGTACTGGTAAAGACAACATGCGCTGCCGAAAAACTCTGAGATCTAGGTTCTACTACTGTTGTGGGTGAGTTTACCAGGGTGTGCTACACGATGGAAAGTATAAACATAAAGGGTCACAGAGGCTTGCTCTTGTTTACAAGCACCTATTCGAGGCAATGTCAGATCCCGGCAAGCCTCACATCCTGAATTCACAAGTATCATACACCGAAGCTGCGAAGGTGGACTATTACACTCTTCGCATAGATCCTAGACCTTTCACCGTCTCATTCCGGAACCCTCCTGAGACCCTCAGCATCAATTCCAGGTTGTTTTAGACCGGGTATGGCTAGACACTAGTAGGTCAAAATTGTTATATTGAGGGCTTCCTGTAGCAAGGTTTATGTTTGAAAAAAACTCTCGAGGGACCTTGCGGAGGGGGTTGGGCGCAGGTCCTGCGCCCGCTTGAGTAAAGGACCTTCCCCTAAGGCTCCATGTGCCCAAATAGTATATACATTGGCCTTAAAGTTGTCCGTATATAGGTACATTGGACCCAAAGTATATACTATTTGGCCCCTACATCATCAGCCCTAAACCCCTATAGGAACCCAAAAGACCCTTAAGTATGCACCATAATGATACATGGGCCCTTTCAAAGCCAAGAATCGAGCTCAGCAGCGATATCGCCCGAGACCAGCCGAACCTGAAAGCGCGGAGTAGAAGGCAAGCCCGGCAAGCCCGAAGACACAGAGCGCAAGAATGCGCAAGATGTGATCATCCGCCTTCACGGTGGGTGTTCTCGTCGGAGTTCTCGTCGCCGATGTGGCCCGGAGAGCCATGCGGACTTCGGGAGGACGGGGCTCGGGGTTTGCCTGTTTTGCTTGAAACATGCAGGAGCCCTGGCTAAGGGTTCAGAGTCAAAGGGGTTGGGGGGAGGCGGGGTCATCTTTCCAGTTGGGATTTTGGGCTGGCTAGTTGTGTAACTGTATTACTGCTGCTCTGCATTGCGCCGTCATTGCCAACAGTCCAACCCTGTGTCATGGGTACTTTCATTGCTTTAGCTTCATGTTCCACTAGCAGTCACTGGATTTGAGCATTTGACCAGCGGCATTTGCGAGTGCACCAACTGTACATGTATAGAAGCTGCAAGAACCCCACAACAGACAAATGCTAGATGAAGACCAACCTGAACACTCGAGATTGCAAGCTGTTCACAGCCGAACCCCTGCATCTCTGCGACAGGCCGGGCACCGCGCGTTCGCATCAGCGCCTGGATGGCGGCTTCTGCGTTGTGCGCCTGGGTGTCTCTGCAAGGTCTTGGGCACCCTAAGGCCCCATAGTAGTTCCTTTTTGCGACTACCTCTTAAGATTCTACATATGAATCCCAAAAGGGAACTACTATGGGGCCTGCATGAGGTTGTGCTATGGACTCGAAATCCAGGCAGCAGGGCAGGAGCCTGAAAGGTTCCGTACAGTGCTGGGGCCGGGGCAATAGCAGGCCGGCGGCAATATCTCAGCAGCATCCACTTATCATTTCCATACCTGTCGGTTCTCCACTACGAGGACTCGTTCAGAATCAAGACTCATGGGGGTTGCACTTTAATTTGGGCTAAACCCTAAACCCTGAACAAATGATAGCATGGAGATGACAAAGTCGCATCCAAGACACCCGGAATGCGCAGCACAATTGCATGGGCCCTGTGGCGGTTTGCACGAAGCAACAAGTATCAGAAGCGCTCGAAAGATACCCAAACGAGCTTTGGCTTTGACCGAATTCGAAAGCCGAACAGATCTGCTTCCAAGCCAGTCGAGCAGATCGGAGACACTGCATGGGCTGGCGGATGGCATCCAGGATCAACCTCTCACAAATCCGAAAACCCTTTGATGAGACAGGCGCACTGGAAAAGAAGGGAGGCCAGCCCAAGCAGTGGTGCCAGAGGCATCAATGGCGCGTAGATCAACTCAGTACATAGGCCGGTACCGTGGAGGGGCAGTTTGGCGTTGGGGATTTGGTCAGCTAAGTCTCTTTGACCCTGCAATAGCTTGAACTGATGCAACAGAGCCCACTTCTGAGCAGGATTTCCAGAAGCTGTCGAGGTCTAAGAGCCTGGCGCAACAGAAGTACCTGTCAGGAACGAGGCTGCGGCGACTCGAAAAACGAGTCCCTTCCTCGAAAAACGAGTCCCTTCTGGACCTGAGAGAAGTCACCCACCACCCGCACCATGTGGGATCCACTTCTTCCCCGGGTTCCCTTGCCGTTTCGGTTACAGTACATCTAGCGCTTCGACGTTTGGGCGTAACTTCAATTATGGGCTAGGGCATAGGGTTCTGGGGCATATTCTACTAAGATACTTGTACTTGCTCAGGAGCCCCTCCAAGATAGTAGACCCTAAACCCTAAACCGGCCTAGATGCGGCAGATCCCAGGAAGATGGAAGCTCTCGGGTTATCAGGGCACGTCTTCTCTGCGTTCGCGTAGTGCCGCGGGAGGTCCATGATCGTGGGCTCGAAGCAGACCTGGGCAGCTGCAAGAGCTATCCCATATGTGTGTATGTATTATATAGACATATATATATATATATATATAAGTATAACATATATAAAAATATACATGTTATTATAACATGCTGTATAAGCATACATCTTAATACTATGCATCTTATCTGTTGTACTAGCTATACTCGACAGCCGGCACACTTTAGGGTCTGGCGGACCGAAGAAACTAGGACTTTCACCAAAACTTAGCTAACTCGTGCTGGAACATAATTTAATGTGCGAAGTGGAAATGAGAAACAACACTACAGCAAGATGCAACCACCTGGCGTGTCGAAACACTACAAGTACCAGGACAAAATTCTACAAACCGTATGTATATTAGAATATTAGTATATTGGTTTATTAGAAATATACTAACATATATATATATATATATATATATCTGTATATGTGTATACATATATATATATATTATACTTACATGTTTTTTATTCAAGGAGCGATTTCGCATTGCGCCGATCACTGTTCAGCGGATTTCAGGATCTGCTGCCACAAATTCCGGCAGGCTCATCTTGGCCCCTACTCACCTACCGTCAAGTCACACTCTCAACTTCATACTTAAACACAGACTGATACCCACTCTATGAACCCAAGAACATCGGCATAAGGTACAGGGTCCGTACAGGGAATGATCTGACATGTCTGTCGGGCAGGTGGCTACGAGATTTTCGGAGGGTCATTCAGAAGATCGCAGAAGGCCTTGACAACCCACTGCCTCCCAAGCCTCGAGTGGGCAAGCCTCCTACGAGGTTTCTGTGGGGACTCCTGCAACACTTTCCAGAAGGGTCCGGCAGGCAGGCTTCCTCTAAAAAAAAAGGCTCCCAAAAAGGTCTGTTGTAAGAGTTCCTATCCTAGACCCTCCATCTGCCCTCTATTAGACCCTAAATGCCCCTGATTTGGGACCATGTACCCTTTTTTGAGGGTACAAGGAGGGTCCCGGATAAGAACCGACCTTTTACCGAGGACCTGGCTTCCCACGACCGCACCTGGCTCATGGGCCGTACTTGGGGTACTTCACAGATGGGCCTTTAACCATAGGCCCCATACGTAGTAGCTCCTTTTTGGGATTTACATTTAGAATCCTATAAGGTAATCCCCAAAAGGAACTACTATGGGGCCTATGGGTATGAATAGAATGGGGTGGTGGGTTATGTTGTCGTACGTTTACAGGAACGAGAACCTCCGGGCCCCCATTCCCGCATCCCGAGCTTGATTTTGGAGGGGCGCAGGCCTTCAGAACTTGGGGGGGAGGGGTTGTGAAGACATGAACAGATTCGCACTACGAGTTTAGAAGCAGGGCACTGAGTGCATCGGAATGCTTGAGCTCAGTTGCTGTCGCAATGAGGTGGATTTTGTGCTGAGCCTACAGTTTTCAGCTTCGGCACAAGTCCTCCAACAGAGTGGCATCCGAGCTGGGTCAAACAGTTTTGCCTGAGCTCTTGTCAACAACTTGAAGACTTCACTCAAAGTATAGTTGTTGCAGGCCCCGGCCTTGTCTTCGGCATACTTGAACATGTCCTTGTCGATGGGGTCCTCTGCATTGCATTAGTATAGGCCGATGTGGGATGAAGTCGTCAGGAAAGGAAGCTGAGATCGCAACTGTACCCATAGGCCCCATAGTAGTTCCTTTTTGGGGTTCATCTTTAGAATCCCAGGTAATCCCAAAAAGGAACTACTGTGGGGCCTGTAGGTAGGGTATGCAGCCGAAGCTGCCTTACTCGTGTGCTTTGCAGTTTCGCAGGTCCGTGGTTCGGTCGGCAGTTCAGGACTCAAGACGGCCAAAGAGCATTCCTTGTCGTGTCCTGGGAGGCACCTGGTCTGACGTCTGTAAAGCAGAGTTCCCACATTGCCAGCGCGAGAAATACCCTGGCGGGTTCCTGGAGCTCCAAGTTCCAAAGCCTGCGATCCTTCACCCATATCCTCGAACACCTTATTGACCTATAAGCGCATGAAGTCATGCCCTGATATGCCTATTCGAAGAAGCCCTGTCTGCTCCATAAAAGCCGATCAGAGGCCCGCGACTCCCACTACGAGTCCTCTTTGTCGCGGTACTGATCCAGCTCCTGGTTGAGCTCCTCTCCAACTCCATGGATCTATATGGTTTTAGGGTTTAGGGATATAAATCCTGCATTACCCAGAACAAGGAATATACCATAATTCCCATAGTTTAGGTTGAGCTCCTCTCCAACTCCAAGGCTTTGTGGGAAGTTGACAGCACGGCCAACCGTTACGCAGGGATAGGATCGCTTTCTAACCGCAGAAGACAAACCTCCTGTTCCCTACTCCATTTGTCGTTGTTGGTTGAGGGCTTGAGCCCGCACTGAACCGCAAGCTTTGAGGCTTACGGGACACTGGATTATGGGGTCTGTGAAAGGATTTTCGGGCACTCTGTCAACATTTCGACCTTTGATCGGTAGATTCTGCGCTGGCGAGAGAGACTCAATCAGATGCAACGTCGGAGTGACTACGCTCGAGTGGGAGGGAGGAGCATACACCCAGAATCTCCTGGATCTTCTCCTCTGTTAGCCTGCGGCGAAAGAAGAAGTTCATGGCAAACTCGTAGTCCTGCAACGATGGGTGTATCTGGCAGGACGGCTGCGAAGCTTTTCGAACCGCGAGACGAAGGCAATCTATTCATTGCACAGAGCTAGAGCCATGCCATGAAAGCCGTACTGCTGCCAACCACAGTTGGGAGTTTCCGAAAATAAGGGACTCTAATACAGTACCCTAAATAGTAGGATCCTTATTATGAGGACCCCAAAACAAAGGTACCCCTAATTTCGGAAACTCCCATGTCTCCGAACCCTCGGCCCTAGAGCTGACCCTGACGGCGTAGACCACGAAGTCCCGAGCGTTTAGGGTTTAGGGTTTAGGGGCTCGCAATCCAAACAGACTCCGAAGCAGCTCAGAGCAACGGAAAGCCAAGAATCCGACGCACAATCATGGCTTGTCTGAAGCTCTCAACGTCAGACCGAAACCCCAAACTTGAGCCTCAAGCATGCCTAAGGTCCTAAATCCAAACAGCTCTGAGAACTGCAAGACTTTCCACACACCATTAAAATTCGGCATCTTCTGGCTATTGCTGAGACGACTTTGGGCTTACATGAATACTACGCTCCGGTAGGCGGGTCCATCAGGAACATCAGCGGAGGAAAGATGAAGTTGAGCGCCTGAGATTTGGGTAGAAAACTCTATCAACCCTCAACTTAAGTACTGTGGTACTTACTGTAGGTTTAGGGTCTCAGGTCAATGTCTCTGTCTTGGGCCGCCAAGTTGTTTCGCTGGTGGTTGTTTGGGAGGAAATGCCTAATGAAAGCTATCTTGAACCGACACTGAATGACAGGTTGCTGATATGCAGGACAGCAGAAAGACCTGCAGCTTTTCAAACAATCCCTTACACATGGATGTGTTGAACCCGTCATCGACCTAAGACACTTGTCAACCCTGGAGTTTCAAAGACTACCCTGTTTAGCAGGAAACATGCCCGTTTCTGAGGCGCTCACGTCCATGTAAGATACGATACCTTAAACCATATGCGAACTATGCATTTAGAGGGACCCCCCTAACGGGGAGGATCATAAATTCACGATGGCGACATGCTGCACACATAGAAAAATCCCAACACTCCGCCCGCAAACCCGAGCGTTTACCTGACGACCCCTCAAAGCAGCACGGGGCTTGCGTTTAGAGTTTCATGTGAGAGCCTAAAGAAGTAGCACAGGTGTTTGGGGATATTCTACGATATAGTTATAGCAAGAAATCCTGAGGAATAATGTTAGAATACAGCTTTGGGGTATGTACAGTTATTTCGAGGAGCCCCAAAGAATGATATTTCAACAGACGCTTGGGTAGAGTCTTTCATATGTAGTTATCATAAGGAACTCTGAGGAATAATGTGACATCTAGTTCGGTCCCGATATTGGTGGGTCTTCGAACCCCCTCAGCATCCCAAGGACGAACTCAGCACGCAGCCAACATCGCATACATGTCATTGACCAGGCCACCCGCCCTAGGAGAGCTGAGGAAAGCATTGCACCGGTAAGCATTTCAGCACGACGGGGTGTGCCCTCTGTGACTTTCTTTGTGGACCTCAGCCTTATAAACCCTAAACTTTCTAAACCGATAGCTCTTTACTTGGCCTTCTCTAGAGGCCCTCCTAACCGAAATGGTGGACTCGGTTCGGCATGCGAAGTCCCAGGTGCTCCCTGTACCTGCCAGCTGAATTACTCCATATGCGTGTAGGATTTCGGCTAGAATTTCGACTCGCGCACTCGCACAAGGTAGGCACATTCAGGCGACAGGTCCGACTACATCCAGCTTCAGGGGTTTATGCTCTCACACCTCGGACAAGCCAGGCGAGGTTCTCCGTGCCGAGGTCGGCGTGACGCTTGAACTCAGGAGTGAATCCTCCCTGCTTCCAACAAGCAGGGCGTCAACCCCATAATACAAACTACGATTCAAGACCAGAAGGATGCTAAAGGGGCTGCCGTTTCGGGTTCCACTTTTTGAGCCGTTTCATGACTTGTCATAGACCCTTGTTCAGTATGTGTTTGAGTTATTTGAAGCTACGACTCGAACTCTCGCACTCCAGGCCTAAAGGCCACGAACTCAAAGATCCCAAATCGCAAGCACAAGTGAGTTCTTCTGAAAGTTGGGGCCCAGGTCCAGCTGACAATATCTGGAAGCTTCATAGAATTATCTTGGCCGAATAGAGTTGCACTCGTCATGCTCCAACTGCTAAAAAGTCGCACCTTGCCTCCCAGCCCCTAAGATTCTGAAGGCAGACGGGCGGCACAAACCAGTCTGGAGGTCTGAGAGAGATGTTCCTGGAGCAGGCAGGCTGGCTGAAGCGAGGTCGTTGCCTAGCAGCCATCGACAATGAGCTCTGCTTTCCTTGGAAAAAGCCAGTAACCTGGGCTCAACATCTCAACATCTCAGCAACCCACATACAAACGTCGAAATACCGTGAACACAGCGGGCGCACCACAGAATCACAGCCGCATTGAGAATCATGGCCACCTAGGCTGCGACGCAACGACCACAACGAGTAACAAGTGGATCATAGGGGCCTCAACAATTAGAATAGGGTTTCGGGCCCATTATACTTGAAAATAAAAGTAATGTAAAATAACGAGCCCCCGAAACAGTACTGGTAATTATTTAGGCCCTTTATATTCCAGATCTTGAAGCGCCTTCTGACTTTAATGAACCCCCTCTCCAAAACGACCTGTTCCAACAAAGAGGGCAGACACCGACGGCTGCTCTAACACTGTAGGCGTCAGTCTACTACATTTATGCACCACAAGTAAGTTATCGTTTGCCTGGTGATATAATAGTAGCAACAATATCAGTAATAGTAAAAACGGAAATAACAATAATGATAGTAATCGCTATTATAGCTAATAGTATAATTGTTTCCATGACCGCTGATCCGAATCCTCCCTTCCGAAGCTTGACGCTAGCCTTTGCGCATGTTCGAAGCTCATCTGCCCGTAATCCCGCGCACACACTCGGGACATCCCCCTTCGATATACAGGGGCACGTTATGAAATGACATGAACCATTTCATAAGGGGGTTAACCCCTTCATTTCATAGGGCCCATATCGGAGGGGGATCTCGGGACTGCGGCCGTCATGTAGTAGTTGATGGCTGCCGCCTCGCCCGTCCTCGGAGCCGAAGAACTGGCATTTCAGGGCCGCTTCAGGTGGTGTATTCTACTACACTTGTTACCTTATGTTGTATTGCATCAGTATGTTTTATATTAAACATAAACACATGTTCTAAGTCGGGACGACCACTGATTGACAGATGTCTGGTGGGAATCAGCACCTCGCACAACTACGAACTTCGGCTCGGATCCTCTCACAGCCGTATAGTTAGGCCACTCACATGGATGTCTTGACAGATGGTGTCCCTAGACGCAAAAGGCAAGGTTCTTCCCTCGGCGGGACTACGAGACTGCAAACCCATGTTGCAAACAGAGAATTTCACCTTTTTGCACCCAGGCTCTACTCCGCATCAGCTGAAACTTTAATTTAGCCTCTGCCATGAACGGTGCTTCCCGTAATGAACTCATGGGGCATCCATCCGCTACACGGTATCCGGTGTCTCTGCAACAATTCTGCCCGTGCCCCCCCACCCCCTCGAGCATGAGGTGGACACTTGGTGAGATGCACCTCCCGCTCGCCGAACCACCTGGGAGTTGTGACTGAGAGAGGCGCTGGCTTTGTTACTACTGCTAGCACTTCTACAGTGGGTTTAGGTGAAGGTGGAGGAGCATGTTTTGAGGCTTTCGGATATTTGCCTAAGAGTAGGTTGAAGCGACCGCTGCACCTGCAATGCTGCAGAGGTCGTTTGGCTCCATCTTTACTTGCTCAGGAGGGCTGGGACCGAAGCACGCAGCAAGCATGCCCAAAAGAGCCTTGTAAGCGAAAGTGAACCGGCAGAGAACCAGCTGTGGCGAACCTCTGCCCCAAAGCATAGACTTAGACTTCGACTCTGCGCCGATGCTCTGCTTGCGACCTCTACAGACTTCATTACCCCATGCCTGTGACAGAGGGGGCGCCTGGCTGCGACCATCAGGAGCACGTTGATGATCGTGATCTCGGTACTAGAAGCGATGTCAGACATGCGAAGTGGCTTCCTGTTGCTGGGTAGTCAACATAGCATGCTGGAATCCATGTGCCACTTGCACTCCACTTGCAGAGGCACACGCCGCCGTCGCCGGGATCAGGGAGTTCATGGTCAAGGAGACGAGATACTGGCCACGAGTTTGCAATGCTTCATTCAGGATGTGCCTACCAGCATGGGGTTCAGAGAGCTGCTCAAACAACAGGGGATTGTTCAGTCACGATCGGGGTTCTGGGATGGCAACAATACGGAATCGGTCCATGCAATTTCGCATCGTATGTACCTGCGGGCCCGCTATTCCTGTAAGCATCGGCTCTTCGAGGAACCCCTCCAACCTCCAGCAGCTGAATCAGCTCAAAGGTCAGCAGACCCTCTGCAGAACTAGGGCCGGGCTTGAGGGTTTAAGCTGGTTCCCCGCATCGGCTCGCCTCCCTGTTCATCTGAGGGGTCACTCTGCGTGCCTCCGATAAAACCAGCGGCGAGAGCAGAGACACCGAAAGCAGCAAATTGTCGCACAGGTGCGGCACTTCTTACGGCTCAGAATTCATGTTTAGGGTCTTGCTGGCTGTCACTTACACTACGGCTTTCTGAGATGCTAGGTAGACATCCCAGCTGCAAGGCAGACGTCACGGAAAGTTGAGATTTTCTCAACCGGCAACTGGTCTATTTCCTGGACGGATGTGAGCTCAATGTGGTGGTCATGCAGGCGATCAACCCGCCTTGCCCTGCAAACACCGCCTCGCACGAACTACCAACCGAAGAGTATAGAAGCCTGACCGAGTCTGAACGGCACTTGGTACGCCCATAAGTAGCCCTGTGTTAGGCTCCGAAAACCTTGGCACCTCAGCAGGAGCCCTGCGCAGGCATATACTGTGATGTACTATACTGCCATACTATACACGATATGTTATACTCGCTACACACTACACGATACTGTACTGCGGATGTCAGCAGCGAGGCCCGCTTTCCAACTTCACGGCAGCATCCAGATTTAACTCAAAAGCCCCGGCAGACGATCCATTCTTGGCTTTGCTTTTCCTCGCTGTGTCTGTGGCACTTCAGCTGCACACTATAAGCTCGAAAAACAGAAGGCCAAAGCCCTGAAAACCCAAACCCTTGTGAGACGGCTTCTCCGCAACTCAGTTTACCAGCTCGTTTCCTGGATGCGGCACGAACCGAAAGCGAGCTCACTCCACCATGAGAGCGTTGCTGTTGCTTGTGATGACACTGTTATCACCAACATGACGATTTCTATCATGATATGCCATAATAACGATCGCAGTAGCAGGCGCGGCCAGCAGAGCTAGCTGCTAGCCTGCAGTGCTTGACGAGACCCTGTATATATCGAAGAAGGGTTGACAGTGAAGCACTGAGGAATGAAAATATCAAAAACATGACGCATAACAAAAAAATGTGTCACACCGAAAATGACATATAGCGCAAGGCGGGGATAGCATGCCGAAGTGACTAGAAGTCAGAGAAGTCGTCGTCGTGGTGGTGAAGTAGTAGTAGTAGTAGTCGTAGTAGTAGTAGTAGTAGTAGTAGTAGTCGTAGTCGTAGTCGTAGTCGTAGTCGTAGTCGTAGTCGTAGTGTAGTCGTAGTCGCAGTCGTCGTAGTAGTAGTAGTAGTAGTAGTAGTAGTAGTAGTAGTAGTAGTAGTAGTAGTAGTTGTCGTAGTTGTCGTAGTTGTAGTAGTCGTCGTCGTAGTCGTAGTCGTAGTCGTAGTCGTAGTCGTAGTCGTAGTCGTAGTCGTAGTCGTAGTCGTAGTCGTAGTCGTAGTAGTAGTAGTAGTAGTAGTAGTAGTAGTAGTAGTAGTAGTAGTAGTAGTAGTAGTAGTAGTAGTAGTATAGTAGTAGTATAGTAGTTAGTAGTAGTAGTGCCGGTAGGAATAGTCGTAGCGGTGGTGGTAGTAGTGGTAGTGCTAGTGATATTGGTAGTGGCAGTGGTAATGGCAGTGGCATTTGTAGTGGCAGCAGTTGTAGTGGCAGCGGAGGGAGTGGTGGTGGCACTGGCAGTTCTAGTGGCAGTGGCAGTGGTAGTGGCAGTGGCGGTTGTAGTGGTGGTGGTAGTAGTAGTGGTGGTGGGGTGGTGGTGGTGGTGGTGGTGGAAACAGTAGTTGTAGTCGTAGTAGTGGCAGTAGGAGTAGTAATCGTAATAGTAGTAGTGGTACTGGTAGTGGTGTTAGTAGTAGTTGTTGTTGTTGTCGCAGTAGTTGCAGCAGTAGAAGTAGCAGTAGACGCGGTGGTGCTGGTGGTGGTGGTGGTGGTGGTGGTAGTGGTTTTGGTAGTGGTAGTGTGGGGGCAATGGTAGTTGCAGTGGCAGTGGTAGTGGTAGTAGTGTGATAGTAGTAGCCGTGATGGTAGAAGTAGGAGTAGGAGCAGCAGTGCATGGTAGCGAAACAATAGTACACCACGACGCGAAACCACACCGGCCGAGCCACGAACCCAAAGAGCAACACCACCCCCAGCACCTCTGGCCGCGGCAATCTTCTCGTCCTCGTCCGGAAGATCGGCAGGGGTCTTTGGCTGACTAGTTCTATGCAAGCTTGGGGGGCTCTGAGGGTCCAGGGTGAACTAGAAGCGCAACGATCGGAGATTAAACACATGCCAATCATACTGTGGCAGTAACTGTGTGTTCCCCCGCACTTCTTGTAGGCCAACCTGAGCAGGTTGCTACATTCTAGTAGATTCTGACGACAGCAAATGTGGGCAGCTGCCTCGATATCTCGTTGTCGTGGGGGTAGTAGTTGGCTTTACATGGGGACTTCGGGCAGCCCCTTGCAGCCTCCCAGCTTCTCAATCTCAATACAACCTCCGACTTCCAGCAACTCGGAATACCACACAGGCATGCTTGTACATAGAGACCGTGCCGTGGCGAGGGCAAAGAATCTACCCGACGAGCTGTCACCTTCAAAACATCCTTCTGGGAGAGTAATTCAGGTTCGGCCAGTCAGCACACTAGGGCCAACCCTTGACCGACCTCAGAAGCATTACAACACGCTGCCTGCTGCTCAGCTGCTCCTAATCCCTACCTCATGGTCTGCAATGGCGCTCGCTATCTTTCGCTCCTTGCGGTTTCACAGCCACCAACGACATCATCATTTCATTCATCACAATAACGATGAATCCTTGCGGTCTCTTGATGATCATGTTCATCCTCATGCCCATCTATCCTCATCAGATCTCATCAGCAACAGCGACAGCAACAGCAGCAAGGACGTCGGCGTCTGTCCGCAGGCCGCAGCACACCTTTCATTGTTAGAACAGAAGAAGTGCTACATGGGTACTATCACGCACTTTCATCATAGCCTTCGTCTTTGCCAGCATCATCATCCTCCCCTTCATCATCATCATCATCCTCCGTATCATCAGCACCATTGCCTTTTCATGTCCAAGGAACGATGGCCACAAAGTTGAAGGCCGGCTGCTTTTTGTAGGGCTTCTCGGTGCCATGTTCGAAAGTGGTAACACTCCGAAGTAAGGCCCGGGGCCCGGGCTTCGATTCAAGCGGAGTGTAGCAAAACTAACAAAAGCTTCATTCCTGCGGGACTTTGGGATCGAAGTTGAAGGGATGCCCAGAAACGCCAGCCCCGAAACCGCTACCTTGAGTACTATGCCACTGCCACTTTAGACTGCGGTGGGAAAAGCCTTACGCTACTTAAGTGATCTGCCTCTCTGCGCCAAACTAGTACGACAAAACTCTGACTGCGAATCAAGTAAACTATAATTTACCCCCAAGCCCTGTTCCAGTTTCAGGCCCCTTATAGCAACTGATTCATCTGCCGGCAAAGCCACGGAGCTCTTCATCCCAGCCATGCCGCGCAGCCAGTCTGGCAGGTCAAGGGAGTAACCACAGACCTTGAGCTCCTGCTTCGACTTGGGTGGAGGCTTCCTGGTTTTTAAGGAAAGAACACACTTCAGATTACCGTACATATTGCATATAGAATTTAGTTAGATGCTAGACATTATATACAACATATCGTGTACAATTGCAACGGGGACGGCTTCGACTGTTGCAGTTGTCAGCGCTCGAAATTGGATGCTATCCACGGACACCTTGCGCATCGGCAAGCCCAACTAGGGCTAGCGGGGTTGAGCGCTTATGCAGTGAGCTGGTGCGTGTTCGTTTACAGGGGCTCGAAAGCCCGGCAGCTTAAGTGTGCTTTGCACACCGTCAGCTGAACTCATCTGATATTCCTACCACCAATGTCAAAACGATTCGACAATGCAGTATACGGCTTTGCAGCTATGAGGTCCATTGCACCCGGTATTTCTTGCAACCGACAAGCAAACATGATTCTGCTCAGTGCCGAAACATGTCGAAACCTTTTATTTCCAACCCGCGCACCTGCTGTTTCGCAAACTTTCACACATAACTCCCAACAAGAGGATACCGGCCAACACGCCTCTTACGCCTCAATCATGCTGCAGACAGCTTCTCCAATAATTGCAACTTACGGAATTGAAGACCTAAACTCATGTAAACTTATGGACACGTTACAACAAAGGAACACGGATAAAGCAAGACATCGAATAAGCACAAAAGGTAGGACTTCATTGTGTTGGGACTCATGGGACTCAAACCTGCAAGATTCGAGACTGCGAGCTCTAAGATAAAGTCTTGTTCCGCCTGTGCTCGTGCTGCCTTTCTTTTGTGCGTAGCTAGGATGCTCAGCCACCCATCACATGCACTGTTCCGAGCGATCCTCGAAGTCAAACTCGAGCCGTCGCATGTCCTGTCTATGATTCTGGCACAGGGTGCATAACAGAGTCTGAGTTTAGGATTAATCGTCATGCGCGTCTGTCCACATCTATTCAGTATTCACCCCAAGACTGGTTCGGAAACACTCTGAAGACATGATGTTCAGGGTAAACCCTGGCAAAGGAGCAGTGACCAGGCAGCCGAGTGTCTTCAATCCATCGGAAGCCACCCTCGAACTCGAGGCCTATCGGCCCAGGGTTTGGGGCAATGAGAACTGTGTTCACAGCAACATGGGGCTTTCGTCTTGCAGAGCACATCATCACATGCTGCGTACTATTCACGATTTCGAGGACATGGGAGCCTAAGAGCCATTTGTGAACTTCTACTTCTTGGCAGGGGGGCTACCCAATTCCCTGACATGGCAATCATCATGCCAGCTACTAGTAGCAACAACGGGCCACGGGTCTGATCAAGTCAGGCTGAAAGTCTTCGGACAGGGATTCTACTTCAATAGGTGTATAACGGCTCGGATTGTTTGTGGATATGAACTTATCTATAAAAGATATTTGCGCATGTACATGTGGAGCGGGAGGACTGGGGGAATCCTGAGTGCGCAGTGTGCACGAGCGGTCCTCAATTCCGGTTGAAACAGAAGGGTCGGTCGGCAGTTCAAGCAGCCGCAAGTAGCTCATATGCATGTATGTATGTGTTTATGTCTGTGTGGGTATGTCTGTCCGTCTGTATGTATGTATACATGCATGTGTCTCGGTATGTGTATGCGTGTGTGCCCGTGCCAAAAGAGCATCTTGCATGCACATGCGTCTGTCTATGGTGGCGGTTGTCGTCGTAGTATTAGTAGCAGTGGCTGTTGTGGTTGTGGTTGTGGTCGTCGCCGTCGCAGCAGGAGCAGGAACAGGAAGAGCAGGAGGAGCAGGAGGAGCAGGAGCAGCAAAAGCATCAACAAAAGAAGTGTAGTGGCGTAGTGGTGCTAGTGAGGCCGGTCAGCCTTCGGAGAAGAAAATTACTACGGGGCTGTGACTGATGGGACAAAGCCGAGCAAACAAGACACCCGCTCATCGTGCTGAGGCACTGATCGGGCCAAGGTAGACTCCATTCCGGATGAACTTCTTCTCCTAAGGCAGGGAACAGCGGGAGGGTCCGGAATCTGCCCAGCATGCCTTTAGAACGAATCTCTGAATTGAACCGAAGACGCTACCTTCAAGTCGACTCCAGTTGTGGTTCCTTGGACGTTTCCACATGCCACACCGAAACCCACCATACTGTCCGCTCTTTAGGCCCTGCATGGCAGGTCCGAGTCTAAAGCCCTCACACTCACACGAACCCTGAGCCCTTCAAAAGGGGGTCCATATCGAAACGCTGCACCGCCGTGATGGGCACATAGTTGACCCGGCCAATCTCCTCAGTCGCAGTGCTGCGGCGAAGTCCCCCGAAGTACATGGGCTGGGGTTTGGGACACCTTCCTTCCTAGAAAAGCACTGTCGCAGACAGTCCAGGATTAAGAAAGTGAGAATAGGCAGCTTTGCTGACTTCCCCCGGATCTTGCGAAGTCGGTTCAGAAAAGTCGCATGTTTCAGACAAACCGCTCCTGGTCCAAGAACCACCCTGGATCCGGGGGCAACATTGAACTTGTCCGCTTGAAGTGCTGAATCCACTTTGGATTCTGTGATAGCTGCGTTGCGTGACACAGTGTGATGAGGTGAACCCCGGCACTCCCGGAGCAGCAAAGAGCCGCCAGCATGTCTCGGCAAGCGGCGTCTTCTGTCTTCTTGGTGCCAGTGGTGTAGATCAGGCGCCAGTCGCCAGTCAAGAATTTCGTGAAGCCGGAATCACCTGTCCGATTCCTCGGTCGGGTCATAGACACTAGCAAAGTTCAAAACAGCCACCGCAAGTACTGTGGCATCACGTTCAGAGGACCCCAGAAGGTGAATGGATCTGGCGGAAGCATTTACCGGGGCGGCTTGGACTCCGATCGAATTATGCTGAAGGTTTGCCTGTACCTGAATCCCGCTCGCTCAGAGCATGAAACTTCGATACCTTCTGTGCGGCCGGGCAGCTTCGCTTTCTCGAGCACGCGAATTGCCTCGAAGACGTCTTCGGGAGATGTCCTTGCAGCGTCTTGCAGTGGATGGCGGTCGACAACGTCTCCAAAGATCCAGATACCATCAGACAGAATCGCTGCCCCAACCGTTACCCTAAGGGTCCAAAGGGTACTCGGTTTTAGGGTATAGTAGTGTAGGCTAGGATTTTGGAGAGTGTATGATTATTGGGTACTTGGACCCTTGGGGTTAGATTCCACTCGACTCCTTCTCTGCTCATCCCCAAACTCTCTGCCAGAAACATCCCCAAAAGCTTTAGGCCAGAAGCTTCCGCGTTCAGTGCCCCAAAACCCTAAACCCATGAACCCCTAAAGCCCCATAAACCCCAAAAAGCCCAACTCCTAAAGCTTTTAAGCCTCGTTAGGACCCTAAGATGGTATCCTAAACCCAAGTAAGGTACCCCTAAGTTTCGGAATCTCCTACACCCGTATAGAGCCCTTTACAGGAACCCATAGTAACCCTATAAGGAACCCTATGTCCCAAATCCCAAGCCCTCTCATCTTCGAAGGCGCTCGCGGGTCAGGGCGGACTCGGCCAGTGTGGCACGGGCGGCCTGGCGAAATCAAGGTAAAGAGGCTCCTGTTTAAGTTTAAGGGCTTCTATGGGGGTTCCTTTTAAAGGCTTCCATGAATGTTGGTAAAGAGGCTGCTTTTAAAGGGTTCCGGGTTCGGGGTATAGGGTTTAAATTTTGGGGTTTAGGGTTTAGGAGTTCTATGGGATTCCGTTTTCAGTCCTCTATTGGGGGTTCCTTTTCAGGACTTCTATGGCATAAAGAGTTGCTGCTTTCGGGTTGCTGTAAGGTGCTCGATAGCACAAACCGCTACGATACCGGTTGCGCAAGAGCTTCTAGAGCGTAAAAGGGTTATTGTAAGAGGTCTACAACATAGAGGGTTACTACAAGGATGTTTTCAAATTAGGGTAGCAACTGGGGTTCTAAGGGGTCACCGTTAAGTCTTCACTACAAGAGGTTGTGCAAAGGTCACTATAAGGGTTCTGTGTAAAGTCACAGCAAGATAAGGGCTTCCATAGGGCTGCAAAGGCTTTTGAACTAACGCCTTTGGCAGTAAGATCTCTGGTGTTTTTGTTGGCTCGCCTCCTTTCTCCCATCCTTGCATCCTTCGTTAAGGTAAAAGAGGCCGATGTGACAGGACCTATAGGTCGTTGTTGCAGACATTATGTTGATTAGAGCGCGCAGCATGTCACTCGTTTTGGGATTTATAGGGTTTAGGGTTAAAGGTTTTTTGATGCTAACTCTTACACTCGGGCAATTCCCGGCAAGGTCTGCAGACAAGACAACCGAAAGTGCACAACAAGAAACATATGCGTTATACTCCTCAAAGGCTGTCAACTGCAGTACAAGTACCAAGGTTTTAGCTTTTCAGGCTTTTTGCGGAGAATCTGCACTGTTACAGTCTTGGACGACCTGATTCTGTCAACGCTCAAGGGACTGTGGAGGCAAAGCTGCGAAAAGATTCCATCTCCTGGGCAAGAAACAAAAACTTAAGCCATTCAGCAACGGAACAATTAAACTGTCCCGTGGTTCAAAACTGAACAGCGAATCTTGAACCTTATGCAAATCTCTGAGCAATAAGCCTAAACCCACGAGCTAATCCCGCAAGGCCGTACAAGTCCATGAGCACAAGGCTTCAATCCGTGAGCACAAAAGACTTAGGATGTTGTTTAAAATTTTAAAACTAAACATTTCAAGCCCGAACCCCAGAGCCCCAATGAAACTCTCTCGGAGCACTTACCACCCTTACGGGCCCCACAATCCTTAACTATACCCGAACTACGCAACCTAAGACACACACACAAGAAACAACACAAAGGCCTCGGGGCTCGTTTCCAGGGACTGCTTCGAGGGGCTTGTGGCCACCTCGCAGGGTCTCGAAATCTCAGCGTCTCGTAACTATGCTTACCTTTAGGTAACCTGCTTTAAGGGTCTAGGGTTCAGTTTCAGCTCACAGGCTTGAGGACTCATGACTAGTTAATTAGTGCGGTTCCTTGTTTTGGACCATGGCTGACATGGGAAAGCCTACAAATGCCCATGCCAAGTCTTCCAGCCGAACCAAAGAAAGTAACCCTATACCGAGACGAATCCCAGAAGCTACAAATTAAAGTCGAACCATATTATGACACACTGTGAATTCGCGCGCCGTTGGAAACCGAAAAAACAGCGCAGAGCCAGGAACCCTATACCCTGAACTGCTTGAACACCAAAACGAGGTCTCACATGAGGAATCGGATGTGGCCTCCAACCTGGAACCCTTATAAGGTCTACGTCCTACAAGCCAAAATTCTAAACCCCTGTAAAACCCAGGGGTCCATGTATCTATATATATATATATACCTATATATATATATATATATATATATTACTATTATGGAATTAGGGCCCAAAAACCATTATGAGGAAGGTCTTTTGGGGCCTCATCCCATGAAATGGTAGGAAACCTAAGCCCGAAACCCAGGTCCTCCGCACGCCGCGCCAGGCGCCGGGGTGCCACGGAAGGCCCGGGCCCCGGCACCACGAATGCCGGGGCGAGCATGAGGGCCATGCACCTGAAACTTACCTCTGGTTAGTAGGGAATGGAAGAATGGTAGTAATAGTAGTTATAATTATACCCCATGCCTCCATTCCCTACTAACCAACGGTAAGGAAATTGTGGCCTTAAGTAAGAACTAGAGTACAGCTCCTTTTACAAAGGCCTTTTTGTTAAAGGGCTACTGGTTGAGTAGCTAGAATAGAGTTTGGGGATGTTTGGGGGGAAGGTCTATTATTGTCGAATTAGAATTGGTGTTAGTGAAGCCAAAGAACAAACAAGGAATCATTCAGGCGTTCACATAGTCATAGCTTGCTGGCTGGGGGTTTTAGGGTGTCAGCCGCAGAGCATCGAGTCAGGAGGTGAAGTTGTGGAGGAGCGGGATACATGTGTAGGGTTCGTGGAATGAGACAGAACACTTGACTCCTCTACCCTAGTTGGTCCTAGTTTTGACAGGAAGACATGGCCGCTTGATCTCCGAGACTTGCGCCCGTGTTCGTTTCATTTAGTTTCTATATGCCGAGACAGCCGAGACGATGGGTGAAAATGTGTGCAACTTGGTAAAATGACCAACGAACAGAAACAACGTCAACTGCAAAATGACAAACTACGTCGCAATGAACCATGAGCGGGTGCACCAGCAAAGGCATCGCGAACCACGAGCAGGCTTGCCACGGTGTCGAGGAGCCATGGCACTGAAAAAGACTAGTGGTCGCTGTGCCTCAGCACTAGTACAGACAGCGTCGCAAACTGTTCCGCATCCGAACTGAAAGTTACTCGTAGGCGAACGAAACCAGCAAAAGCGAAAGGCTGGCTCATGGAAGAACCTCGGCAAGGTCCCGTCCTACGAGCAAAAAGCTTGATCGAGACACATCGCCTCTCTAACTGTAAGCCTGAAAGCCGAAAGCCGCGTTGGCAGGTTCCAGGAACCCTACTGCGAGTTCGGCGAGAGGCGCAAACCGAAGAAAGTCACGTTGAAAATCTCGACCCCAGCTGAGCTACATACTATAGAGTCTTGGAGGCCCTGGAAGAAAGGTTTCTGTATGTTTCGGCGCACGTTGTAGCAGAATCATACAAAGCTCTGAAGGAACGACAAAGAACTGTTTTAAAATTACTAGTCATTCGCCGCGCTGCTTAAAGTATCCAGAAACTCTGGGGCCATGATCTCTCGAAGCTTCGTTCCAAACTCAAACCTCTGAAGATACCGACTCTGAGAATAATAATACTTATAGTAATAATAGTAGCAAGACAAATAATAGTAATAATAGTAATAAAGAACCTCGAAGCAGAGGCTTTACATGAAGACCGCGGAGAAGGACTTGACAAACTTGATGTAATGTTCCAGTATAGGTATGCTTCTTAGCTGTTTATGTTTCGGTGTACTTTTCGTTTACATAATATCGCAACACACCGTGGGTGTTGACCTTCTACTGGATGTCCTAGGTAAATGGACAGTCAATATGCTATCAGAAACGTTGGGCCTAACTTTGTGTTCAGGGCACAAACCGACAAACCATTGCACTGCACCTATATGCCCCCATGTATGTATGTCTGACCAAAACTGTCTGCTTTCACATTCTAGGAAAGCAGGTATTGTGCAGAAGCTCATACAGGCGCCTTTAGCCTTAGCTGGGTGTTCAGAAGAGGCCCCCTTAAGGCTTTCGAATGCTTCGTTTTGCACCCTTGTCATTGTTCCATGTATGTATACCAAGTAGGCAAATCCGATAGACAATTGCACGCACAGCATGCCCGCCGCAATTGCGCAACTTCAATATCCAGGCATAGGTGCTATACATACCTACCAGTATAAATACATGTTAATTCATGCATACATACACTTGTCCGTGTCTTGAAAGATGGTGGTTTAATTACGCATATTAGACATTAATCCGTAAGTGTTTACATGTACGTTTTTGCAGGAAAGCTCGTGCGCATGCACACACACACACATGTAAAGTTACATGTTGGCTGAAGCAGCTGTATGTAGTTCTTCATATCTACACTTGCATACTTGTTGACAAACGTATCTAGGGCCCCAATAAAACACCCAAACAGCAACCAGTGAAAACACTACCTTAAAATGCTGTGTGGAGGCCTGCCGCGGCTCCCGAGTTAGCAACAGCACGCTGATGTAGGAGACTGCAGAGTGGCTTGGGGGCTCAGGCTCGGTTTCTGTAGATCGGGTTCTATAGGCGTTCTGCAGGGTTTGGAGGTTGTTGGTGTTTGATTCATGTTTCACAGGTTTGACCCTTGGCTTCGACTAGGCAGTCTGAGGGTTGTGAGTGGTATTTGACTGCTGGAAGATTGCTCTGGAATACCGTGGGATCAACCCGTTCTTCGAAGTCGTTGCAGCGAGACCGTGTCTAGTCATGTACTCCCAGAGCAAGCGTATAACCGCCATCAGCCTTTCCGCTACACCCCATGACATGCCGTCGGCGGCCACAACACCGACAGGGTGACAGATGTCTGCGAGATATGGTAAACCTCAGAAATTGAACCCACAACCCTAAACCCTGAACCCTAATTAAACCCTATACCCTCAAGACAACCAAGAGCCGAAAGCGGCTGGGTGGCCTCCGAGGAGGATGAACAGCGAGATCTGGGCAGTCAAGAGCCGTTCCCGCGACAAAACTTCCCTAACGACAGAAAAGGTCCGCTACTGTAACGGCCTCATCCCTGACACTAACCTTTAGAACACCTCGCATATATAGTGGAAATATTTGGGCATGGGGCCCGTAAGCTAATGCCCGGACCACTGGGCCCCACCAGCTTACGAAGAGATGGCCAAGCGAGCATGGCTCAGGGTTCCCAGCAATGGTGGCCAACTTCCTCACGACAAACTCCGTGTAGCTCCTTCCCACCTGAGGGTTGCTTGTATTTGGGTATTAGTTTAGGATTTAATTAGGGTGTAACTACCCCGGCTTGTCCATGCCAATTCAAGAGATGCCGACGATGACGGCCGTCGAGACAACGAAACTTAGCAAACCTCAAGCTCGACTCGAGCGGACGGATCGTGGCAAGGAAGTAAGCAGTCGTAGCCCCAAGGCCCCAAGGCTACCAAACGCTGCAAACGAAGCCTGTGGCCATCACTCCTGAGCACCAGTAACTTGGATTCGGCTCAATCCCTGCCTTCGTCGAAATGCATCTGAAAATGCAAGCGTGAACACCAAACAGTTGCAACCCTGCACCAACATGAGCCTGTGTCTAGCCTCTGGAACCTAATTGTGAGCCGCTATTCCCTCAAAACCCGAACCATGCACACAGCCTTACATCTGACCAACGCAAACAATTACAAACAAGCGACGGTTGAGACCCGTTATAGGCCTAGAGACACAGCCATAGTAGCAAAGGTAAGAATAAGAACTGACAGTGATGGCAGCGTCGCCAGTTTCTTCGAAACACATATGTCTCAGAAACACAACTATCCCCAGACGAAAACACCGAACAGTGTGACCCAAAGAGCAGCAACCCCTCACCAACGCTAAGACCCAAACATCACGCCAGTTGATGTCCGTGGGATTCGGCGCTCTGGACACTTTGAGTGGATACCTGCAGTAAGGTTCAGAAGTGCAAATGAAAATGATCCAGAAGGCTTTTACAAGTATCTTCGGAGCCTTTGGGGTCAAGCGTTTTGGGACCTGACACGCTCAGATTTCTTTGGTTTCGAGGTAAGAAATTAACAAACCCAGCTGAGAAAAGCCTGCCTCCCCGTTGCTGCTTCTACAGCTGATATTTCCACTGCCACAGCTGCTTCTGCTGCTTCTGCTTCTTCATTGCTGGTGCTGATGATGCTCTGACTTCTGCGACTGCTACTGCCGACTGCTACTCCTACTCTTACTCTGACTTCCCCCCACCCCTACGGCCCCATACCCCTAATCCCTACCCTCACCCCTGCCCTCCTCCTGCTCCTCCTCCTCGTCCTCCTCCTCCTCCTCCTCCTCCTCCTCCTCCTCCTCCCACTGCTACTACTACCACCACCGCCACCACCACCAACACCACCGCCACCACGACCGCGACGACGACCACCCCCACTACAGCACTAACACTATGACGACCTCGACTTTCGACATGCAACTTATGCTGGTGGAGGGTGTGGCAGACAAGACTTCAAACTCGGAAGAACCGTCTTCGCCTTATGGGTCCCTGCCCTGCCAGCTTAACAGAAACAACTTGTTGTTGAAAACGGAAGGTTGTCTTGGCACTATTAGCAGTACGTTTTGTGTCTCGGCGGTGTCCATGGCTAGCACGATTTCATAACTTCCTAGATCTCGCGTCAGTCTTCTGATTTCTCCTCTTGAACGTCTGGGAAGCTTGGGGCGCGGCAGTGGCACACCGCCAACCTGCCAATTCTTGCCGATTGCAGGTCAGATGCGCCGGTTGTCAACGATCTGCTCGTGACCCCAGAGTAAAGGCCCAAGAAATGCTGCTGCTACTGCTGCTGCAACAGCTCTTACATGAGAACAGAACCCTCACGGGCGGAGTTGCTAGCAGTGTTACTGTTGCAAAACGGTGGATGTTGGTCCTTGATGGAGTCTTGCACAGTACATGCAGCAGGTGCACGGGCGCACACACGTTTCGTGTGGACCGTAGATGCCTGGGCCTTCAACCAATATAAAGTACAAAGCCTGAGCACGAAAACGGAGTTTGAAAGAAATGAGCTCCGGGACGGAGCCGCAGGGGTGGTGAGCCCAGTAACACGAAACACTTGCGCCGCAAACCCAGGGTTCTCGAGTGTGTGAAGCAATCCGGTTACAAGACAAAGATTGAGGCGCGCAGCTAAGAGTGAACTAGTGATGCACTCAGTGACCCTTGATTGAATTACTCCAAAATTGCCTGCCTCTCCACCCTTCTCATAAAGACACTCCGAACAGTGAACGAAGCAATCTTTGAACAATGCTGGCCGACATTCAACATCCCGGGTGGCTCACTCCATGGAAAAAGCTTCACCGATGACCCCTGGATCTGTACCACACAACTATAACAAACCCTGGGGCTGCTCCTGTCATGATATGTACCCACAGCCACCCGATAGTAAACCCCGAAGGAACCAATAGAGTAGTGTTGCCACGGCCTACTATAAGGATCTTTAAAGTGTGTACAGATGTATATATTATATACACATAATAAAACTATATCTATATACATAAATATATATATATATATATATATATATATATATATATACATACATATTAGGCTAACGGGGCAGCCATGCGACTCGCGCCTCGAACTTTGGAAGATGCTCGGCATCCCCCGTCATCAGGGAGAACCTTTCTTGAAAGAAACGGACAGACGCCCACCCTCGCTGCCTCTAAGTGTCCTTTCGACGGCGTATGGTGGCATACTGTACAGACCTCGGATAAGTATTGGATATATAGAGTTTGCAAAAGGCTGCAGGGCGCGTCTGAGAAAGCGGTATGCTTTGGCACTACGAGGTTTTGTCTAAAACGAATTTCAATCCGAGGACCGCGCAAATAAGCAGCACCATGTTAAAGGCATAAAGTGTGATTCAGTCACTCTATGGGCCTGGGAGCAGTGGCCTAGTGCGTGCACTGGGATTTGGATTTTCCGGCTCTGACGCTATACGGCGGGTTGATGTTGGTAAACCCAGCACGCACCCCGAGTGCATACAGGGGCTGACCGGTTTGCACTAGTTTTCTGTAATTGAACCGCAAAAGCCACTGAGGGCTAAACACGAAGACCCGCAATGCTCTGTGAATGCAGTCAGTCTCTGAGGTTGCGGCCAGCCACCTGCTCATTGGGAGTTCGTCTTCAATGATGTGCTTGCTTGTTGCTTGTTCAAGGGTTCTTCTTCATCAGCAGAATTCCAAGAGAAAGAAGGTTTAGCGCTCATGGGTCCGCAGCTAGCTGTCCTAGCTCCTTCCAGGCCAGGTCTAAACCACCCATCTGTGCAGGCAGTGCAGGGCTTCTCCCTCTCGTGAAGTTGGGGAGCAAGCCATCTTTTTGTAAAGGGCTCCTCACACATGCAACCCACTGCTGACTCCTGATGCGGAATATGTCTGGTGGTTCCGGACCTGAACAAGCTTAACCCTACGTTGCCTCGGAAGCCTAAACAACATCCCAAGCCACTACAGGCGGACGCACACCTAGTTGACTGAAACTTCCTCTGGCCGAAAGCTATCTTGGTTCGATAGCTGTGTTCTGACTTGACACACCCACATCTCATACAAGAAAGCAACAAAAGGTCCCGAAGAGTGATGACAGCAGCTCCGGCGGAACCTCTAGATGCACAGCAAATTGTCGGCTATACACTCTTTCCAGACAGGTCCATGCCTCCTCCTGGCGTTCGGTTGAACCATCGTTGCATACGGCCATCCCATCTCCGCAGGCACCTTGGTGCGTGCAGTCTACTGCCTGCTCTCGCGGAAGCGATCGTGTTATCCCCATAGCCTCCAAAACCTTTAAAGAATATACCTATAATCATAGTAGGGATCCTGTTAATTACAGTATGTTCCTTAATTCAAAGATGTTGGAGTCTCTGGGTCTCTACAGTGCAAGGAAGCACCCGTGAGAGCCAAACGTCCCGTCCGCTCAGGGTTGCCGGGCTGGTCTACTCAGTAAAGGGTCTGTATGCTGCAGAAGGCTCCGTGACCATGCTGCACCATGCTACACGGTCTGGGGTTGGAGTGTAGCTTCCAAAACCGGGCTTCAGAAACGATGTTCTCAGAGCGGAAGGAAGGGGCGACTACACCATGTTGCCTCTGGCTGCCAAGGGGCGCAACTTGGTCTGCCTGCTGACGGAAGACCTGAGAGGTCAAGTTGCAGCATGTAAAATCCGAAAACAGTAACAACTGCGATTGTGACACATCATACAAACAACAATTTGAGGATAGTGGTGGAGAGCGCTGACCAGAACTGCCGTTAGGCAAAGTGCTGCGGCAGCCTGCTATAAGTTGAACGGAGAGGCTTGTTTGACGCCTTGGAGGTCAGGGACCCAGGTAAAGCATCTTCCCAGAGACTCCAATATCCCTTAATTCAGGAATATATATATATATATATGTATATATATATATGTATTATATATATATATATACACACACACACACACACCTGAAATCATAATAGGATCCCCAAACTGGTTTAAGGTACATTCCTGAGTGAAAGGGTTTTGGAGGCTCCGGGTTGTTGCCACTTGTGTTCCCTACGGCCGAAGGCCGGCCCAAAACGCATGGTTTCGCAAATTCTTCCCTGCGAAACCGTACTTCAAAGGTTAAAAGCTAGTCTACTGCTTAGGTAATGAAATACCCCAAAACCCTAAACCCTTATGGTACTCTTATAGTACCCCTATCTCCACTACCAGGACCCCCCGATGACTCCCAAGCCCCAATCCTGTCTGTCTGTGAAGCGACATCCTCCAAAGCCGGGTACTTCTAGAAATACCAGTATTATATACTACTATCACAACGAGCATTATTGCTATTCTTACTCTTGTGAATGCTATTACTACTATGAATATCAATATTATTGTTACCGTTGCTCCCAATTTTGATTATCTTTAGTGTTCTTGCTGTTGTTGTGGTTATTACTACAGAGTACTGCTGGGGTCGATACGACAATCGCGATGCCCGAGGATTTCAGCTCTCCGACCTGGGGCTTGCTCTGTGGGGTTTCATAGGGCTCTGTGGGGTATACTAACTACTATTTGCTTAAGAACCCCCAAAAAATTAAAAATCGATTCTTTATGGGTGTAATATCGGGATTATTATTTTTATTTTCGGTGGTTTCTTAAGCAAATAGTAGCTAAGGAGCACCCATAATGAGAACAGGGTTTTGGGGTATGTTATAGCTGCAGTATAGGTCGGCTGAGCCACCATTCCTAGACAAACCATGCTAAAGAGGCCGCGTGTGGGAGCCGATTCTATGACTCAAGCTCCAAGAGCCTTTCATGCATAAGCTGTGGGCGCTACAACTCCTCAAGAACTCGGTGAAACCCTTCAAAGTAATGCCCAAACCATCCCAAACCATTAACCTTTTTAACTCAACTGTGCCGCCAAGAATCCCCGCCCCGCGTGTCCAGGCTCTTCTCGAGAGCCTCTCGCCAAGTTTAGGGGTGCAGGGCTTTATTTCAGGGCTTACCCGTTGTCTACCTGGACCCTGTGCAACCGGTCTGTACAGGACTATAGAATAGTGACTTCTCTTGGGACTTGTCTGGGTCTACAAACAGAAATCTGGAAATCCGGCTGGCTTACACCACCGGCTTTAGGGTTTGTAAGCTTTTTGAAAATGCGTTGGTGTTGTGAAGGATTCAGGATCTTGAAGCCCTAAGCCCAGAGTGTAAGCCTGAGGTTTGGTCGTCTAAGGGCTAAGGGCATTGGGAGATCTGTTTATCTTACGTGTCTAGCTGCTTGGTGTTTTAGGTTCCCTTTTGAAGGACCGTAAACCAATCCTGTCCGAAGCTAGCAAGAAACAACTTCGATTCAGCCAGCAAGCCCCTGCCCAGCTCATCCAGCTACCATGCGCTCTCTTAAGATGACTTTTCCTCCACATCGGGTCGTAAACTTCAGGACTTTGAACACCACCATGTCGCTCTCGAGCCCCTCTCTTTCAGCACAGTTTCAAGTTTGAGGCTTACAGGAGGGACATAGCATTCTTGAGGCGAGGGTGCATGCCACTCGGGCAAGCAGGCCCGTGCAGTCAGCAGTAAACTGCCAGGCCCTTGCTCGAATGCTTCGGGCATGTAACACAACTTCGAGATTTCACAACGCGGAAGGCGGAAGGACTCGAAACTCGCTGGTGAGTGAGACGGTGCGGTGTGGCCAGTCGTCTGAAACATCTGAGTATATTGCGGAAGCTAAGCACCTCCTGCTGCTACACGAATTTTGGCCTTAATTAGGTTCTTTTGCAAGGAGCTGCTGGCAACTACTGGCCAGGGTACATCTCTGATCGGAAGTAGCCCGCAGTCCTGATGATAGCCAGTCGAAGCCCTACCGCACCAGCCGGCATTCGGGGTTTCCGAGCCGAACACTTCTTGGCAACCGGCAGAAATGCTGCTGATGCTACTAGGCTAGACTGACTGCACGCCAAGTACTGGTATCAGCCCAGAAGAGGCCGCAATGACCAGGGATTGAGAATAGCTAGAAAGCGCTACGACGAGGGAGGTACTAAAGCCCCATCACTCGAGGTAGAACTCGGGCTTGTAATCCACGTACATCCGGCTGCCCGGCACCCAATGGGCGGGATTCCTGAAGCATTCGGCCGTTTGGGACACCACTGCGAATCAACCAAAATACGGCATCCTCTGCACTCCGGAACCACGAATCCAAACCCCTAGCTGACAATCCCCGAATCGATTTCAACATACCGCATGTACAACAAGCAGGAAAGGTTACGTAACGGAACGGATAAGTCACCAGCCCCAAAACCCAGGCTAGAAAGCTATGATGACTATAGCTGCTTCGCAGAGATTCGCAGTGGAAGGTACTGTAGCAGTCAGATGCATACCCCGCAAGGCTTGACGCTGCTGCACAGGATCGCCGAAAACACAACATCAGCTCCCTTTCATGCAGCTTTCATGTATGCTTTCAACTTCGCGCTCGGGGTGACAGCAAGCAGAGGTTATGGGTGTTTACGGGTGTATTGCTTCTATTATGAAACGTCCCTTTTCCGTCAGACAAGATCTGGGGTGTATAGGGTTTAGGGGACTTGGAGAGCAAACCGCGGATTCCGACACAAGAGCAGAGCAGATGCAACCCTTCACGAGCACAACCTTGGAAAGAAGCTTGGGCTTAGCAGCTAAGGCACGCCCTAGGAACAAAGCGAAGCTTTGGAACTCGTCCATCTCTGTCCTCATGCACCTGCCATGGCGAATCTATGCATTATGGCACCGTTCATAGTAGGATCCTTATTGTAAGGACCCCAAAATAAGGTACCCCTACTTTCGGAAACTCACATGTTTACTTAAACACATTGGTTGCAGGATTTTTGCGGGCGGATGCCCGAGATTCCGGTGGTTTATCAAACGCGGGGCTGCCCGGTCCAGTTGCAATGCACGCATTTGCATTGACTCAAGCGGAAATGTGAAGTACTGTAGGACAAGGCATGAAACTGCAGCGTATTCAGGCAATATCATGTTCCGGCTGGCGGCTAAAGTCCCTGGACCTTCACCTGTCGATGTCCCCACGTGATGACAGTACGCACTTTGCGATGTGAACATGTCTGGACAACCAAAGACACAACTCTGAGGAGAAATGGTTGCGTAAGTTCTGCTTAACTTGTTGTCACGAGTCAAACCTGCCAGCGATGGGTACTTGCAATTCTGATTGCATATTTTGGGCCCGAAAGCCTCATGCATAAGCTTTTTGCTGGGGCAAGATCTAGGTTCGGAGAAGCATGTTAGTGTCTATAGTGCAGATCACGTCACGCGAATCTTGATGAGCAGATCTTCCACCAGCGGGAAGTTGGACAAGCCCTTCCTGAGAACTGGCGGTCTTGGTCTCTGAAGCCCGGAAACTCCAAAACCCCTAGAGAGTAGCCCTGTAAAGGAACCCTTATAGTGCCCTTATAGTAACCCTTCCAAGGAATCCTTATAATAAGGTACCCATGCCTCCCAGGAGACTAGTTCATGGTTGGGATAGTACTAAAGATTTAAGTTGTTGTTCCTTATATTCGTTTTAAGTACGCATCAACATGGAAGATGTTACACAACTATGGCAAAGGATAATTTTCATGGCTTCGAGTCTAAAGGCAAAGGAAGCACACAGCCCTCATCATTATCAAACCCTCACCAAGGTACAGCCCTAGGCATGCTAAAAGACTCTGCTGACAGTCGATGGAAAGGAGCCAGGCGCTAGATAAGTAGCGGTTCGAACAAGAAGGGTCTCAGCCTCAGTGCGAAAGATGCCGGAATATCCCGAATGCGTTCTGGGTTCAAGAAGTCGGAACACTTCTAGCATTCCTCACGAGACCTGAACCAAACAAGATTGAGTGCAAGAGCAAGGCTCAGGTCTTCTGGCACTGCCGGTTCATGATCTTTGCTGGAGCTGCTGGTCCTGGCATCTGCGTTTTGAGGTCTGCATAGCAGCAAGGCCAACTAATGTCATCGTGCTCCTCTAATGCATCTGTGCAGAACACCTCCGAGATCGAGCCCACCCTAATTATGCTGAAACCCCCAAACCCCCAAACCCTAAAACTCTGTACCATCCTAAGGCCTCTCCCCCTAAAGCCCTCCCTCCCAAAGGCGCACCCTGAGAGCGATGGGCTCGAAGCCGAAGCGGAGAGTCGAGCTGAGCTGGCTGCAGAGGCTCCCTGAAATTTCACTGATGGGAGGCCAAAAGGGGGGCTTAAGACTCTTGGGGTAGGGATATTAATATGAACCCTATGGGAACCCTAATCCCTACTAAACCCCCATATGCTAAAAACCCCTTTTGGCCTCCTATGATTCACCAGGGGTTTCGGCGCTCACACTCGGACGGGCCATGCGCGGCCAAAGTTCAGGATTTATAGCTTTTTTAGTGCAGGTTCAGGCATGTAGGGTATAGGTTAGAAGGACCCCCACCCTGTAATAGTGGTATAATAGGAATATAATAGGTCCCTAATATAATCCTTATAGTCACTATTACAGGGTGGGGGCCCCTTCTAAGGTACAAGTTTAAGGATTAAGGGTTTAGAGTTAATGGCCTCGTCGGCTCTGGCTCTGGTGAAATGCTTGCCGAGCGAAGCGTGCGCGCACGCACAAACTGAAACAAAGGACCATGCACAATCTCTATACCAAGAAGAAGAAGAACAACAACAACAACAACTACTACTACTACACCATCTCCCGTACTACTACTACTACTACTACTACTACTACTACTACTACTACTACTACTACTACTACTACTACTACTACTACTACTACTACTACTACACCATGAACCGTACTACTACTACTACTACTGCTGCTGCTGCTGCTGCTGCTACTACTACTACTACTAAACCATCAACCGTACTACTACTACTACTACTACTACTACTACCACTACTACTACTACTACTACTACTACTACTACTACTACTACTACTCCTGCTGCTGCTACTACTACTACTACTACTACTACTACCACTAAACCTACTACACCATCAACCGTACTACTACTACTACTACTACTACTACTCCTGCTGCTGCTGCTACTACTACTACTGCTACTACTACTACTACTACTACTACTACTACTACTACTACTACTACTACAACACCATCAACCGTACTACTACTACTACTACTACTGCTGCTGCTACTACTACTGCTGCTACAACTGCTGCTACTACTACTACTACGACTACTACTGCTGCTACTATTACTACTACTACTACTACTACTACTACTACTACTACTACTACTACTACTACTACTACTACTACTACTACTACTACTACTACTACTACTACTACTGCCACTGCGACTACGACCACGACGACGACGACTACTACTACTACTACTACTACTACTACGACTGCTACTGCTACTACTACTACTACTACTACTACTACTACTACTACTACTACTACTACTACTACTACTACTCCTGCTGCTGCTGCTGCTGCTGCGACTACGACCACGACGAAGACGACGACGACGACTACTACTACTTCTACTACTACTACTACTACTACTGCTGCTGCTGCTGCTGCTGCTGCTGCTGCCGCGGCTGCTGCTGCTGCTGCTACCATCGGACCTCCTCGAGAAGGGCCGCGCCACGATCACGATGGCGCCGTCGCCTCTGGTCCTGTTAGACAACACTAGGTTTAGGGCTTAGGGTCTGGGGTTTAGGGTTTAGGGTTTAGGGCAACCTCAGGACCTGTCTGTCGGGTTTCTGTATGGAGCCGTTGTTTTGTCATTTCGCTGTAGATTGAGTCGCCGTCCTTGTATTGAGTTCATCTAGCGTGTCCAAATGCTTCAGACAAGCCGAGAGGAAGGTGTGAGAAACTCAAACGAAATTGGAAATTGTTGCATTTTCTGCAGCGATCCGTGTCATCGAGTGAGCATAGACTTGGTGTGGATGCGACGATGCCTGAACAGGTGAGAAAACAAACCTTCCGGATGAGAAGCAAACCTTCAAAGCGCACGGAGCTGGCAACAGCTCCACCTGCTCCTCTCGCAGTAGCTTCTTCTGCTGACGCCTCTTTGCTTGGCGATGGGCTTCGCGCTCCTGTGGCGGAGGGAGGGCTACTGGGTGCCCATCCCCAGCCAATTGCCCCGGCCTGAATAATGTGCTCACGCGGACCCCTACTGGTACGCCTGCAGGTCCTCGTCCTCCCCTTCCTACTGGTGCTCGCCCTGCTACTGCCAACTACTACTTCTGCTACTTCTGCCAATAAGTGTAAACCTATCAGGACTGCTAGAGCTGTAGCAGTAGTACTACCACTACTGCCAGCACTAATCATGCTCGTGCAACATGCACTAGTACCGCTACGAGTACGGGCAACAACAGGTACTGATAATGCTGTGCTAGTAATCAACATACTGGTTGTCATACTGGGAATAATACCAAAACAGGACAGTGAACAAGACCAAGCGAATCTCGAGAGAGTTCATGAGACCTTGATTCAAAAACAGCCACTAACCTACATCCAAACAAACTCTCCAGTAACTGAGAGAACATAAATAGAGCATGAGATCCATGCCCAAAGTACCTAGCATCGACAAACACATCAGCGCTGTCACCCTAAACCTTACCCATAGCCCCCAAAGTAGTTCCTTTTGGGGGTTCATACTTAGAATCCTATAAAGGAACTCTTAAAAAGGAACTACTTTGGGGCCTATGGGTAATCCTTGTACCTTACCTGTGACACTTCCGGCGCTCCACCCGGCTCCTGCTCGTAGGCTTTCACCATGACCCGCTCCTCCTGGAAACTGGGTGCTTGTCAAAATTAGGGTCCCTTTTTGGGTCCTTATTATAGTACGGCACCTAATACTTAGGGTACCCAAAAAGGGGGCCATAATTTTGACAACTACCCAACTAGTGTTCATGCCCGACATGCCTTCATTTCGCAGTCAGGGCTCTACACAGGGCTCATAATGCAGTGTCTAGTATATGGGACATACATGTACATATATGGTGCATGCCCAGATACACACAGTACATACATGGTACATGCCCAGATACACACACACACACATCAGAACTATATACATGCCATGTACGCCGGCATTGGAAAGCACAAACAAAAAATAATGCAAGATAAAGAGCGAAGTCAGCAGTCGGAAGACGGCCCAGAGACAAATAAATGGGGCTTACCTCTGGCTTGCCGTACTGCCTGCTGCTTTTACATGTTGTATTTACGTGTTGCAAAGAACCGAAGCTATTATGTGTCGATTTGTGAATATGGGCTGGTGATGCTTGGCGCCACGACCATATAACGGAGAAGAAAAGACCCGTGTTTCAAGCTGTTAACACTAGTAACCGATAGTGCATATCAAATCCCAGCACCCTCAACCTGGAACCTGCCCTAAACCCTCAAGTCACGAGCACTGGATATACACGCTATGAACCCGCCTTCTCAATGGTGGAGGTCATTGTTATCACATCTCCCATCGTGATAACACGAGGGAGAATGCGATTTCCCCACGCCATAGCCCTGCAGATGCGCCTAGGGTAGGGACACAAATGGAACTTTTGGGTCACTGCAAGATGCATCAGTCCTGACATGCGCCCTCCTGGACACAAACCCTGACTTCTGAGGCTCATGTTAGTAATAATCGTGGTAATAGGGGCAATAGGAAATGAAGTAGAACAACAATACTATTACTGCCGCTGCTGCTGCTGCTGCTTCTGCTACTTCTACTGCTGCTACTGCTACGACTGCTACTACTACGACGACGACTACTACTACTACGACGACTACTACTACTACCACTACTACTACTACTACTACTCCTACTACTCCTACTACTACTACTACTACTGCTACTGCTACTGCTACTCCTACTCCTACTACTACTACTACTACTACTACTACTACTACTACTACTACTACTACTACTACTACTACTACTACTAAGTTGCCTCTATATGCCTCTATCTTCCTGAGTACTACTACTACTACTAGTAGTCGTCGTCGTAGTAGTAGTAGTAGCAGCAGTAGTAGTACTAGTGGTAGTAGTAGTAGTAGTAGCAGTAGTAGTAGTAGTCGTCGTCGTAGTAGTCGTCGTCGTCGTCCTCGTCGTCGTCGTAGCTGTTGTTAGTAACAGTGACAGCTAGTAGTGTTCATATTCTCATCGATTTGTTAAATAATGCCCCTGGTTTGGGGTCCACTTTGAAGCGGTTAATTACGCTGGCGGCGGATGCCCCCGTGTTTCTGCCAATGGTGTGCTGCATGTGATCTGTACCGTGTCTGCGTGCTTCCTCTGCGCCTTTTGGGTCTGAGCTCTTCAGTCCTGCAAGCTGCTGTTAATCAGTCTCGCCTGTGTCCGCTTGAGGTTTTGAAGCTTTTCACGGGTATTCGAGAAAGGAGCCTGGAATTGCGGGTTCGGGTTTGGGGTCAAAACTCAAAAGACAAACCCCGCTTTGGCCAGGTATTGAGCACTCTACATCCGAGGCGCAGCGCTTGGATGGGCGGAGGTGGGTTTCAAGTCTGTGCCGTCCCTTTGGGACCACAGAAAGCTGGTATTCTCGAGCCGAATTTGCAGGGACAAGGTACAATCAAAACAGCATGGATTCCTGTACATAGCGAAACGCACATACAGACATGCACACATACATACTTACATACATACGGACATGCATGTGTGCAGATATCGCGTAGTATACAGCGATACAACGTCACCATGCAATGATGCACTGAAGCAGAGGCTCGGAGATGAAGCTCTCAGAATTCGCTCTGCCAATCCGATGGGGAAAAGCCTAATTAAGGCAAAACTGACTTTGTGACCAAGATCGCAGAAGTTGGGGAACGTGGGACTTGCTGGCCCGAGCCCCCTAACTCCAGGAATGACACCAAAGAGAGGATTTATCAAGCACGGGCACATATCACAAATGGTAGACTTCATTACAGACCCGAAAAAAACAACATACCTAGCCTCTGAAGTCAACATCACAGTGTCACGCTTCTGACGGCAACAAACTCTTGGCACCCCTTTCTGCCTCGATCCGCTTCGTGACCTGGTCGGTGATTCAGGGGAGTCTCCCGGAATCTGCTGCTTAGTAAAACTCGCCTTCAGGTACTTTATGTGGACTGATATGACCTACAAAAGTTTGTGAGTCCCCTAAGTCGGGACGGAATGCTCGAACGCCATGAAGGTTTAGGGTCCATGAAAGGCACCATATCCGAACATGGCTCCTCCGCAACAACTTTCAGAGATTGGGGTGGGACGCACTTTAAAGAGGTCTCTCGCTTGCTTTTTCCCCCGACGGCTGCTTGTGTTCTGATCACAACAAGTACGAATCATAAGACCGCATGCAAGTTCTGTCCTGGTCGCTCCAACTGCTCTGACTCGAATCTTCAGGCCTAATTGACTATCGGCTCCAGTGCCAGTGGGGACAACTGCACATCACTTCTCCAGCAACTTTCTAACGCCCTATTCAATTTTTGCAAGCACCTGAATTTTTGACACTCTAAGACAACAGCCCTTTACAAGCTCCACTCAAACAGACGCCAAGTGAACTCACCGGCCGCCTCGTCACAGGAGTCACCTTTCGCCCTGTGCCGAGGGTTTCCGGAGGGTAGAAAAATTGAGGCATGCAAAAAACCCAGGCCCACGGAACCGAAGACTTCTTGGGTTCGAGGCCTTTCGTTCTTAAGGGCCCCAAAAGGAGCCGGAGAGCTCGGCGGTCTCTTTGCGACCACGCACGAAACATCGCCAAACCTTATGTAGGAGAAACCTGCGCCCCCAGAGCGTCCCTTTCCGTCAATTTGGGCTTCGGCTTTTTGCCTAAACTAAATACAGTCCCGACATAATCGGAACCTTAGTTCAACAAGCCCCTGCTGACTCCAAACCCACACAGGGACCCCGGAATTCCCAAGAAGCGTTGCTTCCTAAACCCTTGACGCCCCATATTGCAAGCCTAGAAGCCCCAAAACCTCTAAATATACAACCCCCGCCTGAGCCCCGAATTCCCAAATTCTACATGCCAAGGTTTATGAAACACCCGAGCCCCGAGCCACCAAATCTTAACCCCAAAGCCCTAAGCACAAAAGGACTAACCTTAAGACTTTAGGAACCACCGGAAATCCTAACTCCCAGCTTTCATTGTACAAAAGCCAGCCTCAAGGCCCTTCTCTCCTCGCGAAGAGATTTGAGCTGCTTCGCCCTCAGTGCCAAGGCTTTTCAGGGGTTTAGGGTTTAGTAGGTAAAATGATGGCCCAAAACCTATACTAGGCTGTTATTCTACATACTTTGGGGGTCCAGGTATGGGTTCAGGCTTTAGACTTCCAGGGTTTTGATGGATTTGATTCGCGCACTCGCACTCTGCTTATTCTTGCCACTCATCTTCGGAATTGGGAATACGGAGAACCTCCGGCATGGCTCACACAGGTTCCGACGGGAGGGGGTGCTGCGACGAGGCCTGCAAGGGAGGGCATCTGCGTGTGACAGTCTTGGTCGCTGGACATCAAAGTGCATCATCTACATGCCACGGGATGTTGACTCCGTGTTGCTGAGTACGCCGCGCTGTCTCAAACTGCGCGAGGTTCCAGCCAATGACCACTTTCACGACCTGCGACGCAGGGGCTCGGAACCGGTAAGGCGCTGCACATACGAACACTGAGACTGCCGTTGGGTGAAAACGACATCTCTCGAGAAGGGAAGGTGTGTGGGAACTCTGAGCCCAGCAGCACATGGATCGCGAATCAAGAAGGAAGCCTTTGCTGCCCGGTCAGTTGCATCCTCGAGAACCAGCACATCCCGGCTGATGAACGGGACCTCGACATTCGGTCGTCCTTTGATGGCATTCTTCTGAAAGAACTCCCTGATGTCCTGAGGTCTGGATGCTGCAGCTAAGGCATTTCCAAGTTGTTTCGGGCATCTTCGCGCTACACGTGGCTTCTCTGTCAGTAGACATGGGCACCGTAGCCTTCCCGCGCTGCAGTATGTATAAACAGCGCATGGGTCTTCTACGGTGATAACAGAGTGGGGGAGAACTCGACTTGACATCCCGCATCCATACTGCAGTTGCCACATATATGGAGGAAACTTTCAAATCGGCTTATCTTATGATCCAGGAACTCATGCAGCCTGCCTGGGCGAGTGCCCAGCGAAAAGCATGATTTCTGCCATGCTAGCGCACGGAATCGCATCGATGCGAGACCAAAGCCCAAAAGTAATACGAACGTCACGGCAGCAGTCAGCACATGTCACATGCAGATTCGAATGCTGCTACAGTAGCAAATATGGACCACGTGCTCATCAAAATGTCCATAAGCTGCGCAAGAACCAACCACCATACTGTACGGGTCGTAGTCATTAGAATTGGGTTTTGGGGGTTCCTTATCAGTACTAATAGTATACTATATCCCGAACCCTGTTCTTTTGATTATTAAGGCCCCTACAGTACTTTCTAAGGTCTCCGCCGACTCTTCTTTCGCGGAAGGAGGCAACCCCTGCCAGGAACAGCTCCAGCCGGGCTTGCGGGATGTCAGGGCTGCCGGGCTAGGAGAACTCGATGAAGGCGGCAATCATTTGGGCCCCGTGTGTGATGACAGATATGTATATATATATATATATATATATATATATGTATATACATACATATATATATATATATATATATACACACATACATACATACATATGTGCGCGTGCGTGTGTGTAATACATGTATATATATATATATATATATATATATATATATAAATACATATACATACACATATATGTATATGTATACATATGTCTATATGTATACATAAATATACATATATTTGTATGTATGTATGTGTATATATATATATGTGTGTGTGTCTATGTTTTGTATAACTACTACAAAACCCTTGGTTAGTCTACTTTGGGCTGTACATGGTGTCGAAAAAGAGTCACCTGATAGAACTCGAACTTTCAAGGGTTCAGCATAAATCTTGGGACAATAGTTGAAGGTTTGAAAGCCTCAGAGTTTACCAGCTTCGGGTCGGGGAACAGTACCAAGATCCGTAGGAGGACCTGGGATTAGGAATTCTGAGGGCTCTTGGGTTCGACTCGATGTACGATGCATGGCCACTATTGGCTTGTTGACTAATGCTTGTTCGAACTCCGAAGCTCTGGGCTACCGCCCTCAGGTTCGACACGATTTAGACTTGAAAGTCATTACACAGCTATGTTGTGTGCATGCAGGCCTCTGAGACAGTCTAGGCCTGGAGCATGCTGATGCCGATGTTTTGCTAGAATGTCACCCGCCTCTACAAGCACTGCGAAGTCGTTGGGATGCGTTGTCTCCAAGTCTACCTGCGCACAGCTACTTTCAGAAAAAGCCATCACGACTGCTCGAAGGCAGGCTGAGATGTGGTTGTTGCTGCTGCTGTTGTTCTCCAAAGTGCTGCTGGCAGTACTCTTCCCTGCTACTACTGGCAGCCCTGGTGATGGTGGTATTGTTATTGCTGGCGCTGGTTCTAGGTGGCGGCGGCAGTGGTGCGGCTACTGCGGCTCCAGCGGTAACTTGCAGCTGCATGACTACGTGGCGATGATGCTACAAATGGTGCGAGATGAAGAAAAAAGGGAACACGAACATTTATGTGAACACGACGATGTAGCCAGCCGATGTGTATGCTCATGCTGATGGTGAAAGGGTGGTGTGATGAAAACAACAATGGTGCTCATCATGGCGATACTCGGGGTGATGGGCGCGTCTGCGAAAATTTAGCAGTTGATGCTACCACGACCACGACGCCCACAGCGACTTCTAGTGCTGCAACAACAATTCTCATCGCGAAGACTTGCGCTGAAAGCCCTACCTTCAAGCACAACTGTCAATGCTGTTCGCAAAGATGAGAGAAGCACGGCAGCTACGGACCCTACTTCGGGCGCGTCTTCTCGTGCCTCCCATCAATCTCAGGCAACGGGTCTTGGTGGTTGTCTAGTTTGAGTGCTGTCTAGGGCGCCATGGACCTTGATATCAATTCACAGCTCTGTTGAAGAATTATAGGGGCTTTAAAAGGGCTGAATGCTCGGGCTTTGTTCTGGTACAACATGTATTCTGGTGATGTCTGCGGGCCTCAGTGCAGACGCCCTGTGTCACAGCATTTCGCTACGACGCAAGGCTGTCTATGCAAAAGCGTGGTGCACCCGGCGGCCGAAGGACGAAGGGAGCTGCAGAGCCCAGAATCCAAACCGTCTATAAGACTCTAAGACATCTCAGTTATACCTGCTCTGCGTACTGAGTGCCTACCTGGGCTCGCGAGCTGAAAATGCCATCAGCACCAGTGAAGCGCTTTGGATGGCTAGGGAAGGCATTTTCGCCTAGGTTTTAAATGCCAAAACTTGAAAGATCAAAAGGGAACCTCGACGTGGCCGTCAATACATGCGAGGGATGCCACCCTTCGGCACTCGCACGGATCTCCCTGCAGGCCCAGCTGCAGAAACCGTGGAACCGACTGGCCACGGGCAAAGTCTGCCGCGGTCCACCCTCGACAGTTGCAGAGGTCCAGTTTGGCACCGGCCGCGATCAGAGCCGCAGCGGCCTCGAATTGAGCCGACCTGATGGCCTGCATCAGCGGCGTACTGCCATGCAAGTGATAGGCGTAAGTCGTCAGGACAGTCGCCTTTAGGCCGAACTGGTGCTGCACAGAGTAGGCTCCAAACAGCAGCCGTCCCACCGGCCTCAGATCCCGAGGCACTGAATACTGAAAGTCGATGTCGGCACAGAGGCCAATCAACCGCTGCACCAGCTCTGCCGAGCCACCTCGAAACACTGAAGCATCGAAGAGTGCTCGTGAAAGCTCCAGCTTTTCTGGGCGAGCCTGCACCAACAGCTCCTCCAAAGCTGCTACAGATCCGTGACCTGCTGCACATTGCAACATTGTGAAGCCGAAGATGTTCCGGTCTAGCGGCTTGGCACCTGCAGCACACAGAAGCCCGACACCTTCAGCACTGTCCGAACTGACCGTCCATTGGATCGCCGGGACAATCGCGCCTTCAAGCTGGGCTCTCGCAGACAGAAGCAGCTGTGCGGCCTCCTGGTGCTTGTAGAATAATGCCAGAGTCAAAGCCGACATCCAAGGCGGGAAGCCCAGCCTGGGCTCGTCCTTCGACGTGCGCCGGTTCACGTTGGCACGTTTCTCCAGCAGCCCTCTCAGTATCTCTGCATCGCCGGCCAGTGCTGCGTAGTGCAGAGGCCACCACCCCACCATGTCAGCCTCACCGACCCTTCTCAAGCCGTTTTGGTGTAAGAACTCCAACACCACATCATCCTCACAGCTCGGAACCAAGCCGGCCACCGGCTCGATGTCCAGCCCCCGTAGGTGAACTGTCTGCAGGTTGAAGTGTCGCCGGAATCCCGGCAGGTCGCCCACTCGCAGGCAGTAGAGTAGTTTTTGAACCAAGATCTGCCGCATGACCGGAGCGAGCTTCTGTCGATCCTCCTCGATCTCGAAGTAGCCTTCCCCAACGGGGCCACTCGGAAAGGACAGCACGGCCCCAACAACTTCAATTGAGGTTTCGCTCTGAATCAGAATCCAAGTGCTGTTTGGCGACAGCTCGCGTGCGGCTCGTTCTAGGCGGCACCACCCCCTGCTGCTCCAGGTCCTTGCTGTTAGCACCTTGCCCTGCAAAGGGCAGTCGATCACGGGGCAAAGAGCAAAAAAGAAGTAGCACTCACTGATGTAGGCCGGTATGCTGCTGATGGCGCTAGCTTGGTGCTGGCATTCTGTCTCATCGGACGCTTTGCCTTGACACGCCAGTTGCGGGCATGAGAAATAATCGTACCAGAAATACAACGTCTGCACCTGGAACTCCTGCATGCGAAGAGGCTTGGCCGTTGGGACCACGCCTTCTGTGATGAAATCCATTGAAAGAGATCCAGCGCTGTTCAGGATGTGTTTCAATGCATTCTGTAGGGTGCGCATCTGTTTGAAGTCGGGATCTGGGTGGTCCTTGGCAAGCCACTGGTGTGAAACGAACGCTGCCCTGCCCAATTCGTCGCTGAAGATAACGAGCTCGCCGTTGGCCTTCAAACGATGGACGACACCCCAAATCCCCAAACTACTGCGGCTTAGGGCCTTCAAGGTTTAGGATTTCGGTTCATATCAGGTTTATTTGGCAGAGGCCTAGCTTTAAATTCCCATGTTTGCATATCGCCTTGAGCGATCGGCGAGGAAGAAAACCTACTCCGGTACTGAGATCGCCGTGAGACTTCGAAAAACTAGAGTTATAAACATGGTAGCTGTACTTTTAAGCAATTACTTTCCAGTTAAGGTACTTATTTTACCACTGTACTTTGGGCACTGCCCCCAACCTGTAACAGTCTGTATTAGGAGTCATATTCAGGGCTGTATAAGAATACATCGTAACTGTTACAAGCTGTTACAGAGTGGGGGGGGGCGGTACCCAAAGTGTCCTTGCTAGGTCCCATGAACCTCCGAGCAGGGTTACCAGAGGTGGGCCTTAGATGCCCTGAAGTCGGAGTTTCAGCAAACAGGGGACCGTCATATGTATATATTTCTTATATATATATATATATATATATATATGTATTTATTTTCTTATATATATATATATAATGTATATTAACCCCAAAGTAGAAAGAAGAAGAAACTCCTCGTTTCAGGGGGCCCCTGCAGCCTTCAACTTCTCGTGGGGCTCGACTTGTGTCATCTTCAGCAGCACTTCTGCGGTGACCGTGTACATGGGGAAGAGCATCGGAGCGGCCTCAAAGTAACCGGAAGCACCCAAAGTTCACTACTAGAACATCTGCCCGAAACGCCGGCACTCTTGGAAGCCCACATTAGTGGCCTTATGCTATTGAACTCCAGAACCGCTGAGGCATGACTCCTGCTGATCTACATGAGGTGCACCGAGAAGCGTCTGCATCGGTGGGCAACGATTGGCCATAGACTTCGAGCGGCACGTGCTGCTTTCCACGGATGCAGGAAGACATGAGCTCAATGGACAAGTTGAAACTGAACAACGAGAGAGCCCAATCCTCGACCTTAGAAACAAACAAAGGTTCGTAGAAGGCTTAAAGACCTTGATAATTAGAATAGGGTTTTGGGGCCCGTTATACTATAGTTATAATAAAGAACCCCGAAAATTAAATAGGTAACTATTAAGGCCCCTATGGTAACGTTGAGTGCAGTGTGAACATGGGGGCTCACAGGAGGCCGAACCCAGCAGCTCTGACTCCAGAGTTGCCAGAGGCCTTGGGCCGAAATGTACCTAACAATCATATACCCTCCAAAATCCTAACCTACATAACTACTATCCTAAAACCGAGTACCCAATTATTGGGTCCTTTGGACCCTTAGGTTTAGGTGCCGGGAGAAGGAGCTCAAACTTGCGAAAACCTGTATATACGAGAACGACCACTACGAATAAGAAGAATACATAGTAGCAATAATTCCAATGACAGTAGGAGTTTGGATAGCAGAAACACTTATTCATATACTAGTAGCACCAATAATATGAAGAATAAGAAGAGTCGTAATGACAGTAATGACAATAAGTCTCTGTCGGCTGCGTTAACTCTACGACGAAATAATAAACAAGAAGCGGCCCATCACTTCCAGAAACTTGGCTGAAGTGGCCTCAGCTCGAAGCCCGAGGTTCCAGCAATCAGTTAACATTGATTCATGCACGCTCCGCAGACGTGTCTATCACCACCAAGCAGAGCTGAACTAGCCGAGCCCGTGCAAGGCGTGCGGGCTCCAAAAAGTCGAGTCTCATGTTTACTCTTCACTCGCGCTAGCACCCGTTGGTGAACAGAGATACTTCTACAGTTGAAAGCCAACAGTAACTGTAGCCCTGCACTTGACTTTTGCTCACCGAAGCTGCTACGCGTGCACACCTGAACGCAGGCCACTTGGCTTTTACCAAGCCACCTACATGTCCTAACTTGCCTTACGGCCACCCTTGGTATCGCTACAAAACAAGTTGTCAGATTTACATTGCGAAGGCTTAAGGGTTGAATGAGGACTGGACCCTAAATACCAACATCGCTCAAAAGAACATCGCCTAAGTAGCTTACGGGCCTCGCCACATAGCAGAAAGTACGTAGCGATGCCCAACCCTGAAAAAGGAAAACCCTGACGGAGAGGCGAATACACCCTCAAGGGTTCCCCTAGAAACCTCAATACTGAACATAGTAAAAGGGGCCCTGTAATTAGAACAGGGTGGTCTTGGGGTATGTTATAGTGGAGTTATGAAAAGGAGCCTGTATTAAGAAAAAGCTTGGTAATCATTCAGGCTTCTACATCACACACCGAGCTGCCTGCAAGCCCTTGAGTTAGCTGGGCGCTGCTGTATCTCTGAAAGAACTACGTGCAAGAGCGAACAAGACTTTGCAGCAACCATGTCACTGAGCGAGACTAGAAAACACTCACTGGCATCCTATGTAGGGTCTGACGATGCTGTAGACGCGGTGACAAAAGGTCACGAACTCTAAGATCAAGCCCTCACCAAAACCCTGAAACCCGAAATCAACCCTAAAACCCAAAATCTTAAACCCTTCTTCTGGGCGCACAGATCTGCGAAAACAGCGGAGCGGGCAGGCTCGAAGTTCGAAGTTTCCGAACTTCTCGCGCCAAACCGCAAGGCGAGGAACAGGCTCGGAGCAGCTTTAGTATACGGGAGATAAGAATGTAACAAATCTGTAACTTTGCAGAGATTATGCAACACAATCTCTAATCTAGGAAAACTAAACATGTAATCTGCAAAATGTACTAGAAAATTTGTCACATATATGGCGTATTCGGATGAAAGGTCCGGGTTTTCGTAGTGCGCATTACTTCTTAGGGCCTGCTTACGCCCAAGAAGCAAGTGACCCCAAGAATCCGAAACAAACACAAGCTCCACTGCCGAGCCCGCAGCCGAATACCTTGAGTTCCCCCGAAAGATTTCAGCGAGCCTCAGAAGCCGTACGAGGTTACCCACGATTGCCTTTATGATACAGGCACCCCTTTTCCTGGAAGCTTCAATTGAAATATGGGCGTCCAGATATGCAAAAAGGCATGAGGATACTAGACTAAGGGATCTATGACCATGTCCTGAGATGGGCGAATCACAGGCATGAGCTGCTCCGAGCCTTCGAAGTTGGAAACTCTGCAGGAAATCAACAAAACCCACACGCTAACTATCTGGCAGGTCGGCCTCACACATCTTGGCTTCCTCGGGCACTGCAGGCCCTCAGGCCACATAAAGCATGCTGACTTGCTAGTACGGGTGGCAAAGGGGGTACCCGAACAAAAGTCCTATTGAGGCTTGCGCATTCCAGGCTGAGCTCAAGTTCCCCGAGCGCTTTTGAGGCGGTCGAAGACTGCTTCGACCTGACGAAACCGTCGCAGAATTCTGTCAAAACGGTAGGCGCAAGAATCTGTGACATTGTTCTTCTGATCTGCGAAGAAGAGGTGTGGAAAGTTAAGAACATGTGGTTGAAACTTTGGAACGCAATCTGTTAAGCTAGGTTCTACTTGGAATAGGAAGCAGCAGCCAGAAGGTCCGCCAATGACGGAAGTTGAAAGTGCGGAATGGTGATGGTTCACCCAGAGATTGGACTGCCCGTTGATTTTGCAGAACTCGGTGCTAGCAGAATGTTTGGGCGCAAGCTATACAAAACAAGTCAGATTTGGCCACAAGAACACATAGCCAAGGCATGGATCTCTCTTTCGAACACACAGCCCGAGACCGGAAACGCAACAGTAGCCTTTCAGTAAAAAAAAAGCAAGCGGCCAGCGACCGACCGGGAAAGACTGACATGCCAGACAGTGTGCGCTCCGAGAGGTGTGGTTTTCGGAAGGCAAAGACAGAGTCGACGATTACGAATGGGATTTGCCGAAAATAGGGGACGCTAATATAGTACCCTAGATAGTAGCATCCTTCTTATAAGGACCCCAAGACAAGGAGGCATCCGTTATCCCCCAATTTTCAGAAACTCCCGAATGGTGAGATCGCACCTGGTCCTGCAGGCTGGCAACTGCCTTCGTCAGCTGCCTGCAAATGGGTAGCATGATGAGGGCGAACCCTACTTCTGGCTCTCTTCCAAGGGACCTTATTGAGAGGGTCTATATCCCTGAGGGTCCGCCTAATCCAAACTCCCAAGCAAAGCTCACTTTCCTGGCAGGGAATGGGGGAATGGGTTATGGGGACTATTATTCGGGATTATATAGGGACTCCTGTAGGGATCTCAGCAAGTTCCAGTTCCGGTCTTCCGCCCGATCTTCGAACAGAGACGTTATTCCGGTCTTGTTCTTGTGGTGACCGTCTTAGTTCGCTCACTGCGCGTCTGCTCAATCAAGGCTGGCATGCACACGAGAACTCAAATACCCTGCCTAAGTCCCACCCCTGTTCAAAAAACCAATGTTCTGAACATATTTCTCGCGACATGTCCTGCTAAAGCGAGAGAGACACCAGCTTGCAGACGCTTGGCAGATCTTGAGTAGCAGCGAACATACTTACAAGCAGTAGAAGTTGCGGTAGCAGTAGCAGTAGCCGCAGCAGCACCCGTCGCAGTCGCGGTCGCATGGTAGTAGTAGTCGTCGTCGTGGTCGTCGCAGTCGTAGCATCAACAGTAGCAGCAGCGACGGCAGCAGCAGTAGCTGCAGCATACTAGATATTAGATATACTTCATTGGATATTATGTAATTTTTACAATATATGAAATATGACATAAAAAATGTACAAATACGAGATATCCTTAAGCGCTTGGGCGTTTAACGACTCTGAACCATGAGCTTCAAAGCTTCCCTCCCCTGAACCTCCGTTTGGTCCGAGCGCTTTCTTCATCCTGAGGCAGCAGCTTCGGGGCTAATATAAGGGCCTTAATAATTACAAACAAGGCTCCCTTCAAGGGGGGGTCTATAAGGGTTACTATAAGGGCTACTATGAGGGTTTAGTATAGGGGCCCTAATAATTAGAATAGGGCTTAAGGGGCCCATTATACTATAATTAAAATCAAGAATTCCCCACCAAAAAAAAGAATAGAGCTTCGGGGCTGAGGCTGCTCAGGTTTAGCTTGGTTTTGATTGTATGCCCTCTTTTCCCTTAGGAGATAGGGTTTAGGGCTCGGGTTGCGATGGGCTCGTATCACGGGCCAAGTCCTAAGAGTTGGAAAGCTTGGACACGCATAATATATTTGATATTACATACGTTTAGATCAAAAAGTATGTTTTAGATACTTTTCCAAAAACAGATATTAGATATTCGATATTACATCGGGTCTAGGCCTAGGGTAGAGGGCTTTGGGTCAGGGCAGTGGAACCCCTTGTGCACAAAACGACATTGGCGACAAGAAGCCCCTCAAAAAGTGCCATTGTGCCCTCAATCCTTCCTGCGACGCCTAATCCAAACATGCGATTTTTGCATCTTCTGAAGTCTAGGGTGATCTACTCTTGTGTCGTCCTTCTCCGGTGAGTCGACCCCTCTCTCCCCGACGCGGTGAGCCATCATGAAAGCACACATGCAAAACTCAAAACATCCAACATGCGAGCTGGGGCACCTGCGGGACTAGCACGCTTCGGAAGTTGCTTAAGGTTGAACCATATCTGCTGAATGTAAAGCCAAACTCACACCCGTCCTCTGTGTTCAGGCCCTCGGTCGACACCTCGTCTGCCACAAATCGGGATGCTGGGTACAAGCTTCTGTGTGCGGGGAGGGTCTCGAAAGCATAATGACAACAGGGCTCAGATCAATCAAGGACTCCGTCATCGAAGTCCTCAGGCAGAACGAACACAAGAAACGGTGTCGGCACCGAAGTCGCAGGCTTTTCGCGGGACTTTTTGCCCCATTTAACAGCTCACATCCACCGTGGGCCGGGTCGTTCATTGACAGGCAAATTCAACGAGACACGCGGGTTGCCAAGGATGATACCCGCGAACATCAGGGCAGAAAGATAAGATGCCCTGGTGGCATCCCATGCAGCAATGCCCCGAGGGTGGTGTGTCAGGGCCTAGGGTTCAACACACTGCTAAACGAATCCACCAAACAGAGACTATTGAGTGCAACCTTTGCAAAGAGCAGTAACCTTGCCCCCAACCGCAGCTACTTTGGATTGCTTGCTTTGTCTCCTTGTCAAGACCTGATTAACCAAAAAGCAACCAGATGGGTTGCTGTAAAACCTAGCAAGGTAACATGTGTTCATGCATGGCGGTGCAAATTGATTCGAAACGCAGGGTACAAATTGCCTGAACCCTCTGGACATAAGAGGCTCGGGGCACCCAGCCTCCTGAACCCTGGTGTCGTGACAACCCTCAACTAGTTCACGGCTGGGATAGAATTAAAAATTTCAATTTTTATTCCTTATTGGGTTCAAGTACCCATAAAAATGTAAATTGCTACCCAACTATAACAACAAAGCAAACCCGAAACTCGGGCAGCGGCAAAGTCGATTCCCTTGCACTGCAGCTGATCAAGTCGAGCCTTGTTGGGCGACAGGGGCTTCTAATGTAGGAACCTGATTAAGCAACCTTGGGCCTTTATTAGGGTTCCTCATATGGATCCTACTATTTTGTTGTCATAGGCTTAATCAGGTTCCTACATGAGCATTGATCTGGGAATCTCGGGTATTGCCTTTGTTCGATGCGCTGCTGCCATTAAGAGTAACTGAGCGTGCCTTTAACAATAGGGCATGCAAAAAGGGTCCTGGTCATAGTCCTTTAGTGTATAGCAAGCACATGGACGATTTCACCTGACTTCTTGATGTTGATGTTCAGGGGCCGGCTCCATGTGAAGTTACCAATTGCTTCATAAGAGGAAAAGCCCAAAACCAGGGCTGCAACTCTCGAGTTCATCGCATTTCGCCGTGTACATAGAGACATCGCCCCACCTAAACCAGGAGTTATAGAACTCAACCCTTCAAGTTCCCTGGCTTTAAGGTAAACGCCAGAAAGTTGGAATATGATTATCGTAACCCCTTTAAGGTAAATTTTTGGGGCTTTAGGAAGAGCTTCGCTGAAGCCCTACTTGGAGGATCATGGGACTTAGTAAGTAAGGTTCTAAGTACCCTAATTGGAGTTATAAGTATAGTTACCTTATTTATAACCCTAGTTACTAAGTCCCATGATCCTTTAAGTACCATCCCCCCGGCCTCCAGCTGCGCGAGATCATTCCAAGCTTGGCCTGGGCTAACCTGCGACTGTGGGGCTGCTCAGCATGAGGGGAGCGCAGCTTAGGGTTTAGGGTTTAGGGTTTAGGGGGCTTCTTTTGCAAATTTTGGGATCAAAGGAGCCTCGATGTTAGCCTTTGGGTATGCGATTGCATGGTAGGGCAGCATGCGTTTTACTGGTGCATGCTGACCTCCTAGCAGTTATAGCCAAGTAAATACGGACAACCTCCATGCTCCAGAACGTAAACACAAATAGATGACGACAGCACGAACCTCCGAAACACAACCAATCCAGCCCCTTCCCATAAAAGTCGAAGAGCCCTCCTCCAAAAACTTGGCAACTCACAACCGGCTCCACCTGAAGAGTCTGCAAAGCATCTTCCGTCGCGCGCAGCTCAGCCCGAGCTGACTGCAGCTGTGCCTGGATCTGGGGGGGTTCCGAAAGTAGGAGGCCCTGCTATAGTACCCTAAGTAGTAGGATCTTTATTATAAGGACCTCAAAGTAACGGTACCCCTGAAATTTTCAAAAACTCCCATCTGCTCTTGAGTTTCAAGCGCTCCTTTCCAGGCCCTACAGAGCCAGCGTGGATTTGTGACTTGGAGGGTCGGGGGACTTAGTAAGTAGGTAGTAAGTAGACTTATAAGTACCCTAAAAGGGACCCTAATTGGGGTTTTGGTACTTATAAGTCCCTACAATAGCCAATTACTACGTTTCCTCGACCCTCCAAGTAGGCCCGAAACCATCTGCTACGTAATGCAGCGAAAGCCCTTACCTCCCATTGAACCCTAAACCCTAGAGGCTCTAATTCCAAAGGTTCTATACTATAAAACCCTAAACCCCCTGTTAAGCACGGACTTGGAGTGTATGCCGGCAGCGAAGCTCTAGGGCAGAGCCTTCCTCAGTCACCTTAGGACCTCGGGGGAAAACCCTAAACCAAAACCCTAAACCCGGAACTATAAACCCTAGTCTGCTGAACTCCAGTCTAGCCAGGCCACAACCCTAGAAACCCTAAGGCCTAAAAGCCCCAACTCCTAAGGTCCTAAACCATAGCCATAGCCCTGCGGGTCCATGTACCCAAATAGTACACACTTTGGCCGGAAAGTACCTACATCGAGACTCAGTTACCTTAGGGCCAAACCTACTATTTGGGCACATGGACCCGTAGGGTAAAATCCTACTTGGGGGATCATGGGCCTTAGTAAATGTCGGTTAAGTACCCTGGTTGGAGTGATGAGCATAGTTATCTGCTTTATAACCCTAGTTATCAAGTCCCATGATCCAAGTAAACCACCTAAACCCTAACCCCCTAAACCCGAAAACTCCAAAACCCAAAATCCTCCTTCCCATGCCCGCAAATGCGTGCGCCCAGCCTCGCAGCTCTTGAGGCGGTCGAAAGCCACCGTGGACGGCGACGGCGCCCCACCCTCACACGCTTTGCAGGTTTTGTTGGATAACTTAAAAGGGCTTCGGGGTTACTTCGGGATTCATCAGCTTTCCGACTCTTTGGTGTAGCAGTAGCAGGAGCAGGACCGGGGACGGCAGCTGTAACAGTACAGTAGTCGTCGTCCGCCGGCGATGGTTGTGGCAGAGGCTGCGATAGAGGGAGTGGCAGTGGTAGCAACAGTACAGGGGCTTGGGGAAGTTGATCGTCTTGTGCCGGGATACCTGAAAACCCTTTGAACGCAAAGGAATCAGAAGCTGACGAAGTTGACCGCGGGATTGCTTTCCGCATTTAACCGCATCTGTCACAGGGATTACAAACGTAGCGGTTCGTACAATTGACCATCCAGAACCCCTTTGTACGCTGGGCCTACGGATGCCTCAACCATGCCTGACACATCATGCCGGATGCCCATCCCGGCCCATCCCCCCAATCTAAACGGACGCACTGTGCAGATGTCACATGTTTGCGTCAGTGATGCATCAATGCATCACTCCGCATAAGCATTCCTCCGTAGTAGAAGTAGCAGGAGCAGCAGCAGCAGCAGCAGCAGCAGCAGCAGCAGCAGCAGCAGTAGCACTTGTCTTCGAAGTGGCAGCAGCAGAACCAACTGCAGCACCGGCTGCTGCCGCCGACGCAGTACTTCCACAAACAGCTTGAACTGGGCAGTCTTTGCTTTGGGATTTGCACTTCCAAAAAAACTACCAATTGCCCTCACGGTCCTGTCACTCTCCGGAGGCAGAAAAGCAATCCACCCCAGTAAGGGTTCATGACGTGCACCGCCTGGGGCGCGTCGTTGAGACCAGGGTCCTTGACCTCAGTTGCAGTCGAACTTCAAAGGCCGCAGAATGCGATATCACACCGGGTTCAGCATCTGAGGCCTTCAATCCTTCAGGGCTGTGTACTTTTTAGATCGCACAACCCGTTTACAAAGACAACATGTTCGAGATCGATGTAAGAAAGGCCCAAAGGTTGCATCGCTCCCCCTCCCTCCCG